>JAYKKM010000048.1:537500-932500 GCA_035772405.1 Chrysogorgia sp. JL179-B06
CTGTCCGTCTGTCTGTCTGTCTGTCTGTCTGTCTGTCCGTCCGTCCGTCCATCCATCCATCTATCTATCAATCCATCCATCAATCCATAATCCATCCGTCAATCCGTCAATATCCGTCCATCCATCAATCCGTCCGTCCGTCAATCCGTCCGCCCTCTATCCATCCATCCATCCGTCCCTCCAACCATTTATTCAATTATTTACTCATCCTTTAGGCACGCATCCATCCTCTCATTCCATATTCCATATTTGGTACCCTTGCGTTTTTCGCAAGTTGCGCATGTCTACTTCTACCGGAGACCGCTGGTCAGCCGACTCAAGAGATCATAAATAAGACACAGGCGTTACCTCAAGAGATACCTCAAAAGATTCAACATAAAGAACATGACGTCCTTTTGAATAACAATTCAGAATAACGGACGTGACGTCAGGTAGATTTAGCGCAGAGCACGTGTAAATTACATGTGATCTGCTGACGTAATAGTCGTCACTGAACCCTAGATATTTTGTTTTAGTCTATTCATTTAAATTATATACCACAAAAAGCCGCTCACCTTGAATGATTATTGCCCACCATAAAGTTCAATCCAAAAAGTCTTATTTTAAATCCCTCGCGAAAATGCAAATGGTCTGGTACCTACCTGATTTGACGTCATCTGAGGACCGTAAACATTAGGCCGACTCCGCGCCAAATCTAAGATCTCTGTCACCCAGTCACAGAACAACCCGACGAGTCCGCCCCAGCCCGCCCCGCCCACAGACCGCCCTAAATATATTATTGATTTGGAGACCTCGGGTTGGATTCCCGGATAAAATAAATAAAAAAGTATATAAATAAAAAAGTATATAAATAAAAAAATAAATGATATATATATATATATATAAAGAGAGAGAGAGAGAGAGAGAGAGAGAGAGAGAGAGAGAGAGATAAATAGGTCAAGGTATGGGTAATCTCCCATAAGTAACTAGAGCGCTCAAGACAAGGTTGTAGAGCTTAAAGTAAATGGTTTGAACCTAGGAGTATCAGATGTGTGAAGTTGATCATCCAGGTTGTTGTAGTCTTGAGAAAGACTATTGTTGGTGACTGACATTTCGGTGGCCTCAGCGGCGGCCATCTTCAGAGTCAAGTAGAGCGTGTTTGTCAGGTTTTGCCTATATATACGTCTGGTTCATTACGTCATCGTTAGTTTGTGTCATATTAGTGTGAGTGGGTGTTGCGTCATGTGTTAAGCGTGGGTGTATTGTTGTAGAGCTTAATAGTGATATATTTTAAATTATCTGTGTTTAAAAAAAAATTGCTACACGCAATCTTCAGATAACTAATTAGGCATCTGAAGATTGCGTTAAGCATGAAACACAGTGTTATGACAAGATGTATATGTATTAGATAATTTCAAATATATTAATATATATATATATATATATATTTATACATTTATACAATAACCTGTTTACTATGCGCATTCTCATTGGTTGTTGGCCATGATCTATTAGAGGACAGATGCACAGATTACGTCAGCTCACGCAAGATCACGTCAGCAGACTGCTTTTATCTTTTCCATGCCCCAGAAATCGCCAAAGAGCTATAATAAGCCTTTTAAATAGGTTTGTTCAACTTGTATTGTATAAAACAAATAGATTCCATTTTGCCGTTGTCTGTTCAGTTATAAATGCACAGAGGACGTCAGAACGTGGTAAGAACATCAGTGACGCACTCGACTATCGTCTCGTGGGCCACACTGTTGTGAATATGAAGGGCTTGAATGTGCGAGCATTTCACCGATATTCAGAAGATTACATCGATCCTAGCTGTCCAGGACATCTTCTGAAGATCGTCTATTCTGTATGCACATTGTTGCAAACATGCAGCGTTTTTAAATTGATGATACACAAATTAGAATATGCGGAATTGTTAATTGTATATTTCATGGCAAATTCATTATCGTCTTAGGCACTGTTTACGTGAATCCGCATTCATGATGGCGATCAATAATATTGTAGCGGGTATGTTTAGATTTTTTCAACGATTTCTGCGCTTGTACAAATCAACATGTGCCTTAAACTGATAATTTGGCGAATAATAAACATAAAGGAAAGGGAAAAAGCATTCCTAGCAACGATAATCGATGCGGTCGCAAGTAAACAAGCATTTCATTCACCTTTAATAACGTCGTCGACAAAGAGCTATTTATATTGAACAATATAACATCGGCGCAATTCCTATCTCTAGCTGCAAATTGTTGTCTATAAATGCTAAAAGCACGCATGTGTTGTTCGTTTCAGTCTTCTAGGTCGTATTTTTCATTCCGGAATGAAATCTCGCACCGCCTTTACGTGACACCGGAATGAAATTTCAATGAAACTCAATCCGGAATGAAACTCAATCCGGAAACTCAATCCGGCGGAATAAGAACCGGAATGAACTCAATCCGGATTGAGCTGCATCTCATTTCGGATTCATGTAAACACCAAAAGGGATTTTAACAGAACCGGTATGAGTTCAATCCGGAATGAAACTCAATCCGGATTCATCATGTAAATTATTTCGGCGAAACGTGTCGGGTTTCTCATCCAATTTTGGAACTTAACGACTGCCATTACCGATTTACCGGACCATTGCCGACAAAAACATTGTAACCGTTACCTTTTTGTGTGACTATTAATGCGACCCTAATTGAGCATTGTAGCGGGAACCATTGATCAGAAATTAAAACAATTCGAGCTTTGGCCATGCATGTATACTTGACTATCAAACTGTATATGTTAATGTGAAGTCTTGAGCATGGGGTAATGATATGATCATCACTTATCATTTCTGACAATTTCCATGTCACCTCCTCGCAAAACGTGTCAAAACTGATGATTAGAAATGCCATTTAATTTTTTATTAGCATTCATCTTGAGTTTAATTAAAACCGACGTTTTCTATTGGTTTCTTTCAAGATGAGCGCGCGCTGGAATAATTTCGTGTCGTTAACTACTTACTCAGACAACAATACGCGTTGTCGTTGAGGCTTGCAGATCTCTTTCTGATAAAACTGAAGCGAATGTTTCAGTCTTTTGAAATGAGTGTTATCCTGAATGTTAAATAATTCTTTTTATTTCTCCGCGAAGAAGATGGCAGTTTCTCCTCGAGTTTTTCAGCAGGTTGTTCGTGTATGATACCTTATTTGTATTGTAAAACACGAGACGAGTTATGGGGACCACTTGTTCAATGGATAGGAAAACTTCCACCATTGGTAATTGTAGCAATGATACCTTTGGCAGCTCAAAAGGTGATCACCTGAATAGCAACACAAGATACAACATCCCCGCTGCACCCTTTGTTTGTAACAACATGTAAGTTTAACGGTATACATACTGGTCTTAAAATACTTTATATATATATATAAATATAAATATAAATATATACTCGTTGTAAAAACTTAAATGTTTGTTGTTACTCGCGGAGTTTACCGCCGTTCGACGATAACAACAAACATTTAAGTTTTTACAACTCTTCCAGACGTCAATAGATCGCTCACTATATATATATATTACTATAAATATACTCTGTATTCTAGGACTAGCTAGAAGATAATAGTCGCTTTATTTTTAATACTTTCAAATTGCTTTGTTTCCGCTTGGTTGGTTTCCATGGTATAGTCTTTTTAACACATCGTCGCAGGAGGCAAATTTGTGTTCGCAGCCGCAGCCGCAGACATAATTTATTGCTACTGTTATCCCCAGCTGTTTAAGGCTGTTTCTCTCTTGATATGAGTGTTATGATGAGTGTTTCATGTGCTTCGTGTAGGCAGTGTAGACTACTCGTAAAGGTTGGTGTATTACCGAAATATTGTGTCGAAGATCTAACGTTTCGATGGGTCTTTCATGCTCGAAGTAGTATCTCCATAATTAAGAGAATAATATTTTGTATTTCTACATATTATTGTCAATATTATGCGGCGTCTACAAGACGTGGGAACACTAATTCTGAACATAATTGGCCAATTCTAATGCCGTGGAAATAGATATAAATCTCGTCGAAAATCATGAACAGATATAGTTGTCTTAAAACAAAACATTATCTGAAGAAAAAAAAATCTTAAAAAGTAAAACTAATATAAGTGAAAATTCGAGACAATTGAAATGGTGATATATTTCTGCTCTGTTTAGTCAGTCCAAAAACAATTGTCTTCCATCGGACAAAAAGGGTCACAAATATGTCTGAAAATTGATTGTATTTATTTTGAATACAGTGCGGTGAACTTTTATTCATTTCATTAATTTATCCTAATTCGTTATATTAAGCCCGTTTTCCACTTCACTATTTCGCTCGCCGCTAAGCGAAATATTTCCACAATGACATAATTTTTTTCACTTGTCGACCAATGAAAACAGGAAAACATTGTGGGCGAAATGTTTATCTAGCGGGAGAGAAATGGTGAAGTGGAAGAAAACGGACTTAAAGTCAATATTGATTACGTCTTAGACATTCAAAAGACTACTCCAGAAATGGATTTTGATCCCAATGAAAAACATCTCATAAGTGCATGCATGGCTTTCGTGAAAATGGTGGATATAATATATGAAAATGTGACTAAATAAGAGAACTTCAATGTGTTGAAAAATACTTAAGTAGGACGATGTGTCCTTCTTTAGGTCAGATGAAGAAGGACACATCTGACCTGAAGAAGACACATCGTCCGAAACGTCGTCCATTAATATACGTAAGTACTCTTACTTAAGTATTTTTCAACACATTGAAGTTCTCTTATTTATCTTTTTTATATTATATCCAGTTCTTTTGAAAAATTAGCAGCTTTCATATTTTCCCTTGAAGACATGAAAGTCTGTGCCATCCTTCCCATCTCACGTGTAACGAGAACCACAAACTGTAAGAGAAGCGTCTTATTTTTAAACTTGGTACCACACACCCCCATGGCCTTAACGAACGTTTTTCTTTTATTTAACATACCGCTTACCGCTTTACTATCGCATAGTCCCCTTGAGAGCAACACGAGATATTCCGCTATAACCAGGACTCAGTAGAAATTCAAAAATTTCCCGGGAGCATATTCCCCGAAGTCCTAACCCCCTAGATGTCTCGCGTGCCCACACCTAAAACAAAAAAATTACTCCACCCCCCTGTGTTATCTTGAGGGTTGTTCTGAAACGGTGTTTATACTACTTCACTGTTACTTCCGGTTGTCGGTTTTATTTCGTGTATCCTGACAATATATATTATGATTTTGCTCAGGAAGACCCAAATATTACGAATATGTAAAATCCCCAAACAAAATTTAACATGAGAAGTTATTTTCGAATAATTTTTGATAGATGGAATCCATTTCGAATATCTCAAGAAGACGCTGAAAAGCTTCTTCAAGATTCCTTCCCCGGAGCCTTCATCTTTTCTCACAATGTCTCCTCAGAAATATTTTTATCTATGAGGTAAGAAAAATTAAAATGAATTATATTATACTTGCTCGATTTACATCAAGAAGTAAAATAGCGATCTTACAGAACATCTACATATGGCAGATCGTACTTGGTAAGAGCACAAGAATATGGAACGCTCTGCCTCTGAAGAAATACCCCGAACCACTACTACTCTGTCAACCTTCAAAGCCAAATTTAATCAATATTACTACTCTGCTGTTCTCTCTACGTACGACTCCGAAGACCCACGTAGCTGGAAAACAATTTGTACTAAATGTAACTCTGTCTGTAGTCTGAATGTTACTCCTAGTTGTTGTTTCTAGATTCCTTCCAGAGCTGGATTTCCGCTCTCTACTTTTAACTTGTGATCTGTTCTCTTCGGTCGCTTTCCTTTGTCTCATGAACCGCAGTAATTGGTGATTGCTGTTGCGGTTTTACAAGCCTTGTAATGAATATAGGATCTTTTTAAAGTGTCCCTAACCTCAAAATTTTTTATTGTCTTATTTGGAAGAACTTTTAAAATGATAAGGTAACTTCTTTTGAAGATTTTCACTTCTTCGCTTTCTTTTTTAAATATATCAGTTTGTTTGATATGCAAATATCTGGAATTTCGTCACACATGCACAATGAGTTATCAGAGAATGTTATATATCTTTGCGTTCATGAAATAAAAACACTAAAGTGTGAATAACATGTGTGTGCGTTTCTCCCACAACACCAAACTTCTTGATTTTAAAGGATTTCGTTCGAGAATGAAAGAGATACACACATTTCTCCAATAACTCATTATGCATATGTGACGAAATTCCAGACATTTGCATATTAAACAAACAAATCTCAAAAAGAAAGCAAAGAAACGAAAATCTTCAAAAGAAGTTACTTTATCATTTTAAAAGTTCTTCCAAACAAGACAATAAAACATTTTGAGGTTATAGGGGCACTTTAAATGTAAATTTCACTGCATAAACCACATAACTACAAAAATTAATGAATTTAATAAGCACCGCTTTCGATTAAGTGCCACATCTAGAAGTGAAATAATTTATTAAACGTCGCTTTCAATTAAGCACTGCATAAGTCAACATCCATGGTAATCAGTAATCGCGCTTATTTGAATGATTTTGCTACGAAAATATCATTTTATTTCACTTTATGTTTCACTCTCTGAGGAAGGGCCTTCGCGTGAGAACACCAAGCTTCTCGAGAGTTTTTAATTTGTATTTCTACACTGCCTACGCAGCGTAACAATTTTATATTTAATTATCTTGTTGTCCTTTTCTTGTTATAGCACTGGAAAATATGTTTGCCATCACCCCATTTCAAAACATACTCAACATTGCGAAATTGGAGGACGGCTTTTTAACGACATCGAAGAAGCTGTCTTATTCCATCGCTTGAATCCTTTGGGAGATGCCTTACTCACAGAACAGGTAACCATACATCCCAGCATACATTGCTGCACGCACATGGGGTGTGATGGGCCCTGGGTATGATGTTTTGTGTTGGGCGCACTGATCTCAAAAATAGGACTGGATCACTTTCTATTTATTATTATTAATAATAATATTTTTTGCCAGGAAACTCAGAGAGGTCCTGAGAATTCGAATAATAAATTACAAAATATTTATAAATACAGTACTATAAGTAGGATACATAAAATAAAAAAGTTTAAAAAAAAAAATATATTTATATATGACAAAATATTCATAAAATATCACGTATAAAAATCTATAGATAAAAATACATTCAAACATGCTTTTTAAAGTTGGTTTTAAACTGTAAGAGGTACTATAAGAGGTAAGAGGTATTGTATCTGATGAGCTGATTTTGAAGCCTGCATATTTGCATAATGTAAATTGACGAGAGATCATTAAAAGCTCCGAGTTTGCAAGCAAATCAAACTGTGACGCTCACGAAATAGGTTTAGTGTCTGGCCAATATAGTTTCTTTGTTAACATTAAATGCATAAAATCTTGAACCTAATTTGACGACTCATATTAGGCTTCTCTCACTGGATAATTAGAGCCAACGGCAGCCATTACTAAGGGATGAATCGTTTTACCCAGTAATTTGAAAAATGTCTTCTGGTCCTCTTTTATAGTAAAATTATTTTATTTCGTCGATGGTAAGAGCACATAATCCAATAAAAAAACCTCATAGGATCCTCAGCTGGTCCCTTAGTAATGGCGGACTTCCGGCTTCATTTTTGAAGAATAGTTGCTCGATCCAGTCTTTATTTAGAGATCAGTAATTGGGCAATAGAAGTCTCTCAATTTATAGCAGTTCATTACAGTAAATCGTTTACTACTCAAGCTTCAAACGAAAAATCATGAACCTTCATGATCTCCGGTTACCAGAACTCAGATGGCAGAGCGAAGGCTGCGTTGTGTACTAGTACGTATGTGCAACATGTACTGCTAATTCAGCAGTCTCGATATGCCTGTATATCTTTTATCAGACTATATTATAATGGTCTTCAAATGTATATATTCCAACACTCTTTTCCTTCACCGTAAATCCTTAGAACATGTAGTTTAATCGAGTGAAATGCCAATTATTACTTGTAATATACCCAAAATCTTATCCCGGCATTACCACCACTATATATACAGAACTCGTGACTAGGCTTTCGGCAACGTCCTCCGTAGCTCAGTGGTCAGAGCACTGCACTATCATCGCAGGGTCGCGGGTTCAATTCCAGCCGGAAGGCCTTAATTGTTGCATTTTTCGCAACTGGTCCCGGTTTGGTCTTAAAATGTATATATTCATCACTCGAAATTGTCCTTCACCATAAATCCTTAGAACATGTAGTTTAATCGAGTGAAATGCCAAATATTACTTGTAATATATTAAATGTGACTTGCAGCTTAGCTTGGTTATTTCAATATACTAAATTATTTGCTACTCAAGCTTCGATACAAACTCAGAAATATGTTGCGAATCATATTTTCTCTTTAGTTTTATTCTATGCGTGAAAAAGACACGGAAACTAAACAATCGCATGGTTCAACCAGTCCAAGAATAATCCACTCGAAACATGTAACTTTTGACATGAAGGTGAGAAAAACTGTGTCCATTATCAGTCAACCGAGTATCCTAATAGATGAAAGTGGAACAAAGACAACGCAGAATACAGTTTGTGACGAACTCAGCTCCCAAAGAAGTGAAGAACTTGTTAAAAAGATATTGAACAAAACGAGAAAATCAATCTGCAGGATTCAACCAATTGAATCACTATCGACTTCGTCTGAAAATATGTTTAAGGAAGAACAGTTTTGATAAAGCTACAGCGGAGGGAGAACTATGAGGATGTTCAGGGTGGAAGGGAGAAACAGAGGGATATTAAGGAATCACAATGAAGAGGATCAAGGAGAAACAGTAGGACATTGGTGGAGGGACGATCAGCCAGGTTCCAGGCCTCTTTTACTCAAAATCGCGCGGGCCGAATCATAAGAGGCCTGGTGAAAAATGTTTTCAAGAAAAAATTGTCCTCAAAAACTGACCCCAAATCAGACTAGTTCCTAGTCCTCTTTCTCTCGATCTTTCATTCTGGTGACGTCACAGAGTAGGGTCATTTTCCGCGAGTCAACCGCTGGTCCTCTCCGGCCCACGATCCCTACTCTGTGACGTCATCAGAATGAAAGATCGAGAGAAAGAGGACTAGGAACTAGACCGAGGGATGATGATGAATTTTGATGGACGAAAATTAAAGGAATGGAGAAGAATAGGAATTATAAAGGATATAAGGGTTCAGAGAGATTAAACAGGATTAAAGAATACAGCCAAGGTTTATTATTTTGAAAATGTAATATATGATGGAATGCGATATGCCTTAAGATGGCAACCTCAGCGATCACGACGATCTCATTCAAAAGAATTCTTTATGCGAACCAAAAAGAATGATTATATACTGTTTTAGCGCCAAGAGTAATCTCAACACCGTCTTCGCATGAAGTTCATTTAAATAACGGACAGTTAAACGTTTATTTAAACAAGACAAACTTAATACACAAATCTATAGTTGTAGGTAATGATACAGCGCTGTCAGTGCACTGCAGGGGTGGTTAAATTTTCCAGTGAAATTTTCAACGTCGCCGAACTGCACACCTGTAACAAATTAACCCATAACATAGTGTTTGCCAACGGCTTTGATTACATGGAGGCTGGCTTACGCGCATCCGCAGTGTTAGGATCACAAAACTAACCCTTACCCAAAATCAAACCCTACTTAAAATAACCAAATAATGTTGAAATTGTGACGTCACGACATGAACTGCTGTACAACAACCTCGTTCCCAGGGCCTTATCTCGGGGGCGGGCGGGGAGCGGAGATAAGGCCCTGGGAACGAGGTTGATACAAATAGTGACTCCCGATGTTGAAAGGGGAAATTCACTTTCGTACTTACCCGTTTCGTTGGTTGAGTAGCAGGTGTGGTTATCAGGTTTCAGTTTAGCGTTTTGTGATTGGTGCTTGGAGCACGTACCCAGAGCCTGCGTTCCCTTTGGCCAGTTCCCTTTTGCCTCGTACCCAGGGTCTCATCGGCGAGCGGAGATGAGACCCTGGGTACGAGGTTGGGGAGGGGGAAGGCTAAAAGGGATGACTCAAAAGGACCTTTCTGTTTTTTTATGTTTTTTTATTTTTCGTTAGGTTATGGATAGCTACGGTTAGGGCTAGGTTTAAGATTAGGATCAAGGTTACGATCAAGGTTATGGTTGGGGTTAGGATTAGGATTGAGATTAGGGTTAGGATTAGTAGTTCTAAAAAATGTAAAGGTCCTTTTGAGTCATCCCTTTTAGCCTTCACCGTTGGGGAGTGGCGTGCGGTGTTCGACTGAGTAATGAAGTCTTATCGAAACGTGACCCGCGTTCTTTCTTGCGCACAACATGACAAAACTGTCATGTTTCCTCGGGGGGCATATACTACGTAGTCATAGGTCATACTTTCATTATTCGATCGGCATTGCGAGCTATATATGTGTTCCTCTTTATTTCACGATCATGTTTAATCTCATTTCTTGCTACTTGATCAGCCCTCGTCTTTGCCATGGAGGTTGTAACGAACACATACATATATCTGCAGTTTCGCGCCACTTGCGTTTCCAATTATAAACGCACCTTCGCGCTCTTCTTTGCTTTTAATTTCCTTGGTTATTGCATAACCTCGTACATATCGTATATATCCTGCGGCTCTGCGTCACATTCGACTGTGACGCTTCCGAGACAGGACTTCGTTGATCATAATGTCGCAAGATACTTCTTATCCAGTATTTTTGAGCGCAATATGGCTTCTGCTTGGTGTAGTAATCTTTATTGGTAATACTCTCACCGTGGTACTGATGTGGAGAAGCAAACGAAACCGCGAGAAGGAAGTATTTGGCTTAAGGATTCACGCGATGTGGATCCGTGAAGGAATCAACGTCGCTTTCGCTGTCGTCGGATTGACTTTAATAATAACTTCGATCGTTCGCTTATCAAGCGACGGGAAACTTACGAGAGGAACTTGTGATATCCTTGGGTTTTTATTAACATTTTTCTTTCACTTTGGTGCTATGGGTACATTGATTTCACTTCTCGATAGAGTATTGTGTTTATTCAGACCATTTGTGTATCATGCTTATACAAGAAGGAAAAGTTATCTACCTTTTATTGCACTTGGTTTTTGTACTCTGTACGGGGCAGCAAATGCCATTCCAGCTTTGGTATTCGTAAAGTCAGGAGATTATTCACAAAAGACAATGTATTCTACATGTATTTTAAACAGGGACAGACAGCTAATAACGCGTTACATTGGTCTGTTCAATATCAGCATAGAAATTCTAATTTTTAGCCTTCTATTGGTACAAGTTTGGCAATTGGTCAAACTTGTTCGACTCAGGAAGAAGTTGAATGTGAGATGGTTTAAACCTGAAGAATCGACAATATTTTCTTTTGTTGTTTCAAGTTTGTTCTTAATCTGTTGGTTACCATATCTGGTAAGTAATGACCATCCATGGCAAACATACATACCTTGTAGTTTTCGCGAACGCCTTAAAAACGGCGTTCGGTTAATTAAAGCGTTCGAACGGCGTTCGTTCGAACGGCGTTCGAACGGCTGACTTTAGACCGTTCGAACGCCAGATAAACCCCGGGGAAACCGTCTGTCGTAGAATGCCTCGATATTTTCATCAGAAATTAACTTTAAAGTAACGAATGATCGGTTCTACACTCATATATTTACAGGCAATGCTGCATTCATTGACGGTCAACATCATTAATCATTATGCTTACAGACACCGGATGTCTGTTTCTTTGGTTTGATGAGTGCGAACATTTCGAAAAGCGTCTTTGTAAATCGCTATTTTGAACTCCTTGCAAAGCCAGCGACGTGCATGATAATTTTAGTTTATTATTTAATTTAATTATTTTCAGCTTTATCTGGATAATTTCGTTCCTGTCAATTAGAATTAATAATATGTAAATTTAGAAAAATTAGAGCTGTTGCAGTTGCGTGATACATGTTTGCGCGCGCAAGTCTGATTTGTAATGTTGACGTTAGCAAACTTGTATAGACGACCCGGGCACAGAATAAATACTCGTTGAGTATTTATTCTGTGACGCAGGTACACGCGGGTTCCACTGCAATAGGGATTCTGACGGCCTGGTGAAAACCACAAAGTTTTTTGATTGATTTATTAAAAATATTTTGCATTTCTCCAGATAACCATGTTGGTATCAACATATGAAGATGTTGGAGATAAAGGAAAAACAGCTGTCTTTGGAGTAGCTTTGATTCCTTTGGTGTTAAACTCAGTTTTGAGCTGCTCTCTTCATGGACACTGCAGAAAGGAATTTTTAGCATGTTGGCAGAGCTTGAAGCATCGTATAGTACCAGTAAAAGATACCAATGTTGAAAACATAGGGAACCATGAGAACAGAACAGTGAACCATGAAAACAGAACAGTGAACTACCATGAGAACAGTGAACCATGAGAACAGTGAACCATGAGAACAGTGAACCATGAGAACAGTGAACCATGAGAACAGTGAACCATGAGAACAGTGAACCATGAGAACAGTGAACCATGAGAACAGTGAACCATGAGAACAGAACAGTGAACCATGAGAACAGAACAGTTAAACCATGATAACAGAACAGTGAACCATGAGAACAGTGAACCATGAGAACAGTGAACCATGAGAACAGAACCGTGAACCATGAGAACAGTGAACCATGAGAACCAGTGGCGTGGTGGCTCGAATATTTCAAGGGGGGCCACTGGCCAGTGCTAAATTGGCGCCCCCAGAGATGCCAAATCCAGTTGCAAATCTGACATAAGCGAGCGCCGAAGGCGCGAGAAGCGAGCGCCGAAGGCGTGAGTTGTCCGCTTTCTAGGGGGGTTTGGGGGCATGCACCCCCGAAATTTTTGAAATCTAGAGTCTCTGAAATGCCATTTCCTGCGTTCTGGGGAAAGATTTTCCAGAATTCCCATGGTTAGAAAACAACATTTTTTGTATCAAGATTTACAATTTGTTTAGAAATTTATAGGGTTTTACAAGAACGAAGAGACTGAAGAGAGACTGTTAGAAAATAATTTTGTTCCTGGTCAAATGTCAATAACGTATAGTCAGAATATACTATAGCCTATAGGCTAAAGTTTATGCACGTTGAGCATAATATAACACTAACTTAACAGTTTTAAAAGACAACCGATTAACCGAATGCAAGTCAATTAGTCAAAGTAGAGCTTTTGACAGTTCGGGAGAAAGCTTTGCGTACAAGTTGATGAGACGGTCTTTATCGCATTTGAGCAAAATTTTACGCTCGATTGTCATTGAAAGCAACGATTCAAGTCTCTCCTGAACCATGGACGAACGAATTCGAGTCTTCACCCTCTTGAGTGCAGAAAATGAACGCTTTAATTTAAATTTTACACACTAATCCAGGCCCTTCTTGGTAATTTTGGCGCCCACCGTCCGTGTCGGCGCCCCTCTTGAAACCATCGCTGGGGGGGCCATGGCCCCCCCGGCCACCACGCCACTGATGAGAACAGTGAACCATGAGAACAGAACCGTGAACCATGAGAACAGTGAACCATGAGAACAGTGAACCATGAGAACAGTGAACCATGAGAACAGTGAACCATGAGAACAGTGAACCATGAGAACAGTGAACCATGAGAACAGTGAACCATGAGAACAGTGAACCATGAGAACAGTGAACCATGAGAACAGTGAACCATGAGAACAGTGAACCATGAGAACAGTGAACCATGAGAACAGTGAACCATGAGAACAGTGAACCATGAGAACAGTGAACCATGAGAACAGTGAACCATGAGAACAGAACAGTGAACCATGAAAACAGAACAGTGAACCATGAGAACAGTGAACCATGAGAACAGAACAGAACAGTGAACCATGAGAACAGTGAACCATGAGAACTAGTTTTTGAAATCATGCAAATATATTCAAACCATTCACATTGTTAGTTTTATTTTTTTTTATTTTTACAGATTGAAAACCAGCCAACAGGATTATCACAGTTATAGATATTTTACAGATACAAAATAAAATAATTTAGTTCATGATGAACGTAGTGTATTTCTTCTTTGTTTCTTCTGTCATTTCTTCTACTTCTTTCTTTATGGTTTCTTCTACATTTTCCCTCTTTCTTCCTATTTCTATTTCTTCCGTTTTTCCTCTTTCTTCCTATTTCTTTCTATTTCTTCCTTTTTCTTCCTCTTTCTTCCGTTTTTCCTCTTTCTTCATCTTTCTTTCTTCCTCTTTCTTCATCTTTCTTTCTTCCTCTTTCCTTCTCTTTTTCCCTCTTTCTTTCTATTTCTTCCTTTTTCTTCCTATTTATTCCTTTTTTCCGCTTTTATCCTCTTCCTTTCTCTTCATCTCTCTCTCTTTCTTCATCTTTCTTTCTTCCTCTTTCCTTCTCTTTTCCCTCTTTCTTCCTTTTTCTTTCTATTTCTTCCTTTTTCTTCCTATTTCTTCCGTTTTTCCTCTTTCTTCCACTTTTATCATCTTCCTTTCTCTTCATCTCTCTCTCTCTTTCATAATCTTTCTTTCTTCCTCTTTCCTTCTCTTTTTCCATCTTTCTTCCTTTTTCTTTCTATTTCTTCCTTTTTCCCTATTTCTTCCGTTTTTCCTCTTCCACTTTTATCCCCTTCCTTTTAGGGTGCCATCCTACTTACTACTTACTTACTACTTACTTCTTCATCTCTCTCCCTCTTCATCTTTCTTTCTTCCTCTTTCCTTCTCTTTTCTCTCTCTCATTCTCCAGTTTCCCTCTTCCCCCTCCGTACTGTTCAAACAATACGCGGGCTCACTGTCCTTTTCCTTTGCCACATTTCATTTCCTTGTACTTTAATTGCGACATGAACGTGACACACAACAGTCTGACAATTTCCATATAGTTCGTTAATAATAAATCATAATTGAAAATAGACTTCATGGATTCACAAAACAACAACACAGCAACGCTCGTGAATGGTAAAAGCCACGACGAGCGTGTTGCAGATGGCAAATTTTGGTAAGAGTGAACCCTTTAATATTAATTATAAATAGAGTTTCAATATCGAGTGTTTTGCTTTACTTGAAAGGTATTTACACCAAGAAGAGTATGGCTTGTGTATTTTGGTTTCAGTGTACTTATTCAAGCATAACTTTTGTGTGACGGTACAATAAATAATTACTAGATAGCTGTGGTCGACGCATCTGTCTCCCATGAAGCCTTTGTTTAGATTCGGATAATATTAAATTATAATAAACTTGATCAAATACTTTCACTGTGAAACCAGCGAAAAAGCATTTCTTGTTCGGCTACAAGGGATATAAACCATTAATGTTGTGATGTGATATTCGCTCAGTGCTTTGAAAGGTATGTTGTCTATATACCTGGAAATATGTCGTGAGTGTACTTAACTTTTAGTCGTAGCACACCTTGACGCCAGCTTACTGTCTGAAAGGTCATGTGCTTGGATATTTCGTATATATGCGAGCTAGCTAGTCTCAATCTGCGAGCCAAGTACGATTATCTAATACTCTCGAATACAAATAAATGTTCAGATAAAGCAGTTTAATATTCAACTATTTGGCACTCCTACTTAATTGATTCAAGTAATTTACAGCAGACATATTGCACGATATTGCACTATTTGAACTAAGACACTATTAAAGTCAGTGGTGTGGTGCTATTTATAGGATATTAATCATTTCAATTCTCATCGCTAATTTTACCAGCGTGAAATGTTTCTTTATGATGTTTTTTTGAAATACAAGAAACCTTTTTATTATTGTGAATAATTAACAATTATGCAAATAAGGTATTCTCACCGTTGGAATTTATCAACTGATAAGTTACATAACAAATCATATAGACCACATACAGTAAGATGTATGTCTAAATGTGTTTAAAGTGTTGGCTGTCTACCTTACTGAAGAATGTTGGCAATATCATGAGCTTGTTATCGTTCAGGTATGTTGGATTAGATCATGAATTCAGTTGGTTTGAATTTTTGTTTTTATGACTGATCACACATTCAATTATGAAATTAAGTCATACATAATATATATATATATATATATATATATATATATACATTGTATATATACAGTATATATATATATATATATATATTTATATCTAACCAGCAACCTTCTGATCTCCGATTTGACGCTCTAACCATTGAGCTACAGGACACAGATGGCAGAATGAAGGCTATGTTGTGTACTACTTTGTATGTGCGACATACATAATGATTACTATATAACATACAGTATAAACAGTATTTTTGATCTAGCTATGAAGAACTTGTTTGCTGGGGCTTTTTTGTTTTGAATTGGTTGATAGAGTATGAACACATGTCTCCTTATTTTTTAAGGCTAAATTAAAAAGAGTTATTGGACAGATTGCTTGATTAGTTGCATGCACAAGTGTTATTCTGTGCTTCCTTATGTGAATAATGAATCTTTGTATTTCATTGAGGTCATAATGCTAAATGATTATTGTTTTGATACTTTTTGAAACTTCCTGTTTCAATTTTTATAAAGCCAATGTATTTCTAATTTCGTTTCCCATTTTTTAATTATGACATTCAGGATTTGATTCTTGTAGTTTAGTTAGGATATATTTTCACATACAGTATCCATAGTCATTCTGCATAGATAAATATAGATTTTATTAAAACTTAAAAGCTTAAAGAATATCAAGTAGAGAAAGAGACAAGTTGAGACAGGTTTGCTGTCTGAGCTTATAGTTTCAGACAGGTTTGCTGTCTAAGCTTAAAGAGACAGTTCAGACAGGTTTGCTGAACATCTTCGTTCCATGAGGAACAATGATGTTGACAAACCTGTAGCCCGCCATTTCAACAGCTCTAACCATTTGGTTTCAGACATGAAAGTCTGTGCCATCCTTCCCATCTCAGGTGGTAACGAAAACCGCAAACAGCAAGAGAAGCGTCTCATTTTTAAACTTGGCACCACACATCATCTTGGTCTTAACAAACATTTTTCTTTTATTTAATTTCCTACAAGTTTTTTGTTATTTTAGTTTGCTTGGAACTTTTTTATTATTAGCTCATGCACTTTCATTCCTTTTCAAGTTTTTGTTTCTTACCGCTTTACTATCGCCTAATCCCCTTGAATATTGGACCTGTCATTTCTCCCTCCCCCGCGACTTGTTTGCTGATCAACTGTAAAAATAGCAAATGATTTAACTTTTCGCATCTCATTAATTATTACTTTGTTTATATCCCATGCATTTGATTGGCTACTTTCTACTTGTGACACCCTTTTGGCATATATATATATATAAGCCCTATTTATTGTATTTCATCTTGTCTTACTCTGATGAAGGGCTCTGCTCGAAACGTCAGTATTTCGTCACTAAAAATCTTGGCAGTTTACCACCTTTTCACTTTGCTATATATCAAAAACACTGTCTACGCAGCACTCTACTTTTTTTACCACTCAGAGAAAATATTAATTTGCATATTGAACGTGGCACTGTTTTACTTCCTGGTTCCTAACTTCCTTTGCATGGATTTCTTAAAATACTTGGAATCTTACATGTTTGCTTCTAGGATATTGAATAGACGTCGATCTTGTCATGGTCCTAAACCTGTGACCAAATTTGGCCCGAAAGCTCTTCTTGTAGATGATTCAGATTCAGTGGATAATGGCATGAGGTGAGAATTATCATTATATAGTGTAGTTCTCTTATCTTTTGTCAATAAGGTATGGTGTAATTCTAATGAGAATGTGTTAGGTGACACAGGTTGTCTTCAGTATCACATAATAACAACACATATGATACAGTATATACAATGTAGATACCTGCACATACTCAAAAAATTATGCTTGAACAGATATTAGCAATTAATATTATGTTCTATTAAAAGCAGCACTCAAAATTGACTTGATAATGGTAACTTTAACCAGCTGTTGTGGTCTAGTGGTTACCACATATGTCTATGAGCTGGGAGACACAGGTTCAAATCCTGGGTCGGACCACCACTCAGGGTCTTAAAAATAATTGAGGAGAAAGTGCTGCCTTTGCAATAATATCAGCAAATGGTAAGACTTTCGGGTCTTCTTGGATAACGTCCTTAAATCGTAGGCCCGCGGAACTCCTGTAATTGGGCTTCTAGCCTGTTGGGGTATTCCGTTCACCTAAGAGTGATAAATCTAATAAACTAAACTAAAGTCAAACTCAGATTATTAGCAGAATAGAAGTCCATATTTGAAAATTAAATTGTCAACAATATCTTGCAAAATATTGAAGATTATGCCTATAATTTCTCTTAAATTCACACAGATTATATGCTTCATGGTAAGAAATATAGTACTAAGAAAGATAACTTGAATTTTATTAAATATTTATATACTACAATTGTACTATAATACACTCATTTTTCTCATGGATAATTACTGGATGCATAAAGAATAAGGGTATAATAATTCTCAGACTACAGTACTGTACAATGACAACATTTTTAACAAAACACTACATGGCCGTAGGAAGCAGGGGGTGTGGGGGGCCGGCACCCTCTATTCTGCAGAAGCAGGGGGCAGAGCCCCCGAAAAAATCGACGTCAAAGCACAAGTTTTCTGCTACCAGTTAGGAAAGACGTATGGCGCAGAGAAATATCTGATCTTTACATCCGACCTTTACATCCGACTTGGTATTTTCTTCGCTACAATAATTGGAAGGAAAGGGTAGCACTTGCTCGTACACAAGTTTCAAACACAGACCAGTTCAACTATGTGAAACTAGTTTTGAGAAACTACCAGTTGTCAGATATTGACGAAGGAAGTAAAGGTAGATTAAAAAGTAAAATTATGCTGTTTATGATCATAATATTTTGTTATAAAACTGACCTCAAAAATGCAGGAAATCGCATTTCAGATCAAACATTTTCAGGGGGAGCATATATTTATTTTTAAGAAGGTAGAAAAACGAATTGAAAACCTAAAAGTTGTTTCCGAGCGAGCACCCTTTGTGAGTAAATGAAATGTAGAGTAATTGATGTTTATTTTTTTCTACTTTTAAAGCACTACTGGTACATGTGATCCATCGAACATGATTCTTGGGTGGAAGAAACACCCAAAACAAGTCCTTGTGATCAGAAAACCTGGCGATGATGATGTTAATAATTGTTTTAAAGAGTTGGCTTATTGGCTTGTTAAGGTAGGAGTTTATCAATGTATTGAAGGGTCTTATCTCTGCTCCCCACCAAGCAGGGGTGGGTGAGGAGTGGAGATAAGGCACTTGGAGCGAGGTTGGTGGGAACATGGTGCAAGTTATGCTGACAATTAGGGCTTGAAATAAGTACAGGTCATTGACCTTTGTCAATTTGCCTGGTTAATATTATCATATTGGTAATTTTTCCCCACAATCTACAGAACACTGTCAAAGTTTTCCAATAATATTAATGACCATACTTTGCAACCAGTTGAAGCAACAATATTAGTTACTGTAATCTATATGTATATAAAGTAAATGGTTTGAACCTAGGAGTATCATTAGATGTGTGAAGTTGATCATCCAGGTTGTTGTAGTCTTGCGAATGTATCACCTTTAGAACCACTTAACAGATCACAACAATTACCGACACCATACAAAAGACTTCTTCGCACGCACCAACAAACAATATTGATGAACAATATTGGCCCACACTTAACTCATGACACGCAACACCCACTCACACTAATTTATGACACAAACAAACGATGAAGTAATGAACCAGACGTATATATATGCAAACCTGACAAACACATTTTACTTGACTCTGAAGATGACCGCCACTGAGGTCGTCGAAACGTCAGTCACCAACAACAGTCTTTCTCAAGACTACGACAACCTGGACGATCAACTTCACACATCGATATGTCTATAATAAACTTTATTTTCAGCCATTTTTTTTCAACCTTTTCTTGTCAATAGTCAGCTACCCTAAGGGAAATTCATATTTTCGCTAGAAGACTATGTCAGTAGCATTTTCACGCATTCACAGCTTGGTGACAATAGTTATGATGCATGATAATCTTTTTCCAATATAAATAGCACATTTTACAATTTATGGACCTCTTTACTTTTTAGGAAATGGACCTTGTTTTGCATGTTGAGCAATCAACATTTACTGACCCAAAAGTAATGAATGATAAAAGAATAGAAACCATTAGAAACCAAATGCATGCATGGAAAGAAGGTAACTATAAAGGAGTTAACTATAAAGGAGTGAACAAAGTAGGTATGGACAGATATAGGATTAATGAGGACTGACAATTGAATGGCTGGATTTATTGAAATGTAATGCAACGCAACGTCACGTCATGTCATGTCATTCAGTGCAGTGCAGTGCAATGCAATGCAATGATGTATTGTAATGACGTAATGTAATGACGTAATGTAATGACGTAATGTAATGACGTAATGTAATGACGTAACGTAATGACGTAACGTATCTTAACGTAACGTAATGTACATTACATTACATTAGAGTAATGTAATGTAATCTTGTGAAGTATTACAGGACCCCACTGAAAAACACTTCAGTGACGTGGGTACCCTGAATAAATATTATTATCATTATTGTTGAATTGTCTAGGTGAAAGTCTTGAGAACACAATTGATTTCATTATATCTTTGGGAGGAGATGGTACATTACTGTATGCTGCATCTTTGTTCCAGGTATACAAGAAAGAGAATATCTCAAAAACCTTTGTAGGATCAGGATTAAGGTTGCGCCCCCCCCGCATATTTTCAGCGCGGAACCCCATGCCACCGTTGAGACCCCCCAGCTTAGCAGTTTCACCATGAGCGCAAGGGAATATTTGGCTTTGAAAATATATATAGGAAAAGATATAAAAGATTAAATTATCTTCTTTTTTCCTTTTTTAAAATTATCTTCCTTCCTAAGTCCGCGCTTACCGGGGGCCTCCCGCTTACCCCCCTCCGCTTACCACCCCCTCCGCATATCTGATCGGGACCCCGCCCTCATCGAGACCCCGCGTTTACCGTGGGCCCCGTGCTTTCTAGAAAGAACGCGTGAAATAAAAATTGCGCAACGAGAAGGCGCGGGTTCCCAGAAAACGCGGGGCCCCCCCGGCATATGCCGCTTCTGCCATTGGGTTAATCCGACTTTGAATCTTCCAGTTGAACAAGTAGTGTTCATGAGTGGTCTGGGTAAACACCAATACTTTATAATTTATATAACTGTTTATTAATTTTAATATCCTTATTTCTTTTTTTTTTATAGTCTAGTTGTCCTCCTTTAATTGCATATCATATTGGTTCGTTGGGTTTTTTAACCTGTTTTACATTTCCAGATTATAAACAAGACATAACAGCCATAATGAAAGGTGAATCCAGAGCTGCCAAGATGATTTCTATCCCTTGTGTTCTATATCCCATTTTCCCCATTTCCTTCTCCATCATTTCCTTCCATTCTCTCATTCTCTAACTCTTTCATATCTCAACTCTTTTCTTTCCTTCAAGGAAATGGAAAACTTATTCTTCGTAAAAGATTAGACTGTGTGTTTACACAGGTGACAAAAACAGAAGAAAATAACAAAATCAAGGGAAAAGAAAAATCTCATACAGTAGGTTTAGGAAATTACATTTGTAGACATTAAGTAAAGTTTTGAGACATTACGCTAAGTTGTGAGACATTACGCTAAGTTTTGAGACATTACGCTAAGTTGTGAGACATTACGCTAAGTTTGGAGATATATTGCGCTAAGTTTGGAGATATTGCGCTAAGTTTGGAGATATTGCGCTAAGTTGTGAGACATTACGCTAAGTTGTGAGACATTACGCTAAGTTTGGAGACATTGCGCTAAGTTTTGAGACATTACGCTAAGTTTTGAGACATTACGGTAAGTTTGGAGATATTGCGCTAAGTTTGGAGACATTGCGCTAAGTTTGGAGACGTTACGCTAAGTTTGGAGACATTGCGCTAAGTTTGGAGACATTGCGCAAGTTTGGAGACAAGTTATGAGACGTTATGCTAAGTTTTGAGATGTTACACTAAGTTGTACCGTGACTGGTACAATATTTTACGTGTCCGTTACAAATTCATTTGTGCTAGTCATTCTGGCAGGTACAGAAAAAATAATTGTTTCCAGACTTGAACTAAGATTGTATATTGAATTCGATTTTGTCTTTTAATTAATCATAGGTATTGAATGAATTAGTAATAGATCGTGGTACAGCTTCTTATTTATCCAACCTCGATGTTTACTGTAATGATCGCTTCATTACTTCTGTTCAAGGAGATGGTAAGGAATTTTAATTTTATTTATCCTATAATCTACAAAATATAAAAACCTAATTAATAACAAGCATAGATAATACATGTTCATGGATGATCTCATGAAGATGACCGCCGTTGAGGCTGTCGAAACGTCAGTCACCAACAAGTCTTTCTCAAGATTACAACAACCTCAACGTTGTTGAGGCTTTTCTGTGACAAAGTAACTTTTCAAATCATTGAAGATAATGTATTATAAAATAACCGGAAGTAAATGAGCGAGAACACGCTATCTGATTGGTTACTGAGCTCAAAAACCGTGCATTATAACTCAATAAAGCATAAGCTGACGTGATTCCTCGCGTAGATTTTGTCGTTTTTGACGGATTTTCAGTAGTTTAAATCACAAAAGATAGTCAAAGAATACCTGGATACAAGGCGAATCAAGGTACTAACACAACAGAATGTTTTAACTGCAACGTTGAGTGCATTTTCATCGCTAAAATCGCCAACGTGTTTTCATCGTAAGCTTCCTAGCAACGCACATAGCAACGTCATTTATAACAGGTAAATCTACATTTTTCATGGCTTTATTGTTAATAATAATGGTGTTCTTTTATAAAAGAAATAAAAAACTTTGTCTTGTGTGATTATCGAGTTATAATGGCACTCGAGAAGCTAGTAAAACACTCGGCTATCGCCTCGTGTTTTACACGCATCTCTCGTGCCATTATAACTCGATAATCACACGCGACACGTTTTTTATTTCTTAAGTAATGTACTGTAGTATTTTCCTTATCATGCAGCAGTTTTGACATAGCTAGCTTTAAAGGACATTGGCAACAAAAATTAAGTTTGTCTAATATGAAAGAACTCGTAAAATGATAGAGTAACACCTTTTACAACTTTTCCGTATTTTACTTTGTTTTTGAAATATTTCAGTTTGTTTGATATGTAAATGAGATGGTCTCTGACGTCAGGTGCAGGGTAGAGAATTTTCACTCATTAAAAATGTCTTATATCTCAGTGATGCTAAGTTTACAACATTCATTATCATGAGGAGTTATTATACGCACATTTTCAAGTAAATTTGTGGAACAAACTTGAAGATGAAAGTATGGAACTAATATTTTAATGAGTGAAAATTCTCTACCCTGCACCTGACGTCAGAGACCATCTCCTTTACATATCAAACAAACTGAAATATTTCAAAAACGAAGTAAAATACGGAAAAGTTGTAAAAGGTGTTACTCTATCATTTTACGAGTTCTTTCATATTAGACAAACTTAATTGTTGTTGCCAATGTCCTTTAAAGTGCCCCTAACCTCAAAATGTTTTATTATCTCATTTGGAAGAACTTTTAAAATGATAAAGTAACTTCTTTTGAAGATTTTCGTTTCTTCGCTTTCTTTTTGAGATATATCAGTTTGTTTGATATGCAAATGTCCGGAATTTACGTCATACATGCATAATGACTTATCAGAGAATGTTATATATCTTTGCGTTCATCAAATAAAAACACTAAAGTGTAAATAACACGTGTGTGCGTGTTTCTCCCACAACACAAAACTTCTTGATTTTAAAGGATTTCGTTCGAGAATGAAAGAGATATACATATTTCTCCAATAAGTCATTATGCATGTGTGACGTAAATTCCGGACATTTGCATATCAAACAAACTGATATATCTCAAAAAGAAAGCAAAGAAACGAACATCTTCAAAATAAGTTACTTTTTCATTTTAAAAGTTCTTCCAAATAAGACAATAAAACATTTTGAGGTTAGGGGCACTTTAAAGATGTAACCAGTGAAACTAATACTCCATTTATTCTTCCTTTTATTTTAGGTCTTATAATCTCAACTCCAACAGGGAGCACAGCTTACGCTGCGGCCGCTGGCGGCTCCATGGTGCACCCAAGTGTCCCTGGAATCCTTCTTACTCCTGTTTGTCCTCATTCCCTTTCATTCCGACCTGTCATTGTTCCCGCTGGCGTGGAACTGAAGGTATAGGATTATTTGGCTTCACAAAGAAGTATATATATCTTCACAAATATATATACATCTCATTGCTGTAATGTCTGCATAAAAACCCAGAACCAGCTGACAGTATAAAGACATCCTGAGAACTCAAGATATATATGTTATTTACCGGCTGGGAGGTCCGTACTGGAAAAATATTTTCCCGAAGTCTCAGAAGCGGCCCGAGACCGAAGGTCGAGGGCCGCTTCTGAGACTGAGGGAAAATATTTTTCCAGTACGGACCGACCAAAACGGTAAATAACGTGTTTATTTTTTTCGAGCAAAGTCAAAAAAATTGCAATTTTTTGGCGCGAAAAGTTGCGAGAGGTCCGTACTGGTGTGATACGGACCTCGTACTCAGCCAATCAAAAGACTCTATTTTAGTTACGGACCTGAGTTACGGACCTCAAAAAAAATAAATGAGTGATATTTCACATATCACAAAAAGTGATATTTCGATTTTATTACAAAATCATAATCAGACTAAGTGATTACAAAAACGTGGCCTAGGTCTATATATACTGATACATGAGGTGTGATGACATCATCCACAAAGAAATCTGTAATACAAATAGGTTTCCTTTTTCTCTGCATTCTACCATACAGCAAAATATTATTAAAGTTTATGATTGTTTAATAAAACATGTTTCTGTTATTGATGTTCTGTATTTCTTACCCAAAATGCAAGTGGTCTAACAACACAAGACCAAGTGCTAAAATACTACAATGCCCATCGGCAGTGTAGCATCATGCCCATGTATATATGCAGTCAATGTATCAGATAAACAATGGGCTATACCACTAATGTGTAAAGTAATGATTTTCCTTCAATGTAAATACCAAATATTAATTGTTTCCAGTTTTACTACCATAAAGTACATCTGTGTCACAATAATAATTACGCCCCAAACGTTAGACGCATGTACGCATTGCGTACCTATTTTTCTTCTTTGTGGATGATATCATCACACCTCATGTATATACTGTATATATAGATAGACCTAGGCTACGTTTTTGTAAGCACTTAGTCTGATGATGATTTTGTAATAAAATCGAAATATCACTTTTTCAATAATCTCATCTTGTTATTGACTAGTCAAATGTCTGCGTCATATGATTTTTTTCTTTTGATAGATTACATTATCTGAAGATAGTAGATCTGCAGCTTTTGCTTCATTTGATGGACGAAATCGTCAAGAACTCCATAAAGGCGATGGGTGAGTGTAGAAAGTATATGTAGCTCTCAGCTTTACTAGATAGTGGACAGTGCCAGTAATATAGAGAGGTTGGTTATCGCAACTTGTGTCAATGTTTTCTAAGTCTTCTACATTACAATATCACTCAGTCTTTCACCTAGATAGGACACTCCTCAGAAGTTGATTACCTTAAAGTGCCTATATCACTTGTGGGATCTTTACATATTTATAGTAATTGGAACATTCTAAGAAGATTTGTACTATATCTTCTCAGGCGAAAATTTCATCTTCATGGACTTTTTTGCAGTTAAAGTTACCGGATATGACATCAAAGGAGGAATTGCAAATCAGTTTTCTTTTGTTTCTTGCTTCAAAAATTCCTCCTTTGATGTCATATCCGGTAACTTTAACTGCAAAAAAGTCCATGAAGATGAAATTTTCGCCTGAGAAGATATATTACAAATCTTCTTAGAATGTTCCAATTACTATAAATATGTAAAGATCCCACAAGTGATATAGGCACTTTAACTTGTGTTGTTACCTAAGTCTCTTACACAACAGTAACACTCAGTCTTTCACCTAGATAAGACACTCCTCAGAGGTTGGTTACCTTAACTTATGTTGTTCCCTATGTCTTCTTACACTACAGTAACACTCAGTCTTTCACCTAGATAGGACACTTCTCAGAGGTTGGTTACGGTACCTTAACTTGTGTTGTTCCCTAAGTCTTCGTACACTACAGCAACACTCAGTCTTTCACCTAGATAGGACACTCCTCAGAGGTTGGTTACCTCAACTTGTGTTGTACCCTAAGTCTTCTCACACTACAGTAACACTCAGTCTTTCACCTAGATAGGACACTCCTCAGAGGTTGATTACCTCAACTTGTGTTGTTCCCTAAGTCTTCTCGCACTACAGTATCACTCAGTCTTTCACCTAGATAGGACACTCCTCAGAGGTTGACTACCTTAACTTGTGTTGTTCCCTAAGTCTTCTCGCACTACAGTAACACTCAGTCTTTCACCTAGATAGGATACTCCTCAGAGGTTGATTACCTTAACTTGTGTTGTTCCCTAAGTCTTTCACACTACAGTGTTAACACCCATAAATACTTTATTCTGTTTATTATTTTACAGTATTCGTGTAACAACTTCAGTTTTTCCTGTCCCTTGCCTTACAAAAGACGATCAAATTAACGATTGGTTCAGCAGTCTGGGCAAATGTCTTCATTGGAACGACAGACAGAAACAAAAACCCTTATGAAAATCAAGAATTTATGGTATGGTAGTTATTAAAATGTATAATTGCTGCCCAGGTCCCTGAAATATGATTTTAGGCCACTCCAAATAAGACTTTAGTTTCCAGTCCACCGCCTGCGTCTCCTGGAACTGGCCGCGTGATTTGACCATTATTGTGCTTTTGTTGCCATTATTTGCCATTTAGGGTATATGTTCATTCATATTAACCATAATGGATAATGCCTGCGTGTAATTCTCTAAAAGGAATGGATGGGAAATTAAAGTCTAATTTGGAGTGACCTTAGCTTCGATATTTTAATCCTGATATTTATAAAGATGCTGATCTGAAACAAAGTTCGTATAGGTCAAAATAAACAAACTCAGGGGAAACGTTTACATGGCTTGTGAGGATACTGTGTTTGTTTAAACAACAAAGAAATATTTTCATGACTTTGTTTGTTTTAACTACTGACCTCTATTTATCAAATACATTCCATTTTTCCGTTGTCTGTTCAGTTAAGCCTGGTTTTCACAAGCGACGCAAGCACATGAGCTATGTGTGTCAAGTGAAATGAACCGCATGTTGTGTTATCTTGCGTTGCGTTACCAGTCGTCAATCTTTCTGCAGATTCTGTTTAGTTTAATGAATTTGTCACAATATATTTACAAGTTACTATTAATACAAAAAGTACATACAAATACAACGAATAAGACAGGTGTGACAGGAGAAAGGAACAGGACTTACATCCCAATTGACACCTGACCCCTTAATGGTGGATAAAATTCGATTTTGTACTTATTGGACATAGCCAGGGGGCTATAGGCAGGTAGTTTGATAGAGTAAATTTTGTGGAGACTAGACTTAAATAGAGCGAGAGAATTGAATTGATGAATTCTGTCATCTTGTATTCGCATGACAGCGCGCGGTTACACGAGGGACCTAGCTAGATCGAGTATATTGATTGACCACGCATAATTATATATCAAAAACTCCGTTGTGCTTGCGTTGTGTTCAGTTTTCACCGGCGATCACAACGCAGACATAAGCACAAGAAAAAGGAAACTCAGTTTCATCCTTGTGCTTGCGTCAGTGCTTGTGCTTGCGTCAGTGTTTGTGCTTGCGTCAGTGCTTGTGCTTGCGTCAGTGTTTGTGCTTGCGTCAGTGTTTGTGCTTGCGTCAGTACTTGTGCTTGCATCAGTGTTTGTGTTTGCGTCAGTGTTTGTGCTTGCGTCAGTGTTTGTGCTTGCGTCAGTGTTTGTGCTTGCGTCAGTTCTTGCGCTTTGCATCAGTGCTTGCGCTTGCGTCAGTGCTTGCACTTGCGTCAGTGCTTGCGCTTGCGTCGAGCCTATTTTCACTGTGAAATAAGGACTCTTATGCTTGTGCTTAAAATCCAGGCTTTAAAAGATCAAAATAAATAAAAATATAAAATTGCCCTCCACTAATCCACTTTATCCAAGATGGCGGCGTTCAATTGGTTACCCGGGGTCACTGCCCGGGGTTGACTGAAATGAAGATTGGATGCCCCCCTCTAGTTTTATTGATGATCTCTATTTCCTTTCTTTTCCAGCCTCGTACCCAGGCGTTGCGAGGGAGGCGCGCTGCTAGAATTATCCAAGTGGTCTGTCTAACAACTTATTCTCATGTCAACGGGTTTCTTTTATAGAAATTGCGGCAATCACTTGTATGTATAAAAATGATGTATAATTTTGCAACAAATAATTTTAAATAATTTTCAAGTATTTAAATGTATAAATTTTTAAAAATTCTTATTACGTGTACGCACGCAGTGTTTTTTTGCTCACCATGTTGTTGCATTTCATTTATATACTTTTGAAGGTTCCGAATGTTTTTGGTCTTTCTTGACTTTTTACTAGGGCTACTGTGGTATCACGAGTCTAGGTTTCGGCTCTGTTTTGTCGTCGTCGCGAAATGGCAATTATTGCATCAGGCTTTGCGAAACTGAGCGTTTGGGTTACCAGTGCGTAACTCGTGCTCAGTCTCTTTGCTGAGCTATATATAGTCGAGCAAATTTCGATTAGTTCGAATTTGAGTTTGTTGTAGTCTGTTGTTTGTCCATTTCCGGGGTGTGTGAGAAGTAGCAGCCAAACTGCGCATGTTCTATTCGCACGCTGCCAGGCTGCCAGTTGCCTTCGAAGGCTATAATGGGCTATATGATCGCCTTGATACGTGGTTTAGATTGTTATCGAGTGGAACACGGCAACAAACACAACAAAGTGAACAAACAGCGTCTTAATTCAAGGAGACACTATATCAACCTCAATGTTTTTGACAACGGTGACATCCCTCATGATTTCCGTATGTTATTCCGTGACCGTGGTTATTTTAATTGCCGTTCGTTTGTTCGATATGAAATATGACCGCTCGACCGCCAGATAACTCGGTTCAATTCAAATATTACAAACGTGAAGTTCGATTTGGCAAGAGTGTTCATTGAATGGAAAATTTATAACTTCGCGAGGCTTGCTCGTTTCGAGTAAATGTTGTTCGAATTAGATGTATGGCGTTCAAATGGTCACATTATTCTGCTGGCATGCCTGATACTGAACACTGCTCCAACCTCGACACCTCGTACCCACTGGCACTGCTCATGTGTCAATACAGAGGCAGCATTTCACTTCTGATAAGAACTCCTAGTAAATATGCTTATCTTCACGCGTGCTTTCTTCGCTTCCCTGATCGTTTGATCAAGCTGTTCGAAGTCAAGTGTTCTTTCTTGGACAAGTTAACACATTCACAGACATAGTTATTGTGTCAGTAATGTCGCTGGCAAGTATCGTGGTTTTATATACGCTTACAATGCTTACAATTGTACACGCCGATCGCGGTACACCTACACTAAAAGATGACGAGCGATTTCGAAACGGGTTGGTCCGCGATCTCAATGAATTTACAATGAATGCCAAGTTGTTTATGTATGCCAAAACTATCTATATGAATGCCAAAAGTATCTATATATATGATGCCAAAAATATCTTTATATATACCAAACGTAAAATATCGCATAGCGAAATACTGCTTAACTGGAAAGTTCTGACAACGTCCCATTGTAATAGTAGCCCGAGTTAACGCCACCGGGTGTCTTGTTAAGTTAAGGTGTGGAGGCGTAGCTCAACGTTCGATTGGTTTAATCAAGTTGTTCTATAATCTCAAAAAGTGATATAAAAATGTTGCGTTGCGTAGACAGTGTAGAAATATAAATCAAATACTCTGAAAGATTGGTGATTGGTCTAACTTTTCCAGCGAAGGCCGTTCGTCAGAGAGACCGAAACGTCAAATAACTGACGAACAATAATATAAATAATAATAGACTTTATTTCAATCTCGCTATATTTAGCTATACAAACAATTGTGGACAATAAAGCTGTAATAATGATAACTAGACTTACTAATTACTCGGGCTACTGTGCTAGCCGAGTCTAGGTTTCGGTTACTTTTCTTTATTTTTATTTTGCGAAACCACGCGTTGTGCTCATGTTCATGCGCCATCTTCTTTGCTCACTATTGCTCGAGTGTTCACTCAAACTATCCAAAGAAATATAGTAAATTTGTGATAAGATTCATAAGGAATGTGGCTGGCAAGTATCTTGATCGTAAAGTCGTAAACACGCTCCGCACAATGCTTACAATCGCACACGCCGATCGCGGTCAGCTGTACCTTACCTAGGATTACAAATCGCGGAATGTACAAAGATAACATTGATTTGTGTCTGTTCTATCTTAGTATTGTGTGTTTTACAGCACACAATTAAGCGCAGGTAGCCCGAGTTAACTTAGCGAGCGAGCGTCTTGTTATCTAGTATTACATTCATCTCGGCCTTCACTCGAAACGTCAGACCTCCACACTATTTCGGTATAGTACATCAACCTTTTAGAGTATTTAATTATTTGAGAATCCTAATTTGGGTCGTCGTTCCAGCCTTCAGTCTCCCTCCTGCACCTGTCCCGTTGTCGCCCTATCCCCCCACCCACTGGCTGTCTGACACACCAAGAAAAAAGCGATAATAACATTGTAGGCGTACGAGACTTCCCTTCCTCTTTTTAGGGCTAGTCCTCTTTACCGAGATCCCACCTCTCAGTAAAACCATATTATGTAAAATTTGTTTTCGTTTATATGAGAGGGTCAGCGCTCCTACACACGTAAAAACGTACAGCCTAAAACATGGTTGATATTGGCAGGGTTGAGCTGGCCAGCTTAAACAGGGTTGTCAACAGGCATGTTCATGGATGTTGGAACAGTATTGTTCATTGCTGATGATCGAACAGTGTTGAACAACATTGTTCATACATGATACAACATGTTCAGAGCATCATGAAAGGTTGAACAGCAGTTTGTTCTATCAAGCTGGTTTTTGCATATTCTCACATGCATGAACAACTGCTGTCGATTGAACAAGCCTGTCACAACATGTTGAAACATGCTTGAACAGTGCTGTTATTTTAACAGTCCTGTTCTATCATGTTGACAATGCTGTTACAGGCATGTTGAAGTTAAGTTGAACCAACAACCTTGTTACAAGATGTGAGATTTTAAGGCTGGAAATTTTCCATGTAAACGCACTGAAGAGGGCTGGTCCTCCTAGGAGGGCTGGGAAGTCAAAGCTCCGTACACGCGACAAAGTTGGTCTTCGCCCGTATATTTTAAGACAACTCTTTATTTCACAGTTAAGTTCTGTTTGTTCATACGTAGGTTTTAAATTGAAAACTTGTGCGGGAAAATGGGATTCAGCGGGTTTACGTGGGAAAATCCATGTTGTCAACTCGGTAAACAAGTCAGCCCAGCTCCTAGAAGAGCTAGCCCTCCTCGAAGGGCTAGAATATTCCCATGTAAACGCGAGGTGAAATCTATCCCTTTTACTAGGGCAACCCCAAGATGGCTAGCCCTCCTTCGTGTAAGCAGTGTTGAAATAGAAATATAATAATCTAAAAGGTTGGTGTACTACTCGAGGAAGTCTAAAGAGTTCAACAGGAAGTCCCTCTGTCAAGGACCTTCATTCGACATGTTATAGACCTGCACCCTATTTAAATATATATATTTCAACACTCGAAAGTTTCATCCATCATAAATCCTTGCAACACGCAGTTTAATCGAGTGAAATGCCAAATATAGTATACTTATAGCCGTCGCTTCATTTAGATGATAAAACTGGTTTTACTTGTTTTGTAGGTACCCTCGTCCCACATCTTAACTTCAACTTCTTTTAACCAGCTGTTGTGGTCTAGTGGTTACCACACATGTCTATGAGCTGGGAGACAGAGGTTAAATCCTAGGTCAGACCACTACTTAAGGTCTTAAAAATAATTGAGGAGAAGGTGCTGCCTTTGCAACAACAACACCAGCAAATGGTAAGACTTTCGGGTCTTCTCGGATAACGACCTTAAATCGTAGGCCCTCGGAATCCCTATCAGTTGGGTTTTCCGTTCACCTAAGAGTGATAAACTGAATAGTCGAGTGCTTAAAACATGAGCCTCTGGCTCAGATAAATAGGATAACCTTATCCTGCGTGATCGATTCAAAATAGAATAAAAATTAATCAATAAAAGTCTTCCCTATTGTCTCTCATCTGTCTGTGTTGGCCAAGGGGGAGGGTGTGGTTGGAATTGCCCCCGCAATTGAATTATTTTCGGGGAATTCGGGCGCCTTCAAGCAAAATCATAAAAATATAGAGTTGATTTTATATAAACGTATTGTGCTGCGTAGGCAGTGCGTAGAAATACAAATCAAATCCAGTCTGAAAAGTTGGTGTACTACGGAAATAGTGTTGAGGAGGTCTAACGTTTTGAGTGATGGCCCTTGGACACACATTTCGACGGCAGTACACTAGCCTTTCAGAGTATTAGGAGGTGTTTATATATGAAGGATGGCTAGCCATCTTGGTACCTCCGGTTTATATGGGAATAGTCTAGCTCTTTTAGCAGGGCTGAATTGTTTACCGTGTTGATAACATGGATTTTCCCACGTAACCCGCTGAATCCCATTTTCCTGCGCAAGTTTTCAATTTAAAACCTAGGTATGAACAAACAGGACTTGTGAAATAAAGAGTTATCTTAAAATATACGGGCAAAGACCAACTTTGTCGCGTGTACGGAGCTTTGACTTGCCAGCCTCCTAGGAGGGCCAGCCCTCTTGAGTGCGTTTACATGGAAAATCTCCATCCCTCGCAGGCGAGATCCCGGGTAGTCAATAGCGAGATCTCACCTACGAAGGCTGGCCCTCCTCTCATATAAACGAAAACAAATTTTACATATGGTTTGACTGAGAGGCGGGATCTCGGTAAAGAGGGCTAGACCTACCAAGATGGGTAAACTTGTTCTTTATTTTTCCGGCAAATGAATCGAGTTTGTTCCTCGAACACAATTGAACAGCTATTTCCCTAACTATTTAGCGCAATAATAATCATCCAGTGGTTATAAATGTTTATAACAATGTTAGTAGCTGAGATACATGATAAAACATAAGGCCAAAAGGACTCGATATTCAAGTTAAAAACAAGACAAAATGTATGAGTGGTTAGCTTCTGTGTCTTCCTAGCTACAACATTTTCAGTTTATTAATGTTTTGGCCGAGCCAAAGAAATAAAAGAACTGAAAACGTTGCAGCTTGGAAGACACAGAGATCCCTGTGGAGGAAGCTAATGGGTGGCAATATTTCGACTCTATTCCAACGTCATGACATTTTTCGGCTTATCATTTATCCGTTCTTCAAATTGACAGCTGGTCATCATTTTTCTAAAAAATACAGTGCTGCGTAGGCAGTGGTTTCGAGGTGCCGAGGGTTTTAGGAACGAAATACTGTCGTTTAGTGTGGAGCCTTTCATCAGAGTAAGACGGGATTTTTAGTAGCTGAGTAGTATCTTACGAAATACAAATGTGAAGTGGTGATGTCTGCCGCCAAACTTGGCAAAACGAACCGATGGCACCTTGCGTAAATAATAACGAAGTCATGACGCTGCACCACCATTTTCCGTTTCCTGTTTTTTTTTCACTTGTTTATACTCTCGCCTAGAAATAATGCGGATGTGGGCCTAATGATCTATTGTATTATTTGGATTAGAGCGAATATCCACTACACGTCTTGCAAATTTTGTCTTTTCGCTAGCAATTGAATAGGTTTCAAACGCTTAATTCCAATCAAACTACCACAAAACAAAAGCAGTACTTCGTAAACATGGGGAGATTTTCCACCTTGTGGAAATATGCCCTTGCGGACTTTCGTGCGGAACTTTTTTTTCATATATGAAGAAAAAAAAGATAATCCTTTTCAGATGGTTGTGTGTGCGTAAATCCTATTATACCCGGAACACATGACTTGTGTCTCCTACCAAAAATTATCCAGGGTGTGATTTTTTTTCGCAGACTACATTTTTTAAAGACAACTTTACAGACGATGAAAATTGCAGCATGTTACGAAACTCGTGTGTTTCGGTTTAGCGTCTATAATCCGATGTATTAAGTGCTACGTATGCCAATGCTTTATATTTAGAAATTTTAGGAATAACTCTGTATATCAGTATATGTATATGAACTGCCCCAACCAGGAATCGAACCCGAGGTCTCCGAATCAACGCATCGGCGTTCTAACCACTGAGCTATTGAGACACGGTCAGAACAGTCAATCTCTACAGGAAGACATCTCATCTTCGACGAAGCAGGGTTCTGTGTATAGTGCAATAGTTTGGCAGTCCCGACGGTGGGCGGTAAAGAATGTTATACAATATACATAGGTCTTCGAATAACTTGGTGACCTAAGCAGTATCTTCCGCACATGGTGTCTAATTTAAGTAACTGTTAAAAGAGATTTTATTATTGACAATGTCAGTGCGCGCAAATAGCGCATTTTCGCGCCGGATCATATGCGCAAGCCCGACCTAAGATAGCGCATTTCTATCGACCAATGAAATCTAATCGCGTTGGCTCAACCGGATGTGTGCGATGACGGCGCGCGATGACGGAATCCTCAAATTATCTAAATAGATATAGGATTTCGATTGTCGAAATAGCCCGACTATCATAACACTGTATCATATTCACGAAAACCTGCTGCTCTCAAAGCTCTGGTTTGTCCACCTCGATACCTTAAGTGTCACATCCCATTTTAAGCAAAGAGAAATCTGGAGAAATAGTTGTGGTTGGTTTATACGCGCATTCATCGCATACAGAATATCCGCACAGTATCGTGGATATTTCACGCTTCAAAAGTGGTTTTAGGAATGCCGTTTAAGCGCTTGTTTGGTTGATACAAGAATGACTCTCTTTGCGGACATTTAAAGTCTGCTATAATGGGAGAAAAATTACGATTTATCGACTCTTTGGGGGAGCTACAAAAAACCAAAGGTAAGGCTGAATGTCGGTTTTTATTTGTGTGTCTGACAATTCGTGTCTGTCGTGGTGTTCATGTCCTATTGCGAATAATTAGTCTCTGCTTTAGAAATGCTATGCTAATTCACGGCGAAGTCCGTACGAATATTTTACGGAGCAATCCAAGCAGTAATCAGTAAAGGAAGTGTTTATTTGTGCCGGCTTTTTGTGTGTTGAATTGTTGCCATATTTAAGAGGAATCGCTCGCTGAATCGGTTGCGTTTTATATTATTCAGTCGTAGATATCATTTTGCCGGAGATACATGTCTATCTCGACGACATCCTTGGCAGAGAGAGTCTTTCTGAGGGTGCTGAGAGTATCAGGAAAAGTTATATTTCGCTGTTGAAGTGCTCAAAACTTGAAACAAGAGATAGCCTACGAGAACGTGTGCGAAGTATCGAGCAAGTGCATGCCTTGAAACATGAAACATTCACGAAAGCAAGCAAGTTTGGGCAAGTGGAAGAGAAACGTCTGATCAGTATTAGACAGGTAAGCAATTTTCTCTTCTGGAAAGATATAATGATATTCTCCTAGTTAAAAAATGCGGTTTGTGAACAGTTCAGTTGTGGTGACTCCAAAGATTTGAAACGAAGACAACATCTCTATAATGAAGAATGTTCGTCGTTGGCTTGAAATTTGGTGTCGGCAAGTTGGCTACAGCAAGACTTGAAAGGTCATAATGGTCAAGGGCTTTTCAGTTTTAATAATGCGTCAAATATATGTGCGAAAGCGTAGCTCAGTGGTTCTCATTTACGCGCTTTATCAGATATTATGCTTCCTCGAACAGAACTGTCAGAAGATGGCTCGTGTTTTACCATTCGCGCCAATCTTCTGTCTTGCTTACAGTTAAACAAATTAATTTTCCCGTTAACAAAAAGTATTTATGAGCACTCGCTAAGCGTTTAATTTTAATCAACGGTTTTGTTGTTGTATCACAGCGAATGAAATGCCAACCATAACTTAACGCAAGGTTGTCTTGGCGTGCGTCTCGTTATTATGGAGAAGATATGTATTTTTTCTTGCCAACTAATAACGCAGCAAAGCATGTTTAATCTTAAAGACAACCGTAACAACAGCTTAAATCCTTAATGTCGTGATTGAAAGCCCACATATTTACAATACGCGAATAAAAACATTTGTTTTAATGGCTATTGTATCTTCTCGTTATCACAAAATACCTCGAGCTTCCTCACTAAATGACTCTTAATCCAAAAAGATAATAAAACCATTGAAAAAACTACTTAAAAAGCTGACTTTCCCGATTAAACTATTACCTTATTGTTTACCGCTGGGATTTTCAATTCAAGTGTGTAATGCTTGAGATTGTTAGATTCGAAGGGAAAATGTGTTGTAAAAATGTCTCGTATACAAGATGAACGAAATCCCCTGCTGGTGATTATTGAATTGATCTGTTCATTCAATACCATTGTGATCAAAATTAACAGCGATAACTCCGAGTGAGGAATAATAAAAGTCCAATATTTCACTGTGTCAGGTTACATTCCAGCGCAGTCTATTTGTGGGCAGAACACACACACATGCCGTCAAATAATTAAAATATATAATTAAATATATAATGTTTATAACAATCAAATTGCCAACTTGTTTTAAACTATTACACTCTAATTTATTTATTTATTTTTTTTTTTTTTGCCCAGCATTGTAATTTGACAAAAATTTAAACTTTGCATAAATTATCTCACCCTAGACAGTCTGCAACCGCAAGAAAATGCATGACATTTTTATCTTGATGGTTGATGATATTTAGGCTGAATGTTCTGTGAGATTAAATTCCTGTCTTTATAAATGTCTAGTAGATGTATTTTCCAACTGACTTCATTCTTGGCTTGGCATTATTATGTTGGTCTACCACCCACCCTCAAGGCATTCATTAAAACATATTTTAAGCCCTGGTTGCTGCCAGCCATTTAGTTTATAATCCTGTTGAGAGCTTTCCAGTTCCAATCATACAAGATTATGAAAAGTTTACACGTCAAGTTAGCATGGGAAAATACTGGTTGTCTGAGCAAATAACCGTTGTTATGACTCAATATTACCATTTTTGTTTGTTATTGAATTTTATTATAATGTATCTTTTATGGTTGTGTCTTTCCTTTGATTTTCAAGGGTTCTTTATTTGGGGCTATATGGTAATAATTTGAATCCTTTTCCATTTTAAAATACTTCCCTTTCACAATATGTTCAGGAGGGTATATTATCTTCATAAGTGGGGCTTACACTGGGCTTATTCTGCAAGAATAATTCTTATTGGTCTCCAAGCATTTCTTATAGTACTAGTTGGGAGAAGTTGTTTTAAAAACATGTTTCTATCTACTCAGCTCTCCCACATTCACTACAGCATTGTATATATTAACACATCCAAACATTACTGATATATAGTGACTGCCGCATAGACAGTACATATATCAATCGAACCAGCACATCATTGTAACCTTCGCTCTCCATCTGAGTCTCGTCAGCTCAATGGTTAGAGCATCTCACCCGCAATCAGAAGGTTACAGGTTCGATTCCTGTCTGGGACTCAGAATCATTTTTCTGAGGATATCAGCTTGACAATCATCGGACCATATATCGTCTGTCTACTCCAAGCTCTCCCACATTCACAACAGCAGTGTATAATATATATTAACACATGTTTATATTTGGTGATCATTAATCCTTTATTCTCATTACATCTATGTTTGGTTAACAGTATCAAATACAAATTCTCATTAATATTGGACTCGTTATTTCAATATAGAAATAGTGAAGTTGTTTTAAAAACATGTCAGTTTATCTTTGATGATCATTTCCTGTATTCTCATTACCTCTATACTTGGTTAACCATTGATATTATTAGGAGAAGTTAGTTGTTGATCATCCCTTAGGTATAAAGCCAAAGATTAAGGATTATGCACAATGGCTTGTTCTTTCTACATTGTAGAATTGTTGTCAAAACATATTAGCTAAGATTGAATGATACAGTGGAGAACATGGAATACTACATGCCATGATGCTGAACCACTTTGCTCTTCTTTGATAGTTTACAGGTTGTGAAGTTGATTATATTTTTATCATCATCTATACTCCCGATTTTCTCTCACCTTTCTCTTCACTCGCTCGGCCGCCGCATTGTTGTTGCCATCAAAACATTAAAACCCTCTTGAAACACCAAGAGGCAGACTTGGAGCAAGTCTAGCAGCAGTACTGCAGATTTTTAGTAACAAAATACTGACGTTTCGAGCGGAGCTCTTCATAAGACGAGATGAAATAAAATAAATAGGACTTATACATGTATAAAAGTAGAGTGCTGCGTAGACAGTGTTTTGAATATATAGCAAAGTGAAAAGGTGGTAAACTGCCGAGAATTTTAGTGACGAAATACTGACGTTTCGAGCGAAGCCCTTCATCAGAGTAAGACGAGATGAAATAAAATAAATAGGGCTTATATATATGCCAAAAGGGTGTCACATTAAAAACTCCAAAAATTTGGCGTACTGGTTAGTGTCGGTGAAACAAAAGTGTACACATTTTTCTCTCTCTGTCGAAGGGCCTTCACTCGAATCATTACACCTTCTTTACACTATTTTGTCAGAATACCAACACTTTAAAGTATTGGTTTTGTATACAAGTGATAGTTAGCCAATCTCTACACACACATAGTACATTTTCTTTCAACCAAATCACCAACTGTTAGTCCAATCGTGCGCGACAACGGATTAGAAATAGAATTAGGATTCATTAGATTTGATTAGAAGAGATTTCTTGAAGAAAATCAAGTCAGGAAACCATGGTATGTTCACCACTCTGTAGGGATTTCAATCTGTTCCCATTCGGCGAATTTTACGCAAACATAATTGTCGATATGATGTCATTTTTTGCGCGCGCTTTTGAACACTGACGAGACTTCGGTCGGACCACCACTCAGCAAATGGTAAGACTTTCGGGTCTTCTTAAAAAACGACCTTAAATCGTAGGTCCTCGGAATCCTTATCAGTTGGGTTTTCCATTCACCTAAGAGTGATAAACTGAATAGTCGAGCGCTTAAAACATTTCTACTTCGCTTCGTACTCATAAGATAGTAAGAATAAAGTTACAAGAATGAAATAGCGAATTAACAAAACAAATCTAAACACCGCACCATTTACTGACTATGTCCCGGAAACATTTGGCCATGATTGTGGCCGGTAATTACGGACGTAAAGTAAACAAGAACATGGTTACAGTTTGGAGAAGAAGCGTTTGGATTTTTATCATTCACTAGCAGGAGACACACAGCGTCTAGAGCAGATCACCAGCGATATAAAAGGGGGTGAGGTCTGCCGACACAGACGACAGCGAGGACGGCTGCGCGTTCATGGAAAAACAAAATGAAGAAGAAATAGGAATGCAAGAGAAATCAGCTTTAGAATAGTTCGAGTTTCGGGCAAAAACGCGGCAAAAGATGAGACCACCAGCGATGCACTCGATAGGTTGCTGCATTGTTTTGCTCGATACGCTCGCGCAAGAGACCTTCTTTTTGGCATTTAAGACTTAAGAGAAACTTAAAAGCTTATTTCATGTATTTTTACAAAAACGATTATAGTGTCTGTGTTGAAATCAATCTTAACTCAACAGCTACCACTTTCCGCGAATTCCCGTTGTCGTAAAGGCGTGAAAATCCTCTCTACTCACTGAAGGTGTATAGCTTTTGCCCGAAGCAGCCTAGGTGAGGTGTCTTCAATTTTGGTAGCGTTAAAATGAACTGTGAATGTGATTCAGTCGAGCTCATCGAAGCTTCTTCACTTTCAAAGTACTTGTAATTAATGAGTCAATGTTTTAATCAACATATTTTGACATTCTAACAGTTTGCATTGTCTTCGAGAACGTTGAAATATTCTAAGTGAGGTCGTGTTAGTACTAAGCTAGTCTGGTAACTGTTGAACATTATCGTTGTTTTTGGATGAAGGTCAAAGAAACTGTAAATGATTTCCACGAAATGATTGCGGTATTTGACGCGATGACAGAGAAATCTAACGAATAATTGATGCTCAACTTACACTGCAGTTGTGAAGCTGGAGTGGTTTGATTGGCTGTTAGCATACAGATAACTTACGCGATATCTGAGTCATACACATTAAATGCATAATAAAACAATTATTGGATTTTTCGCACTACAGTGAGAATTATCAAGCTCCACTCGAAACGTCAATATTGCATTGCAAACTGTTTTATCTTTATGTTCAACTGCATTTTTATGCAACTGTTCAACTTACATCTGTTTAATATTATGTTCATAAACTACTATATTGTAAATAGATCTTGAGAATGGTTACAACACAAGGGGGGTCAACAAGGGAGGGGGGGTCCTTGCACATGCTTTATCAACCCCTGGCTGTACGTAATGAATGTCTTACCTCAGATAGATGTCTAACCCCAGAATACCTATGATCCAGCAAGCTGATTGTGAGCTCCATATATATGTAGAACTCACTGCTCTGGTATTACCTAAACCATATAACCGCATGGGTACAAGGCTGTACTACCTCCGCTGCGACTTTGACTTCAATAAGCCCACCACTTATTTTTGCAATTTTGCACAATATCACGACTGCCTTGGATTTTGAGGCAGCAGATATGTAACTTCTAGTTTACACTTAGTGTTTCATGATGCTTGAAAAGATTGAATTTATTTTGAGTGTTGAACTAAATATCTTATTCATTCATTTCTCTCACTTGTGAGATATCCTGTTCAACACTCGAAATAAGTTTTCATATTTCCGCACATTGCCATGTATTATTAATGAAATATTAATAATTGATCCTCCTCGGCAAAATCGCAGCGTAATGCGGTGTCTAGCTATCAGAATAAAGTGGGTTACTTCTTAACTTCTTCTTAAATCCTTAAATCCTGCTTAAATCCCATCAAAAGAGACCGAAATTGACAATAGTGTAACACCCCCTCCCCCCTTAGAGCAACTTTACATGTACTGCGGTTACTCAGACAGATTTAGAGGAGTTTAATACTCATGAGAACAATACACCATGATTTGTAGTCTCCAGGGCCGGATTAGCCAACTGGGCGATCGTCCAGCTAGGGGGGGGGGGGGGGGGGGGGCTTTAAGGAAAAATATCTTCCAAGGCTGTGCGAGCAATGTTTTGGTTGGGATTACAGGGAAGTATAGGGTTTGTGAAGGGATTGCAGGGAAGTATAGGGATTGTGATGGGATTGCAGGGAAGTATAGGGATTGTGAAGGGATTGCAGGGAAGTATAGGGATTGTGAAGGGATTGCAGGGAAGTATAGGGTTTGTGAAGGGATTGCAGGGAAGTATAGGGATTGTGAAGGGATTGCAGGGAAGTATAGGGATTGTGAAGGGATTGCAGGGAAGTATAGGGATTGTGAAGGGATTGCAGGGAAGTATAGGGATTGTGAAGGGATTGCAGGGAAGTATAGGGATTGTGAAGGGATTACAGGGAAGTATAGGGATTGTGAAGGGATTGCAGGGAAGGATAGGGATTATAGGGATTGTGAAGGGATTGCAGGGAAGTATAGGGATTGTGAAGGGAGGGAAGTATAGGGATTGTGAAGGGATTACAGGGAAGGATAGGGATTGTGAAGGGATTGATAGGGATTGTGAAGGGATTACAGGGAAGTAGGGATTGTGAAGGGATTGCAGGGAAGTATAGGGATTGTGAAGGGATTGCAGGGAAGTATAGGGATTGTGAAAGGGATAGGAAGTATAGGGATTGTGAAGGGATTACAGGGATAGGGATTGTGAAGGGATTGCAGGGAAGTATAGGGATTGTGAAGGGATTGCAGGGAAGTATAGGGATTGTGAAGGATTACAGGGAAGTATAGGGATTGTGAAGGGATTCAGGGAAGTATAGGATTGTGAAGGGATTGCAGGGAAGTATAGGGATTGTGAAGGGATTGCAGGGAAGTATAGGGATTGTGAAGGGATTGCAGGGAAGTATAGGGATTGTGAAGGGATTGCAGGGAAGTATAGGGATTGGGATTGCAGGGAAGTATAGGGATTGTGAAGGGATTGCAGGGAAGTATAGGGATTGTGAGGATTAAGGGAAGTATAGGGATTGTGAAGGGATTACAGGGAAGTATAGGGATTGTGAAGGGATTGCAGGGAAGTATAGGGATTGTGAAGGGATTGCAGGGAAGTATAGGGATTGTGAAGGGATTACAGGGAAGTATAGGGATTGTGAAGGGATTACAGGGAAGTATAGGGATTGTGAAGGGATTACAGGGAAGTATAGGGATTGTGAAGGGATTACAGGGAAGTATAGGGATTGTGAAGGGATTGCAGGGAAGTATAGGGATTGTGAAGGGATTGCAGGGAAGTATAGGGATTGTGAAGGGATTGCAGGGAAGTATAGGGATTGTGAAGGGATTGCAGGGAAGTATAGGGATTGTGAAGGGATTGCAGGGAAGTATAGGGATTGTGAAGGGATTGCAGGGAAGTATAGGGATTGTGAAGGGATTGCAGGGAAGTATAGGGATTGTGAAGGGATTGCAGGGAAGTATAGGGATTGTGAAGGGATTACAGGGAAGTATATAGGGATTGTGAAGGGATTGCAGGGAAGTATAGGGATTGTGAAGGGATTGCAGGGAAGTATAGGGATTGTGAAGGGATTGCAGGGAAGTATAGGGATTGTGAAGGGATTGCAGGGAAGTATAGGGATTGTGAAGGGATTGCAGGGAAGTATAGGGATTGTGAAGGGATTGCAGGGAAGTATAGGGATTGTGAAGGGATTGCAGGGAAGTATAGGGATTGTGAAGGGATTGCAGGGAAGTATAGGGATTGTGAAGGGATTGCAGGGAAGTATAGGGATTGTGAAGGGATTACAGGGAAGTATAGGGATTGTGAAGGGATTGCAGGGAAGTATAGGGATTGTGAAGGGATTGCAGGGAAGTATAGGGATTGTGAAGGGATTGCAGGGAAGTATAGGGATTGTGAAGGGATTGCAGGGAAGTATAGGGATTGTGAAGGGATTGGTTGACGAAGAGGCCTTGGAAGCTATTTGACTCGGAAAAAGAAGAGTTGCAGAGTTGCCTCTGAACAATATTGTCTGAAAGTCAAAATGTCCCAAATCGAAACCCTTTAATTCGTACCAAGTTGACAACATGGATATCCCACGTAACCCGCTGAATACCATTTTCCGGCACAAGTTTTCATTTTAAAACCTAAGTTGTCTTAAAATATACTGGCAAAGACCAACTTTGTCGCGTGTACGGAGCTTTGACTTGCCAGCCCTCCTAGGAGGACCAGCCCTCTTTGTGCAAGCTGTAGACCGAGGTGGCCTGGTAACGAGTAGTGGTATCTTGAACTGCCAACCACTCGGCCGTAGCTTGCACCTATCACACCAATTGCTTGGTGGAAAAGACAACTTACCCTTTCTTTTATTGAATAAAGGGTGCGACGGTGGGTACGAAATTTGTTCTTCAGCTTTCTAATACACGTTCGATTACCTTCCGTGCAAGTGCCCCCCTCTCATATAAACGAAACCAAATTTTACATATGGTTTGACTGAGAGGCGGGATCTCGGTAAAGAGGGCTAGTCCTATCAAGAGGACAAGTCCTCCTCCATATAAACACTCCATAAAATGAAAAAAAGGGGGAAATAAAACCCCGTTTTGCTTTGATTGTTAAATCCTTTAAAATTGTTGTAAAGCCTCCTGTAGTAGGCTGTATAAGCTCCGCTACTTGAGGAAGTCTTTTGAGAGGCTCCGTTCTACGTTATGAAAATGAGATGTCTTCCTCATAGAGACGTGACAAGAACAGCGTCAGCGATGTTTAAATATGAAAATCTGTGCCGTGGGACTTTCTCAGTGGAAGTTAAATTTTGTTTCTTACTTACAATTTACCGCGTTTGCTCATATAATAATACCCATCAACTCACCAAATTTTACACCAAATTACTAATTTTTGTACACAATTAAACTACATACGTTGTGTATTCTTATTATTCGATATACAGGCCACAGCATGGGCCAAGAACCTATTTGATACAACACAATACACATTAGCCAAGTACTATTGTTTTAGTTCAAATGAACCATGCACGACATTCATATCTTCAGACATATACGGCCATGTTGTTGAAACAAACCGCTAAACCGTCTGCGTTATCAGTCTACAATCTACCCTTGTCTCCTGATGAGCTCGCATGAGCGCTTTGTATCTGATAAGTGCTTTGATATAAACCGTCTGTCAGGCTTGTGGAACAAAACTGAGGTGAAGTGAATGCGGAAGAAATCCGAAGTGAACATATGATCTGAATAGAAGGGAATTCGAGTGCCGACACATATGTACTGTCTTTGAAACGAATGCAAGACCTTCATGGTTGATGTAAGTTGTTGGTGCATGTGTTGTAAGGAAGAGTCTTCTTACACTTGTCTTCCACTCTTGTTTGCGTGGGCAATTGCGTTGGTGTCGGACCGTCGGTGTATATATAGTTTGTAATCGTGCAAGGATGATATATACATCTGTCTACAATGTTTACAACACATATGCTATATACATTGCAATATGTTAAATTTCAGCTAAGGAGCTTTTTAATAAGTTCAAAGATCTGATTAGTGATTTCACAATATTCTTAATAATGTCAAGGCGAAGTGAATGCGGAAGAAATCCGAAGTGAACATATGATCTGAATACAAGGGAAGTCGAGTGCCGACCGACTGCTCTGAACTTGCATCATATGTATACTGTCTTTGAAACGAATGCAAGACCTTCATGGTTGATGTAAGTTGTTGGTGCATGTGTTGTAAGGAAGAGTCTTGTTTGCGTGCGCAATTTGCGTTGGTGTATGTTCCTGTATATATATATAGTTTATAATCGTGCAAAGATGATCCTCAATATCAAATCCTCACAAAGTGTTCGAGTAGCGGACAGGGGTCGAATCTGTATAACCTTCTGATTACATTTTCTAACGATTTGACGACCGACATTCACTGCATCAATGACAATGTATACACAACACTTATGCAATATCCATCACAATATGTTCAATTTCTGCTAAGGATCTTTTAAGTTCAAAGATTCGTGATTTCACAATCATGATTCTGAATAATGTCAAATGCGATGATGTGTGGATTATAGCTCGTGAAATTGTTGGCTATATTATAAAAGTCTATACTTGCGCAGCGGATGAAATTCCCGTCGTCTGTATCTAAAAACAATAATTCTGCTCTTGTGTCTCATTTTAAACAAATTAAATCACTCCATTTGTTAGCGTTATATAATAATTTAAATCCGCTTTTAACACATCGTCATATTAAAAGTAGATGCAGTAAATATCGTTTATTTATAGCTACATGAAAAACTTTGAATGACATTAAGCTGAATTCAGGGGGAAATTATTGACATATTGAGACTTAATTTAGGTAGTATACTGTTAGGTATTGTATATGGTAGTATACTGCTGTAGAATTTATGATTTGTAGAACACCACACTGGTCATCAGAAGGTTGCAGGTTGTACACATATGTAACCTTCACTCTACCATCTTAGTGCATGTAGCTCAATGGTTAGAGCATCTCACTGGTCATCAGAAGGTTACAGGTTGTACACATATGTAACCTTCACTCTACCATCTTAGTGCATGTAGCTCAATGGTTAGAGCATCTCACTGGTCATCAGAAGGTTACAGGTTGTACACATATGTAACCTTCACTCATCATCTTAGTCCATGTAGCTCAATGGTTAGAGCATCTCACTTGTCATCAGAAGGTTACAGGTTGTACACATATGTAACCTTCAGTCTATGTAGCTCAATAGTTAGAGCATCTCACTGGTCATCAAAAGGTTACAGGTTGTACACATATGTAACCTTCACTCTATCGTCTTAGTCCATGTAGCTCAATAGTTAGAGCATCTCACTAGTCATCAGAATGTTACAGGTTGTACACATATGTAACCTTTGCTCTACCATCTCAGTCCATGTAGCTCAATAGTTAGACCATCTCACTAGTCATCAGGTTACAGGTTGTACACATATGTAACCTTTACTCTACCATCTTAGTTCATGTAGCTCAATAGTTAGAGCATCTCACTGGTCATCAGAAGGTTACAGGTTGTACACATATGTAACCTTCACTTCACTGTATCGTCTTCTATTTTTATTATTATGAGTATATTTTTGGACTATTGACTGTAGGCTTAAAGATATTTTCAATACAAACAGCTATGTTAATTTTTCTTGCTCAGTTGTGTTACGCTGCTCAAAGAGAAAGGTGTACTGTCGGTAGAGATTGCAGGTATCCCGCTGACCATGTGTCTCGACAGCTCAGTGGTCACCGCACTGCAAAACGGAGACCTTCGATGCCCGCTAAGGGCAGTCGGCTAAATTCTCAAATCCTAAAGTTGTGTAAATCATCTCTCCGTTAATCAAAGGGGATAATTTATGATCGACGGCAATGATTTGATTTCAAAGCAAATCCTTTGTCCATGTGTGTGTCTGAAGAGCTGATTAATAAAGTCATCTCTTGTCAGATGCGCTATCTGTCAACTTAACCTGGCGTGAGCTTCGTAAGTGGCGAACACAAAAGATTAGTTGGAAACAAAAGAACACATGGGTTGTCTAATTATACATCGTTATGCAAAACACGACGTATTTAAAGAATGTGTTAATACACACTGCTGTAGTGAATGTGGGAGAGCTTGGAGTAGACAGACGATACATGGATGATCGTCAAGCTCGTATCCTCAGAAAAATGATTCTGAGTCCCGGACAGGAATCGAATCAATTTTCATTTTGTGCCCGTACGAGAATCATTTTTCTGAGGATATGAGCATGACGATCGTCCACGTATCGTCTATTTAAAGAATGATACACTATAACTTGCAATGATCAGCGAGCGGGGGCAGAGAGATGTGTTTAATTTATTATATAGAAGTCTCTCGTATATTATTTATGGTTGTCTTAAACACTTGTTTATACACATGTTAACGCGAGTCGTGAATTCTTTTGTGGTATCAAACCAGGTGAAACTACAGGACCACGGCTACTAGACTGAGAGTTTAATTAATTCAAATTATTTCCTCCTTGCTGCGACCATAGTCCCTGTGTTGTCATTTTTTGTCGCTACCAATAAGGCTAAAAGGAATGACCCAAAGACCTGCCTAATTAAAATAAATAGTCATTAAAATAAATAGTATAAATCAAAATAAATCATTAAAATAAATAGTACCAGAGTATCTAAAAGTTCTCTTTCAAAGATTATGTTTAGACTTTGGCAGATCTAGCTTGTGTCTCCGTCTGGTGTTGTAACTATGAAAGCTACTGTTTTTAACAAAATACTGACGAAGATATTCCGGTACTGAATTATTTAGACATTTGAAAACCAATATGCACTTGTGTATTTTTCTTCTGGAAGCTAAGTTAATCCAGTTCAATGAACAGAAAGTATTTTGGGAGGAACTACAGAACTGCACTGTTTTGTAGGCGTTGAAACTCCTGACTAGTGACTGCATCCCTCAGATAAGTCTCCCCAGGTAGTAATTAACACAGAGTATACTTTTCATGTTAAGAAATAATACTAGAAACTTCCAAATAGTTATATAAAAACAAATACATGTATTTATAACTATTTAAAAATTAGTAAAAATTGAGTCCCAATCCTTTACTAAACTGTCATCATCATCATCATCATCATCACCAGGTCGGGTTGTCTCGACACCGCTCTCCACTGTCTTCTATCACCAACTCTACTCAGATCCACCATTTTACCATCATCTTGAACACAACCCACCCATCGCTTTCTTGGTCGCCCTCTCTTCCTTGTTCCCATCTCCCTGCGCTCCGCTGACCATCTAACAAACTCATCCTCTTCTTTACTCTTCACGTGTCCGTACCACCTCTGCTTCACTTTCTGCTTTATGTCTTCATTTATCATTCGCTCCGTCTTGTCACTCCTCTAATATCGCTCGCATGATTGCATCTCATCTCCGCTACTTCCAGCTTCTTCACATGTTCTTCCTTCACTGCCGAAGTTCTTTTCTCATTCTCTCTCATCTTGTCACTCTCCTAATCGCTCGCATGCATCTCATCTCCGCTACTTCCAGCTTCTTCACATGTTCTCCTTCACTGCCCAAGTTCTTTTCTCATTCTCTCCCGTCTTGTCACTCCTCTAATCGCTCGCATGCATCTCATCTCCGCTACTTCCAGCTTCTTCACATGTTCTCCTTCACTGCCCAAGTTCTTTTCTCATTCTCTCTCATCTTGTCACTCTCCTAATCGCTCGCATGCATCTCATCTCCGCTACTTCCAGCTTCATGTTCTTCCTTCACTGCCCAAGTCTCTGCACCATATAAAACCATCGGTCGCTAACTCATTGACATCTTTTCTAAACTCTCAGCTCACATAATTTGCAGTTGTATTTAATATATTTTGGGATTTCTTACAGTGTCTCCTCTCCTGATGTTTCCAGTGTATTCTGTTATATCGACTGAGTGAAACTAATTGAGTCCAAATATAACATTAGCTATAACGATAACCGCGCTATCAAATTCCTTATTTAGCGGTGCTTTGGTAAACAACCTCCCCCCCCAGACATGCAGACGCCACTGCGTGATTGACATATCTTGCTTTGTATTGCCGTATGGCAGGGGGCAATATTTTCAAAATCTTTCAGCATTAAGTTGTTCTTGTTGTTCTAGTTAAATGAAATCTCGTACAGTGTTCCTTATTTCGTGCTGTATACAACGTCTGTTCATACAGGGGTTCCCTGGGCTGCTGTGACATTCAGGTCAGCCCTGTGTGCTGCCTACAACTAGATACTTTCAATTAAAACTTAAAACAAAGAGTATACTTCAGATTAGATCGTTTTATTACATACATTGGGGTACCCCACTGGCTTTTGGTCTCAGAGACGCTTCTAGAATAAAGACACTGGTGGGAGTAATATTTTTAGTGTCGATTATGGACACGTATGTCCACAATTTGACTCCCAATTAGATGCTCCAACGATTGAGCAACGTGGACTAAGATTCCAGAGTGAAGGTTACATAATTATGTGTACAACCTGTGATCCTCTGATGACCAGTGAGATGCTTTAACCATTGAGTTACATGGACTAAGATGGTAGAGCAAAGGTTACATATGTGTTCAACCTGTAACCTGATGACCAGTGAGATGCTCCAACCTTTGAGCTACATGGACTAAGATAGTAGAGTGAAGGTTTCATATGTATACAACCTGTGATCCTCTGACGACCAGTGAGATGCTCTAACCATTGAGCTACATGGACTAAGATGACAGAGTGAGACTAAGATTTAATTTAATTTTAATTTAATTTAATGAATTTGTCACAATATATTTACAAGTTACTATTAATACAAAAAGTACATACAAATACAACGATTAAGACAAGTGTGACAGGAGAAAGGAACAGGACTTACGTCCCAATTGACACCTGACCCCTTAATGGTGGATAAAATTCGATTTTGGACTTATTGGACATAACCAGGGGGCTATAGGCAGGTAGTTTGATTGAGTAAATTTTGTGGAGACTAGACTTAAATAGAGCTAGAGAATTGTAGGATTTGAGACTAGATGGGAGAGTGTTCCACAGTTCAGCTGACCTAATACAAAACGATTTCCGGAAGTAGTCCTGTTTATGTTTTATAATTAAATTAAAGTTATTAGGATCATAATTTCGACGGTAGAGTGAAGGTTATACATACAGTATGTGTACAACCTGTGACCTGATGACCAGTGAGATGCTCTAACTATTGAGCTACATGGACGAAGATGATAGAGTGAAGGTTACGTATGTGTACAACCTGTAACCTTCTGATGACAAGTGAGATACTCTAACTATTGAGTTACATGAACTAAGATGGTAGAGTGAAGGTTACATATGTGTACAACCTGTAACATTCTGATGACTAGTGAGATGCCCTAACTATTGAGCTGCATGGACTAAGATGATGAGTGAAGGTTACATATGTGTACAACCTGTAACCTTCTGATGACTAGTGAGATGCTCTAACCATTGAGTTACATGGACTAAGATGGTAGAGTGAAGGTTACATATGTGTACAACCTGTAACCTTCTGATGACTAGTGAGATGCTCTAACCATTGAGCTGCATGGACTGAGATGGTAGATGGTATATTAAGTAAGGTAGCATCTAATTTGTCATCAGAAGGTTACAGGTTGTACATATATTTAACAAATATATTCCATTTTGCCGTTGTCTGTTCAGTTATAGATGTACATATGATGTCAGAACGTGGTAAGAACAAAAAAGTGGCTCAAGTGGGTCATTGATGTAGTTACCATGTTCTGACGTCCTCTGTGTATCTATAACTGAACAGACAACAAAAAATGGAATCTATTTGTTTTATACAATAAAAAACAACCCCAAAAGTTTATCAAAGCTGTTGAGGCATGAAAAAAGAAAAACACAGCTGCTGACGTGATTTGACGCCATCCATGTAATCTGTCCTTTAATAGATCATGGGCAAGAACCAATGAAAATGCGTATATAAGTCACGTGATTGTATACAACCTTAGTCCCTGTAGCTCAATGGTTAGAGCATCTAACCAATGCTCAACGACCTGAGTCCACCCCTCCATTGAATGTACATCGTCTTTTTAGTTTCAGATAAGTCAAAACGAAGTAAAACTGAACAACAAGATGTCCTCGGTATCCCCAACTATCTATATCACAGACGAGGAGAATCACGTGACAGCTGACGAAAACTTTGTAGAATTGACGAAAACCGACGAGGAACTTTTGAATAAGCAATTCACCAACATTGGCGGAGCCGGCGATGGAGTTAACAGCGGTTATTTATTTCACAAAGAGACGGACGGGCTACGGCGACGTTGGTTTGTCTTGGAAGACCAACTACTGAAATGTTACAAAAGAAACAACCAGAATTTCCTGTTTGAGGTCCAGTTTCGTGACGGGGATTTCTCTGCCATTCAGGGCCGTGTTGGCAAAATGTTCGCCATACGACTCTCGAGCGCCACAGGAGCACGGAGTTATCTGTTTGCGTCGCCTAAAGCCGAGGTATGCGCTTCCTGGATGATGCAATTTAGCGCCGCGGGGGTTCAACTTCAAGACGATATTCTCCGTGAGCTTTCTATGAATCAACAAAACAATAACAAGGTCACGTGGGCCTTGGATGATGACGCGGAGTACTCCGATAAGGATGTGTTCAGGAGTAATTTACTCGAAGCTTTAGAATACATCGAGAGACGAAAGTGTCCGCATATTTTGCCCAAACGAAGCTCGTATAGTTTCAAGGATTTGGACGTTCTTAAGAAATTAAAGGCGTCGCTGGTTTCCAAGAAAGCCGACAGTAAGCTCAATCGGAGGAAGACGTGGAGTGCCGGCTCGTTTCCGAATCACATCAATATGATCGAGAGGTTCCGGACGAAGCCGATCTCGTTGTCGGATGATCTCGGATTGGCGTCGGAAAATGGGAAACCTCAGGAGGAAGAGAAGAAGTGTAGCGAAAATGAAAAGGTATGATAATCCTCGTTGAATTTAGGTCTAGCTTTGGAATAGAAATGTCGAGCAGCCCCTTGCTTCTCTCGCAACTTTCACCTCATAGAAATTTTGTTTTTATAATCTAATTGTTATGGTGGCTCGATAGTCTAAATCATGAGAAATTGAATTTTTCTGCATAAAAATGTTTGTAATGCAGATCTGAGCTTCATCGTGGTTCATTGCATAGCTCTGGTGGTGGTCTTGTTTACTGAAAAGTTTTATACCCTCAACGTTTACCTGAGTGGAGAAATCGTGTTTCCAATAAATCCAGAAAACTAATTTGCATAAAATCTACCGCTTATCATAAACACAATTTCTCTAGATATACAAATGCTACAAGTGTGAAACGTTTCAATAATCAAGACCACCACTAGAGCTATGCAATGAACCAAAATGAAGCTCAGAGCTGTTATTACAAAACTTTTTATGGGGGAAAATGCAATTTCTCATGATTCAGAACCAAGAAGAAATGTAATATATCTTGTCGTTCGAAAATTTCATCTTCATGCCTTTCCCCTGCTAAAGTTGATTTACTATTCACAGGAAATGACGTCAAAGCAGGGACACGCGAAGTCATTGCACACTAATTCAACAGTGAAATACAAAGAAAGTTTGGCTCTGAACTTTAAACACACCTGTTTTGACAAAATTCGCTAAATTCCCAAACTTTCATTGTATTTCACATTATTTTCACTGCTGAATCAATGTGCAATGTTTTTGCGTGTCCCTGCTTTGACGTTATATTTCCTGTGAATAGTAAATCACTTTAGCAGGGGTAAAAGGTATGAAGATGAAATTTTCGCACGACAAAGATATTTTGCAATTCTTCTCAAGAGATTCCAAAGATCACAAATATGTAAAATGCCCAAATCCCGGAGTTTCTTTTGTCTTTTAACAAACAGGAAAAGGTGAAATTTCCATCGTAATAATACATTTTTGCACGGTGTTAACACATTTTTGCACTGTTGTTTTTGGAATTAACTGTACGGAAATCAGAGTGGAGAAACATTTCCTGTGATTGTTACGTGATGTAAACACTCTTCGCGTTTGGGAAGAACTCTCAAGCAGTTGTGTAAGGGACAGGTCATTATTTATGGTCGGGGCCGAAGAGAAATAGATGTGGTGCTGAAAAAACGTTTACCCAACCAAATTAAGATCAGAGATTTAACCGCCCCAACCATTTATGATTAAAGAACTTTGGAATTGGGTTTACCCAACCCAAGAAGAAAAAAGTTAGATAAAGCCCAATTCCCGGCATATCGTCGATACAAGTTTTAATAACAAACCCAAAAAGATATACAGACATATCCTACTCTAGGTTTCAGATTATTATCTCCCTATACAGAGCAGGAATCCAAGGAAAACAAGGAGAGGAATACAATAACAAAAGCTAATGTGCAATGATGACTAAGGAGAACTAATGACGAGATTCCAATTTTAAATGACGAACTCTTAATTTTTTTATGTAAATAGTCATGAAAATTTTGCTTCCCAACCCTTCAGAGAAGTGATAATTTTTTTACCCAACCATTTAGGTCTTAGAATTTTCAGTTACCCAACCATTTTCTCTTCGGCCCTCCCACCCCGGCCATAAATAATGACTGGTCCCTCAGGACGTTATTTTAAAAACACCACCAGTCTATTATATACTGGAGTGATTGTATCCCCAAACTATATTGTTTCCTCGTATATTAAGGGTCTAAATACGTCATTGTTCTCTACACTTCTTGACCGGGTAGCTTTAAAATGTCTTAATTTGTTTTTGTGCGTGTATCCGGCCGTCAAATACTAAGTAGAGTGCTGCGTAGACAGTGTTTTGGATATATAGCAAAGTGAAAAGGTGGTGAACTGCCAAGATTTTTAGTGACGAGATACTGACGTTTCGAGCTGAACCCTTCATCAGAGTAAGACGAGGTGAAGTGCTCCGCTCGAAACGTGAGTATTTCGTTCTTTGCTTACGACGTTATATTAAACCTTCCCATAAATACCCGCGGCGCAACTATTTCCCAGGCTATCAAATGTGGTTACCACACATGAGACACAGGTTCATATCCTGGGTCGGATCTCCGCTCAGGGTCTTAAAAATAATTGAGTGCTGTAAATATAAACTAAACAAATAGTGACAGACAGAAATATGAATTTTCTAATATTAAAAAGCCAAGCCTGAGCATAAATTGTTTTATTTGCATCTCTACACTACGCATTCGTCCAAACAAAGGATGAAATAGTTACACATGTGTCAATATACTTTAATATTAACCTAAAATATCCTAGTTACCCAAAACGAAAGTCAACCTTCGACATTTTGCCGGTAACAGCTTTATCTCGTATAGCGTTGTTATTTTATTCCCTGTGTCATTGTGGTCACCACATGTCTATATATCGGAAATTCCGATGCAATTGCATTTATTTCTTCTTGTGTGTGGGAACTAACTAATGGTTGGCTAATTGCCCATGAGGAAAATGTATATCCATGATTGTTTATGAAGTTACTACAACAAAGTATACCAAGTCTAAATTAATGAGTAATATAAGTGTTGTGCTGTGTAGGTACATGAGGTATAGTCAGTCACAGTGTTGTAATACACAGTGTAGAGATACAGGCAGACTCGTTTCTACAAAACTACAACCACTTTCCTACTGGCACAAGTATCTTGACTTACTGTTCTTCTTTAAGGCCATCAATGGCATTGTACCTATATATCAAGCGATATCCTACCCGAACGTCTTGTTCCCTTAGCGCTTACTAGATCCTCCGTAAATGTCAATGCAATCTCATTCCGTCAACGTAAATGTAAAACAACTACTTTCAATCGCTCATTTCTTATTAGAACAACTAGGACTTGGAACTCTCTCCCTGAACACTTAAGGCTAGATCATTTAAACTTTAAAAAATTCAAGAAATCACTATTAGACTAATATAATAATGCTCTATTATCCTGTTACAATGTTGACGATCCTCGAACTTGGAAAACTGTCTACCTAAAGTGCAACACATCGCGAAACCTCACTGAACCCATAACTTGCTGTTATTAGTTATTATTTTATTTTTGTAAGGGCCCACTGTAATCGGTGTTTAACTGTTGTGATGAACCTGCTTGTTCTTTGTATTTTTAAGAGGCGAAGCTAAATAAATAAATAAATAAACAGGTAGTGTAGAAATACATGAGGTAGTGTAGTAATACAGGTAGTGCCAGTGTAGAGATTTACATTTCAATGACTCTATGACGAAGGTTCAATATTAAGCAGTTTAGATTCAACTACGACTACGTTATAACGTCGTATTATTGAGGCAAATCTCGTTGTCAAATAAACAACAACTACCAATTTGTCACGTATTAAGCACAAGCCATGACGCAAACAATTTTGGCGCCAAAACTGACAAACTACGTACAGTCAATCTAAAGCGGCTTTGTGATATTTTGCTAAGTACATCACAATATGTTTATTGGCCTTCGAAAATGGGCTTTTCAGTCGTAACTTACAAAGTGTGTATCTAACAGGTTGTTCAGTTGTTGTAGTCTTGAGAAAGACTATTGTTGGTGACTGACGTTTCGACGGCCTCAGCGGCGGTCTGAAGATGACCGCCGCTGAGGCCGTCGAAACGTCAAGTCACCAACAATAGTCTTTCTCAAGACCACAACAACCTGGACGATCAACTTCACACATCTAATGATACTCCTAGGTTCAAACCATTTACTTTATAACTAATATATATAATAAGTTACAGTTCTCATAAGTGTAAAAAGCAATCAATATATACATTATTATATATATATGTGATATATATATATATATATATATATATATATATATATATATATATATATATATATATATATATATATATATATATATATATATATATATATATATATATATATATATATATATATATATATATATATATATATATATATATATATATATATCCCTCAAAATTTTTAACATAAACCGTATACTCAGGAGCTAAACCGTTCATACATTTGAACATTAAAACAGCATCTCTAAGGTACAGAAGTTCAGATATCGGTAGAAAATTAAGCTTTTTAAGCGTGTTCAGATATCGGTAGAAAATTAAGCTTTTTAAGCGTAGGTGTTATATATGTTCATACTTTGATTTACCATGCAGACATTATTCTGGAAGCAAAGTAGTTTGGACTAGTTGCTCAATATTGCCCTTAGTATGCTTGACCATACGGATGAGCAGTAAAAAAGGTTTGGATAAAACTAGACAGTTTACAACCATTAATGCTGTGTTTACACTAAGAGCAAAAAGTAACGAGATTCACATTATTTTGCATCCTCATGGGAATAAAAAAACAATACGAATCCGAGTAGGTTGGTCTATCCTTATTTTCGAATCACAGTAGGGTATAATTGTGTTGGCATCACAGGAGAAGCCGCCGCCCGCAGCCTTTCAAGTCGTATATTGCAGGTACTTCTATTCATGAGAGTGTGCATTTTTTGCTTTCCGTGGATTAGGCATTCTTGTCATTTCAGCAGAAGACACTTTAGTTTCTTCTAAAAAAGGTTTAAACTATAAAGATACACGACACCTTACGTTGCTAACCATTTTCACTTTGCCTTTCTTGTTACTGTTTCCGTTTCGCAGTTGATACAATAAGTTTAAAATGTTTGGTATTCATTGAAATATCTTGCATATATTAAGGAATATTTTACGTTAAATCTTATGTAAACAAAGCTCTCAGTTAAGTGGTCCTCTGGCAGTTCTGCCAAAACACAGCTAGAGGATTATGAGGAAACGCAGTTATTACGCCTCCTTTCAATCAACTCTGCTTCGTCCATCTCGCCCACGATTGTGGACAACACCAAGCATCGGGGAGAGTAACTGTGTTGTCGAGAAAACCTTGTTAATGTCCTGATGACCACTATTATGATTATGGCTTTGAAAGGCTTAACGACTTCAGGAAAACCATCATGTGAAAGTCTTTCAATTGCTGAGCTTTGTAAAAATTCCACTCTGCTTAATGCGGTAAGAACATAAGAGTAAGACTTTTGATTTGAACATACGTTTTTTGGTTGGTGTGTCTCATAATATACTGGTGGTACTGTAAAGTAAGTAAAGGGGGAGTATGGTGGGTGTTGTGTATACTTGGCTGGCTGTGGCTTAAGTTGTAGCTTCGAAAGTTGTAGAATTTGGTTGGATTTTGTGATTGCGAAGTGACCAGTACTAGAGATGGTGTAACTATTGAGCTAAGAAGGAAGAGGAAACTGGGAATCGGATCAGACTTTAGTCTTTATTTACTGTAAGTGCTGACTTATTAAAATGACATATGTTTACTATCTCGATAGTTTGTATACTGTCATATATATGAGATGCTGTAAACTATTCAGCTACAAAGAAAGAGCTAAGAAAGATGAGACTAAGAATTAGACGAGTATCACTGTAAGACTGTAAGTGCTGGCTTTAATATTATTAAAATGACATATGTATAGTCTCGGTAGTTTGTGTATACTGTCATATTTATGAGATGCTGTAATTATATTGAGCTATAAAGAAGAAAGAGCTAAGAAAAATGAGACTGAGAATCAGACTTTAGTCTTTATTTACTGTACGGTGCTGGCTTATTAAAATGTCATATTATACTGTCTGTAGTTTGTATATATACTGTCATATTTATGAGATGCTGTAACTATTGAGCTACAAAGAAGAAAGAGCTAAGAAAGATGGGACAGACATCGACGATCGTCAAACTCAATTCCTCAGAAAATGTTTCTGAGTCCCAGACAGGAATCGAACCTGTAACCTTCTGATTGCCGGTGAGACACTCTAACCATTGAGCTACCAAGACTCAGATGGATAGAGAAGGTTTTAATGATGACTGATGTACTGCAGGTTATATTGATATATTTACTACCTATATACAGCAGTCACTAAATATAGTTATTGTTTGCTACTCAAGCTTTAACGCAAACTCAGACTGAAAAGTTTCTGAGCCCCAGACAGGAATGGAACCGGCACAACCTTCTGATTTCCGAAGCGACTGAGAGCGACAAAATGATGTTTAATAATCGAAATAATTAATCGAAATAATTAAAAAATAATTAATAAAACTTAAAATAAAATAACGTATGTATACAATCTTTAGTTTGTATAGTTTATGTGCCTATTTAAAGTTGAAACGTTAATTCCATTGGGGGCGCGTAAACGTGTGATTACAGAAGATGTTCTAACTATCGAGCAACAACCGCACATATGAAGAATTCTAATCATATAGACGAGATCAAGAAATATCCCATCTCATTAAAAAATCATCTACCAATAGGCAATACCCACAACTATGGAAATTTTGAGTGAAACGTTTTTGCTTTTCTGTGGCTTCCGTGTTCATTTTAATTATTTCATTAGATAATGACAGAGTTGGGGAGGAGATGCAGTAGTTACACTAACGATTTCGCGATAGCATCACTACTTTCCTTGACAGGAAGTGAAGATATGTGACCTTGATATTCGTTAAGCATCGTTAAACATCGTAGTCTATGTCAATTGTCTCTCTCGGGTACTCAAAGAAGCTTCCTCTTTAACTTTTTAAACCTCAATATGAACATACAAATTCTCCTTACTGGTCTCCAAACATTTCTTATAGTACTAGTTCGGAGAAGTTGTTTTAAATACATCAGTTTGTAGTTCGTGATCATTTTCTCTATTCTCATTACATTTGCTTGGTTAACCAGTGATATTAAGAATAAATACGAAAGCTGCTAAGTTCTCAAAAGAACTGGATGTAATATGAAAAGGAGAAATAAGAGAACTTCAATGTGTTGAAAAATACTTAAGTAAGAGTACTTACGTATATATTAATGGACGACGGGACGATGTGTCCTCAGGCCAGAGGAAGGAGGACACATCGTTATTATCAGGACTATTAGGAGAAGTTAGATCGATTATCAGGAGAAGTTAGGTGGTCAGTGATCGCTGCTTGACTTTCCAAAGTTAAGCACCGTACCTCTCGTACACTAACTTGATGGGTCTGAAAGTTAGTGTTGCCATAATCTAATGAGCAGTGCTAATTGGAGGTCGGGCTTTCACCAAGAGCCTTAAATAAAATTGGGACCAACTCTTTTTTTTTTTTCTTTTTTTTTTTTTTTTAAATATTAATTACATAAACTTAAGAGTGTAGCCATCTGAAATAACCATTTGAGGCTAATCTAGTCAGATGGCTTGTAAATAAATTAAATATCAGAGTAAATTTACAGCAGACAGAATTAAATTATTTCCTAGTATAACATAACAAACATATATTTATAACACAAGACATGAGTCAAAAAAAATAAACACAACAAAATTAGAAATCATTATAAATAGGAATCTTGGACATGATGATCACAGAGCTACTTTAATATCATCATTCATACTGATGAATTAATTGACTTTTTAATTTCTTTTTAAAATTTTTGGTATTCAGTGACTTTAGTGAATCTTCCAATGGGTTCCAAATTTTTGGTCCGAAAAATTTTATGTTAAATATTCCATAATTAGTACGGGGTAAAGGTATTGTATAGGTAAATTTGTCTGATGCCAACCGTGTATTATGCTGGTGTACATTTTTTATCTCAGTGAAAAAGTGATTAAAGTCAACTGGCAGTAGGTCTTTGCTATACTGTAACATGAAAGTGCCAGTATATAGTTTAACAATATCAGGAAATTTTAGTAAATTAAGTGTTTTGAATAATGGAGAAGCATGTGCCCGATAATCAGAGAACGTTATTACACGTACTGCTCTCTTTTGTAAAATTATTAGAGACTTTATGTTTGTGACATAACTATTACCCCAAGCTAAAACTGAATATGTTAAAAAAGAATAAATAATTGTATAATAAATTTGTAATAAGATTTGAGTAGAAACAAAATGACGAAGTTTTAGTAGAATACCAATTCCTCTGGAAATCTTTTTTGAAAGTTCAAGAATATGGTTTTTCCAGTTTAAATTACAGTCTATACAAATGCCTAAATAATTTATACTCTGTTTTTCAGTAATTTGCTGGTGATGGATTTTCAGATTAAGAATATAATTAGGCTTTTTTTGTACTGGATGAAAAAGAACAAAGTTTGACTTCTCTATATTCAAAGATAATTTGTTGGCACATAGCCATTCATGAACTTTGGATAACTGTTCATTTACATTTCTTTCTAGAACTTGAAGATTTTTATGAGAATAAAATAAGTTAGAATCATCTGCAAATAAATGAAAATCCAAACTAGTAGCCGAATTACTGAAGTCATTTATATATATTAAAAACAGGAGTGGTCCCAGGACTGAGCCCTGTGGAACACCACATGTTATAGGTTTTTGATTGGACGCATCATTGCCAATTGATACAAATTGTTTTCTATTTTTTAAGTATGAAGAAAACCATTGCAATGGTAATCCTCTAATACCATAATACTCAAGCTTTTTTAATAGAATGCTGTGGTCAACAGTGTCAAATGCCTTTTGTAAATCTAAAAAAATACCACAAGCAAAGGTCTTATTTTCAATAGCCTTTTGAATTTTATCAGTAATAAGGAGTAGAGCGTGGCTAGTGGAATGATTTGACCGAAAACCAAATTGTCCATGGAATATTGCTTCGTTTTTTTCAAGGAAATTTATTAATCTCTTATACATTATTTTTTCAAGTATTTTATTGAAAATAGACAATAAAGAGATAGGGCGATAATTGGAGACATACATCTTAGGACCTTTCTTATATACTGGAATAATACGAGCCAATTTCAAATTGTTAGGTACAACACCAGATGAAAATGAACAATTGTAAAGAAAAGCAAGTGGTGCTGATAATATGGATTTTAGCATTTTTAATAATTTAGTTGGAATGCTAAAAGGACCAGTAGCCTTTGAATTATTAAAATTACCTATCTCTTCTTCAATTTCGAAAGTCGTAGTTGGAAAGAGTTGAAAACTCTGAGTAGCAGGTCTATTTAAATACTCCTGAAATATAGTATTTACAATAGGTATATTATTGGCGAATAGGTATATTATTGGCGAATAGGTATATTATTGGGCGAATAGGTACACTCTGGCTGGGGTAAGTGGTTAATTCCGATAGGGGTATCTAGTACGTATTCCTTATAAGGAAAGGAGGCGCAAATAGAAGGCATTGACGAGCAAATAGAGTGAATTAACGAGCAAATAGCTGACACGTTCAAACCTCGTACCAGCCTCCTAGTTGATTGGATTGTAACCGACCGCAAAGCAACAAAGGTCCTAACCCCCTTTGGCAAACGTATTCTTGAGAAATAAACCACCCCCAAAGCTATAGTATAGAATATATCAAAGGAAAGTTAAATGATCTATTTATAACACACGTACAGCTTTATCCCGGTAGCTAACTTAGTTCTCTTTAAAAGCGCGGATAATCGAACATGCCCATAAATTTTCGTAATATGGATACCATCTTGTAAACAAAAACAGCTACGGGCGGCCAACTTACTTACTTAAGTCACGGATTTTATTATGTAATGTGTTGGTGACGTTTTTCTTTATTTTTTCCTTGCTAGAGTCTTCCTGAGATTTTGACGAGCAGTGGAATCACAAAGGTCGAAAAACAAGATCCGTGTCATCTTGAGACATCAGTGGAAAGTGTGGATCACTTATCAACGAGTGAAGGTACTAATCGAGAAACATGTTCTAAGGATTTATGGTGAAGGAAAATTTCTAGTGTTGGAATATATACATTTTAAGACCAAACCGAGACCAGTTGCGAAAAATGCAACATCAAGGCCTTCCAGCTGGAATTGAACCCGCGACCCTGCGATGCTAGTGCAGTGCTCTGACCACTGAGCTACGGAAGCCGTTGCCGAGAGCCCAGTCACGAGTTCTGTATATATAGTGGTGGTAATGCTGGGATACGATTCTGGGTATATTACAAGTAATATTTGGCATTTCACTCGATTAAACTACATGTTCTAAGGATTTATGGTGAAGGAAAATTTCGAGTGTTGGAATATATACATTTTAAGACCGGATATAATATGAAAAGGAGAAATAAGAGAATTTCAATGTGTTGAAAATATTTAAGTAAGAGTTCTTCCCCCTTGCCCGTGTTGGCACAAAACGTTCGAGATCTAAAGATTCTTTCAATTAATTTATTTATTTATAAAACCTTAGCCATGTAATAATTGACAATAAATAACACCTATTGTACAAACAATTGAATACAATTGTGTGGAATTACACACGATTGTGTGTAATGACTTCGCGTGTCCCTGCTTTGACGTCATTTCCTGTGAATAGTAAATCAACTTTAGCAGGGAAAAGGCGTGAAGATGAAATTTTCCAACGACAAGATATATTACATTTCTTCTTGGTAGAACCCAAAGATTACGAATATGTATAATCCCTAAACTCTGGGTAGTAACTTTAATACTATATGTACAAGATCATTAATTTAGAAGCAACATGATTTGTTTTAATTGTTTTAATTGCTTTACAAGCACAAACGAGATGTTAATTACAAGGGATATACATAGAATGCACGGAATAGGGGTAAGCACGAACGAGACACGAAATCCCATGCGAGGTGCTACAATTGACATAATATCATGTATTACATAACACTTTGGGTAAATAGGTTTCCATGTCATACAGTTATCAAATGAATTATGGAGGGCAGAGTTATACCTTCTGAAAATGATCAGATAGAATGTAAATTAAGCAAGCCTGTCAGAATCTATTGACTGTGTTGTTCGAGGTCTTTGGAAAAGATTATTCTTTATTAAAAAAACAGTTCCTTCTTTTAAAGAAAATTCCTTTTAATGAAAAAGTTCTTTCTAATAAGCAGTGTTCGTTTTTTAAAAGTGAAGTGTCGGACATAGTTTGACGATACTGTGGCTTAAGAAGAACTGACAACGCAAAGACAGAATGGAGAACTGTTTAACGCTACAAAACCTGGTCGTATTGACTCCTATATATTACAATATGACGTGTAAATCTCGTTAAAGCCTATATTTCACACGCTACATAAGCAGGGCTCGATATAATTTTTCCAAGTTCATCGGACAAAATGTCCGACAATTTCGTAATTTCGTCGGACATTTTGAAAAGTTCATCGGACAAAATGTCCGATAATTTCGTTATTTCGTCGGAATTTTGACACTGGAATGCATTGTACAGTAATGTCTGTGTGGGATAGTCCAATGGCAACAAAATAATACGCAGAATTTACCAAAAAGTAAACAACAAAACAAATCCTGTTTTTAATTGACAAAAAATTCCGTCGGATAAAATGTCCGACAAGTCGTAACATTGATCGGACATTTGTATTTTCTCGTCGGACAATGTCCGATGTCCGACGGTTAAATGGAGCCCTGCATAAGTTTGTTAGAGGTTTGTATTAATATTAAAACATCTTGTTTCTTTTAGACAATCTATCATTCGCAGTCTCCATGCCAGAAGGACTCAATAAAAAACATGTCGTTGACACCGAATGTTCCTCGTATCCCCAGGAATCCGTTAATACCCAGTCTGTCCCAGATCTCCTTATTCTTCCCGGTCAGGAATCCCCGAACCAGTCCTCTGCGAAACCAGAAAAACATTTGAAATCAAGTAGCTCTCTGACACGTGTTATGACAGTCAAGGCATCTCTTGTAAAAAACGCCATCATGACTGGGTTGAGGAGAAAAGGTATTGGTCTGTTCAAAAAAACAATTTTTATTATACTTTGCCTTACATGATTACAATAATATGTCAAGACATTCATACAAATACAAGTTAGAAGGCGGGAAAACCACAACAGCTGAAGGCCAATTACTGCGGATCCATTATTACAATATTTTGAATGATGTACAAAAAACTGAACAGGAAAAAGAAATGAGTAGAATGAAAAGAAAACAGAAACAAGTATACAAGTAAACAAACAGACAAACAGACAGACAGACAGACAGACAGACAGACAGACAGACAGACAGACAGACAGACAGACAGACAGACAGACAGACAGACAGACAGACAGACAAGCAAACAAACAAACAAACAAACAAGCAACTAATCAAACAGACAATTACACAAAGAAACAGTCTGAAAAATCACACGAAGACCAAGGACACGAGTGTAGTTTAAAAACAACAAGAAGAGAGGATCAATAAACTGCGAGCCGAATTGCACTTGACACAGACTGTCTTCCATGTACGTGTGTCCTCAGCGTAGAGCAGAGTTATAGTATTTTTTGAGATTATTTTTAAAGATTGTCAGAGATGTTGTGTCACGGGGCACTTCCTTTTTTCCTTTTTTTTTGTAAGGGCCCACTGTAATTGGTGTTTAACTGTTGTGGTGACCCTGCTTCTTCTATGTATTTTTAAGAGGCGAAGCTAAATAAATAAATAAAGTATTTTTGTCTAAATATCTTCTTGTCTGATTGCCTTGATGGCACCATCATGAAGCCACCATCACGAAGCCACCATCATGAAGCCACCCTTTGTCAACTTCTCATCTAAGTTGATTTCTATTTGTCACGTGAATAGGCAGACGGAGTGGTGGCCGCGCGTTCCTGGATCGAGACCAAGCTACAATCCACGGCTGTTTGTTCCGCAAGAAGGGAATTCATTGGAAACAACGCTGGTGTCTCGTTGCCAAGGGAACACTGTACGGTTTTCGCGACTCGTCGTACGATCAAGAAGATTTCCGTTGTAAATTAGAGAAATGCTTTGCGAGGAGGAGCGAAGAGGAGCCTGGGAGAGCTTACTCTTTTAAACTAACAAGATCGCGTAAAGGAGATGAGATTGTGTTGGCTGCTGAAGATAGCGATGACTTAGAGCGCTGGATGGATGTTCTTATTCAAGGGACTTCGAAACGTTTTTCAGAAGGTGAGTACTTCAAGAATAGTGTACTGCGAGTGTAGAAATACAAATTAAATACTATAAAAGGTTGATGTACCACCAAAATAATGTGTAAGACTCTCCTTCACACTATTTCAGCACTACACCAACCTTACCGCGCTAAAGAGGCTTTGTACGAGATCGCGTTGCGTTCGTCATGTGACTTGACGTCGTGACACATGCCATGAGATGTGAAAGAACTCCGCGCGCAGTCTATGATTGATTCGTTTTTTCCTCCGCAGATTGTGGTGGTGGAAGTCGATCATCTTCATTGACTGCATCAAGTTTGTGTAGTGTGGATACACTTGGAGATAGTTCAGCAACCGAAGACACGGCTACAGTAAGAATATGCCTTCCTTCCTTTCTTCCTTCCTTCTTCCCTTCCTCCCTCCCTTCGTTCGTTTCTACCCTTCCTTCCCTTCATTCCATTCGTTCCATTCATTTTCTCTTCTCACAGGATGCTGATGTGAGAGGATCATACTATGGTGAAACCACAGACAAAGACTCATCAGATGAAAACACCACCAACAGCGTTTCCTTGAAGCTCAAAACACGTGGCATCAACGAAAAAGGTTACGTGTATTACCTGGTCGGTAGGGACACTTGGGAACACTGTTGGGTAAGCGGAACACTGAAGGTTTTAGCTACCTTGATTACATTAGGGCGCGTTGCTTTCTCGCTAATTGCCCAGGCTATGTTGATATGTATAGTAATGTGAATTTATATACAGCGACCTAGCGTGGTGTACTGGGACCATGGGTGATATACAGGGACTTTGGGTGATATATAGGGACTTGAGTGATATATAGGGACTTTGAGTGATATATAGGGACTTTTGGTGATATATAGGGACTTTTGGTGATATATAGGGACTTTGGGTGATATATAGGGACTTTGAGTGATATATAGGGACTTTGAGTGATATATAGGGACTTTTGGTGGTATATAGGGACTTTGGGTGATATATAGGGACTTTGGGTGATATATAGGAATTTTAGGTGATATATAGGGACTTTGGGTGATATATAGGAACTTTAGGTGATATATAGCGACTTTGAGTGATATATAGGATTTGTAGTGATATACGGAGACCTTGGGTGATAAACTAGGATTTTGGGTGATACACTAGGATCAAGATAGATTTTAATGTTATTTAGTTCTCACTATTTTGTTTTCTAGATGGAAGTGATCTTGGGCGTCGTCAGTATTTACAACAGCAGCGAGAAGAAAAGTACTGTGTTACAACGAGACTATATCTCATTGTGTGACATCCAGGAAAACAGTACTGACAGTCAGCGGTCTCACTCGTTCGTATTCAAAAAAGCTGGGCGCGAGCCAATGTGCTTGGAAGTCGACAGTGAAGCTGGTAAGTTGGAATGAGGTTGAAAATACGTTACAAAATGATGATTTACATGTAAAGGACCAGTCATTATTTATGGCTGGGGTGGGGGCCCAAGAGAAAATGGTTGGGTAACTGAAAATTCTTAAGACCTAAATGATTGGGTAAAAAAAATCACTTCTCTGAAGGGTTGAGTAGCAAAATTATCGTGACTAGTATTTATATAAAAAATTAAGAGTTCATCATTTAAAATTGGAATCTCATCATCAATTCTCCTTAGTCATCATTGCACATTTGCTTTTGTTATTGTATTCCTCTCCTTGTTTTCCTTTGGATTCCTGCTCTGTATAGGGAGATAATAATCTGAAAGTTACAGTAGGATCTGTCTGTATATCTATTTGGGTTTGTTATTAAAACTTGTATCGACGGTATGCTGGGAATTGGGCTTCATCTAACTTTTTTCTTCTTGGGTTGGGTAAAACATTTTCTTTACCTATAAATGGTTGGGACGGTTCGTCACCTTCGTCATTCCTTAACTTGTGTTTCTTGTTTGCGTAGATTATATGAAGTGGCTAAAATGCTTTCAATCGTGGAAGAGCAAGGATATCAACATGGCTGGGAGATCAAACGTGGATACTGTGGATAACAGTCTGATGGAAAGGATATCTGAAGGGACACTCGTGTCGCCGTCCACCCAGGGAAGTGATGACGAAGTAGTGATGTCAGATGAGAACCGACTTACCGCACCAGCGCATACTCCCATTGATGGAACACCAGCTGTAAGATATCCTATAATATATTCTAAGTGGGCGATTAGAAGATAGATCTTATATAATGCCGTTTATCATTGGCTGTTGTGCTTGTATCATTTCTTAATTGAACACGGGAATTTCTGAAACGATCCATATTTCCCGCCCTAAAGAGATCGTTATTTTTCATCTACGAAATAAACCTTGTAAAGGTTTTTCTTTGGAAGCTGTGGTAAGTTGTTAATACTCAGAACTAAACTCTGAGCTCCAGACATGAACACGTAACCTTCTGAATGCTAGCAAGATGCTCTAACCATTGAGCCACTAGAACTCAGATGGCGTAACTTAACTAACAACATTCGACGGGAAATTGAGCTGTCACAACACAAGACTTGTAGTCCATGTTCTAGTGGCTCAATGGTTAGAACGTGTAGCTAGCATTCAAAAGGTTACGGGTTCGAGTCCTGTCTGGAGCTCAGAGTACTTACAACTTAACACAGCCTCTTAACACAGCCTACACAGCGAACTTCACGAATTAAAGCTTTTTATTCTATGTTATATATGGATGTACTTGGATAGTTGGGAGAGTACTCAGTTATCACTTCGAGTAACTCTTACTTTTTCTTAGTGCTCTCTCATTCAACTATTTATTTATTTCTTATTATTTCTTATTTTAGACGAGCGACAGTGATTGTTACGTAGACGTACCGGAGTCAAATGTAAGTCATGTTAGTAAAAAAGTAGAGTGCTCCGTAGACAGTGTTTTGGATATATAGCAAAGTGAAAAGGTGGTAAACTGCCAAGATTTTTAGTGACGAAATACTGACGTTTCGAGTGGAGCCCTTCATCAGAGGAAGACGAGATGAAGGGCTCTGCTCGAAACGTCAGTATTTCGTTACTAAAAATCTTGACAGTTTACCACCTTTAGTTCACTTTGCTGTATATCATGTTAGTAACTTCATAAAAGGAAATGATACAAACAGAGTTTTGAATATGCACACGCACTCGTTTAAAAAACCCCGAACTCAGACAAAAACAAATTGAATTTGAATTTAATGATAGACTAGATAAACACCGACATTATGCGTCATCTGCTATTACCGTTCTAACGAAACTCCATTGCTTAACAAGGTCAGTGCCTAGGTCTCGTCTCTCTCTTGAGGAAGTAGAGTTTCCGTTTCAACGTGTCTCATTTTGAGATAATCTTTTAATCCAGAGTTACTTATTGAAAAACGTGTTCGCAATTATTTCAATTTTTAAGGGTTTATTTTTAGAACTTTTTTTAAACGGGCGTTGTTAGTTTTTCAGTCGATGATATCACAGTCGCTGATGGATATCTTCGTATCTTTGTTTTTCCCACGCACAACACGTTCTCAAAATGTCTTTGAAATGTCAAATTTGAGATGTACAAGCAAATGCACCTGTAGAAGTTATGAAAACACTTAGATTTTCGTGGGCATTGAAGGTTGTTTTCAAGTAAGATAATGGGATATTATTCATCTGACCTGAAGAAGGACACATCGTCCGAAACGTCGTCCATGAATATACGTAAGGTACTCTTATTTAAGTATTTTTCAACACACATTGGAGTTCTCTTATTTCTCCTTTTCATATTATATCCAGTTCTTTTGAGAACTTAGCAGCTTTGATATTTATTCTTAAGGGAATATTATTCCAGAGATAAGGTTGATGTATACCGCTGCTGAAATGGTGTGTAGGAAGGGCCTTCATGCGTCACTCTCTCACGAAGGCCCTTCATGCTTCACTCTCTCACGAAGGCCCTTCATGCTTCACTCTCTGACGAAGGCCCTTCATGCGTCACTCTCTCACGAAGGTCCTTCATGCTTCACTCTCTGACGAAGGCCCTTCATGCTTCACTCTCTGACGAATGCCCTTCATGCTTCACTCTCCCACGAAGGCCCTTCATGCTTCACTCTCTCACGAAGGTCCTTCATGCTTCACTCTCTCACGAAGGCCCTTCATGCTTCACTCTCTCACGAAGGTCCTGCATGCTTCACTCTCTGACGAAGGCCCTTCATGCTTCACTCTCTGACGAAGGCCCTTCATGCTTCACTCTCTCACGAAGGCCCTTCATGCTTCACTCTCTCACGAAGGTCCTTCACTTGAATTGTTTCGCCCTCCTCCACACTACTTCGGTAGTACACCAATCTTTTATAGTATTTTATTTGTATTTATACACTACCTACGCAGTACAACACTTTGATATAACTCAATAGGAAGGTGTATAAGTTCACTTGCTTGGACTGTATGTCGTAATTTAGCTAGTTTTCCTACGAATTTCATCAGCGCTGTGTTGCATCACAAGACCTTCCTATTGTTGCCTTGTCTCCTGACGTTGTACTAGATCAACAAGCCTTTTTAAAATGACATCCGCTGTTTACTCAACTTAGTGGGCTAATGTCCACAGATGTCTCGATTCAAACCCAACCTTGGTCATCGCTAAACAATACTTTATATTATTAAAATCAACATACAGCTCCCCTCGATACACTCCGTGGTTTTGGCGTTTGTCACACGTCATCGTTATCTTCTCTTCTTCAGGAAAACGCGGTTAGTCGCCACAAAAGTCGTCGCGCAATCTCCACAGTCCTCACTCAAACCACCCCGAAGCTAAATCGCCAGAACAAGCCCGCCATGCCTCAGACGAGCGAACTTCAACAAACTGCCTCGAAAGCGTCATTTTTGTACCACAAAGCAAACAGTGGTCTGTGGGTGAAATACTGGTGTGTTTTGCACTCCACGACTATCTCCTGTTTCAATTCAATAACACAGGTCGATGCTGCTTTCACTGTCGATGTTCAGGGCTGTGAGGTGAGTCTGACATCGCATAAATCGAAGAATTTTACGTTTGATATTTTTAACCGTGATTTGGCTCGACATTACGAGTTTGCTGGAGAGAGCACGTACGTCATGTACGCTTGGATGAGAGTGATCAAGATTGCCGCTGGTTTGGTAACGAAGAAGGGAACTAAAAGGTGTGTCTTTTAGCCGATAATGTCTTAATACTTAGGTAGGAGTCACTGATCTTTAAATAAAGACTGGATCGAGCAACTATTGTTTACATGCTGCGAAAAAATGAAGCCTGCAATATTTCGCGTCGGCCATCTTGAATGGACTACGCTATATAGTTTTACTGTAGGCGACAGAGACTATCTGTCTCTGATCTTTTAAGATGCTAAAATGAATCAGTTGTCCAAGGTTTTCCCGTAATTTAGAACACAAATTACGGCTTCATTACAGTAACTACGAAGCCGGGAATATTTTTCGGCGGCCATATTGGAGTGACCCGTGGTCTGCCACGCGCTAATTCTGGCTTCATAGTAACTATTATGGAGCCGTAGTTTGTGTTCTATATTATGGGAAAACCTTGGACAACTGATTCATTTTAGCATCTTAAAAGATCAGAGACAGATAGTCTATGTCGCCTATAGTAAAACTATATAACGTGCTCCCAACAAGATGGCCGCCACGAGCTACTTCTGAACAATAGTTGCTCGATCCAGTCTTTATTTAGCGATCAGTGATAGGAGTACTGCCTGGTGTCCAGCCAACTGGTCACCAGACAACATAGTATAGTATATTAATAATTCATGAGAAAAACAAAGAGTTTTATCTCCAAAAGGTTGTACACATATGTAACCATCGCTCTATCATCTTAGTCCATGTAGTTCAATAGTTAGAGCATCTTACTGGTCATCAGAAGGTTACAGGTTGTTCACATATGTAACCTTCATTCATCATCATTGTCCATGTAGCTCAATAGTTAGAGCATCTCACTAGTCATCAGAAGGTTACAGGTTGTACACATATGTAACATTCATTCATCATCATTGTCCATGTAGCTCAATAGTTAGAGCATCTCACTAGTCATCAGAAGGTTACAGGTTGTACACATATGTAACCTTCATTCATCATCTTAGTCCATGTAGCTCAATGGTTAGAGCATCTCACTGGTCATCAGAAGATTACAGGTTGTACACATATGTAACCGTCACTCATCATCTTAGTCCATGTAGCTCAATGGTTAGAGCATCTCACTAGTCATCAGAAGGTTACAGGTTGTACACATATGTAACCTTCACTCATCATCTTAGTCCATGTAGCTCAATGGTTAGAGCATCTCACTTGTCATCAGAAGATTACAGGTTGTACACATATATAACCGTCACTCATCATCTGAGTCCATGTAGCTCAATGGTTAGAGCATCTCACGTGATAAAAGTTCAACACTGATCTGGGACATATAAATCCTGCAATAAAAGTTTGACAAATGTTTGCATATTAATTTGACTTATTTTCTCTTTCGAAAGTAACGAGGAAGATGCCATTGGCCAATCCAAATCGAGCGTTGAAAGCCCGGATGTACAATCAGGTGATAAACGAGCCGTGATAAAGCCAATAATGACCGAGACTACTGTCGATAGCGTTGCCGCTGGCGGGAATAAACGTGGGCGACAGATGAGTGAAGGATCTAGATATGACTCACCACAACCTAGCACCTCAACCCCCCGGACGTCAACGAGTGCGCCAACGTCACCACGAAGAAAAACTAAAATAACAAGCTTAGATGAAGTACTTAAACTTCTTCAGGAGAAGCAATTGGAGCAACAGTTACAAAATAAAAATGTAACGCCATCGAATAGGGCGAAGATGAAATGGAAGCATTCAATGCTGGTTGTTTTACGCAAAGGTCGCTCGTTATCACCCACTTCGGAAAGTTCTTCGGGAACAGTCGTGAAGGACTCGGAGAGTGTCGTTCCCGAACTCGACCCGAAGACGGCGCGGGTCAAATATCGGGAAATTTCAGAGAAATATGATCATATTTTAGAAGATGAGAAACTTCAGATGTTAAGGAGGGGAACGTTGTTGAAAAAACGACGAAATTCACTGATTTTACGGAAGGAAATTTTAGAGAAAAAACTCACGAAAAATCGGGAGACTTCGAAGACGCCTTTGAAAAAAAGACACATAAAAGACGCGAAAGAAATGGCGCTTCTGAAAGACGACAGCGAGGAAGTGGCGAAACAATTAACAGAAGTTAGAAAAGAACTGATTGGTGTTGAACAGAATCTTGAAACGAATTCAACAGAGCAAAAGAAAATACATAATGAACTAAATGAGAAGAAGCAACAGGAACTGAGGGAATTCCGTATTACCGCTGATGCGAGCCTGCTGACGTCGAAATCGAATTTACACGAAGGCAAGAGGTTACATCGTCGGCAGGTGTCGGACTCTTCGTTGAATGCCGTGGCACGTACGTCGGAAGAGACTCGGAAACCGAAGTTGTCTCAATCGTTGTCGTCACCATCCGGAGATGTTCGTACTAAGACGAGTTCGATGTCATCAGCAACGTTGGCTCCAAGTAGTCCGTTGCTACGCAGCAAGACGTACGACGCGAGCAGTGGACTGGTGCGACCTTCGATGAAATCTCGAGCAAGTCAGGAGGCTTTATCTGCTGCGCTTTCTCAAATTGAGGTAGGTGAGAAATTGCGAGTGTATGTGATTGGGTATAATGATGGTGATGATAGTGATAATGGTGATAGTGGTGGTAGTGATGATGGTGATAATGGTGGTGGTGGTAACGACCATGGTGATGGTGGTGGTGATGGTGATGATGATGATGGTGGTGATAATGATCATGGTGATAGTGGTGGTGGTGGTGATCATGATGGTGGTGATGATTGTGATGATGACGACGACAATGGTGATTGTGGTGGTGTTGGTGATGATGATGATAATGGTGATTGCGGTGGTGGTGATGATCATGATGGTGGTGATGACGACGATGGTGATGATGATGCTGTAATGGTGATTGTGGTGGTGGTGATGATGTTGATCATGATGGTGGTGATGATGGTGATGATACTGATGGTGGTGATGATGGTATTAATGGTGGTGGTGATGATGACGATGGTGATAGTGATCGATGATGGTAGTGATGATGATGGTGATGATGATGGTGATGATAGTGGTGATGATGATGATTGTGATGATGATGGTGATAGTGATCATGGTGGTGATGATAGTGATGATGGTGATAGTGATGATCATGATGGTGGTGATGATGGTAGTGATGATGATGATGGTGATGATGGTGGTGATGATAGTGATGATCATGGTGATGATAGCGTTGTTATTCATGATAATCTAACAGTAATAATAAAATACGATTAATGTTAATAATATCTGAGAATTTTCTCTCATCTAAAATATTTTATTGACGATATTTTAATTATTTTTTCTCCCAGGACTTCGAGGTATTTGCTCAAGGTACCTATCGCAGTAACGTAGCAGACATTGGGTGTTGAAATGAAAATATCATAATCACTATTCAAGGTCTGGGATATAGAGGTACTTCGTCATAAACTGGGGATACTGTGGAACACCATAGAACATCTGGAAGTACATTTTAAACATCGTCTTAAGACACAGTCTCAATGTCTCAATGTACGCAGGAGCGCTTTATATTATGGGATACTAGAAGGGAGTAAAACTTGCGTTCTTGGTCACGTTGTAAAAGTGGTTAATACATAAGAGAGCCAACCTCGAGTTTTGCTCACTTCCAATATCCCATAATGCACTTTTCAAGTTAATTTTTCGAGATTCGCGTAGGGACTTTAAAATCTAGACGCGGCAACCTTCGAAGACGCGGCCTTCAAAACAAAGAATTCATACGAAACAAAGAGAATGAATAATTTGTAGTCCCAAGAGTATTCTCAACACCGTCCTCGTTCTGTTTACAACGCAACTCTGAGCATTTTCACGTCTTTAGGACGACGTGAACTCGCTGAGAGATGAGAGCTGTTCCTTGATGTTCACTTCAGCTCAAACACCACAATCGTTTTAGCAGAACTGGAGCGTTTTAGAGGTCATACAACAAGCTTCAAACATCAAATACGGTAGTTAATTTACCATGGCTTCTTTCAAATGCTTAAAGGGATATGGCAATATAAATTAACTTTGTCTCATTTGAAAGAACTCGTGAAATGGTATAACAAGACCTTTTACAATTTTCCCTTCTCTTTTTTGATTTTCGAAATAATTTGACGAAAGACAGCGTGCTGTCCGCCATCTTGGAATTATTTTCGATATGCATGTGACGTCACAAGTAGGGTAAAGTGAAATTTTTATCTTGCCAACCTTACGACATTATGAGCCAGAAACTCGATTATGTTGCACTATTTCCATTTTCAATTGGCCAACAACATTTTAAAAAGTCTTCCGCGGAAATTCGGTCACCTATGGAGTAGTTTCATCGGGTTTACCCTGCTTGTGATGTCACCAATTTCCTAGTTAATTAGGTCAAATATTACAACAAGATGGCGGATTGTAGACTGTCTTTTGTCATAATTATCTGAAATATTTAAAAAACCAAGAAAGATACAGAAAAATTGTAAAAGGTCTTCTTATACCATTTTACGAGTTCTTTTAAATGAGATAAAGTTAATTTATATTGCCATATCCCTTTAAATTCACAATTTTTGTTAACGTTTTGAAGGCCACGTCGCAGATCTTGCCACGTCGTAGATCTTAAGGTCACAATGATATCAAGCCTCAAGTCCCAGAATGGTGTCTAACTGTGCTTGTTTTAAAGTATTAACCATTGTATTGTACACTGTGATTTGTGTATACTTTTGACCCACTACAGAGTACAATTTTGATGAATCAAGAAAATCATAAAATATGAAAATAAGTGATTTCAAAACAACGCAAAAGGGTAGCGGGAATTTTGGCGAGTAAAGTGTCTATAAACAGACGCTTTTTTCTTTCTTCATAACTATTGCGTTGTACTGAATAATGACTTATTGTAATCTGTATATCTTTCGGTTTAGCAAATGGAATTACTTGGGACTTCACACACTTGTAGTGTTATGGGACACAGACACGCCGCACGCGCACAGTTCCAAGTGATTTCGTTACATGATTAGTCCAAAGGCTTCTTGCCGAATAAGTCATTATGCAGTATGACATGCATGTTATGGTCATCTACATAGTCAAACAAATCTTAATATATCAAGAATGTGAGATATGAAAAAAGTTGTATATGGTGAATCTGTTTACATTGCGTATACACTTTAAAGACTGCCTATATCATCATGTTTGGGGGTTTTACATATTCGTCATATTTGGGTCTTGCTGAGCAAAATCATAATATATCTTGTCAGCCGAAAATTTCATCTTCATGGAGTTTTTTGCTGTCAAAGTTACCAGATGTGATGTCACAAGAGGTGTTCCAAACCAGTTTTCTTTTGTTACTTGCCACAAAAATGCCTCTTGTGACATTACATCTGATAACTTTAACAGCAAAAAAGTCCATGAAGATGAAATTTTCGGCTGACAAGATATATTATAATTTTGCTCAGGAAGACCCAAATATTACGGATATGTAAAATCCCCAAACGTGAGATATAGAGTTTGACAAGTGCTTTCATCTGTTATTTCTAACGCTCACACAAAAAAGTTCGTCGCTCACACACGATTTACGTCACAATTTCAAGATTTTGTCTACCCTGAGACTCGAAGTGATTTGTATTAAATTTCAAGATTTATGCGCGGAAATTTTCGAGAATTTTCCCGTTAGAATTTTAACTACGTACTTGACTGTGTAAAGATTCAGGAAAATGTAAATTTTGAAGCGCGTGGAAATTCGTAGACTTTTCGGAAATTCGCAGTCCAAGCCCTTTCGCATTGTTTATTGATCCCAGATTTTTATGTTAAGTTTTGTCGTCGTCGTCGTCGTTGTTGTTGTTGTTGTTGTTGTTGTTGTTGTTGTTGTTGTTATTTATATTATCGTGTAACATTTTGTACCCAAAAATTATTTTCTCAAATGTGTAAGTTGTTGATAAATATTCTAAAGTGCATTAATTTGCAGTACGAACAATGAAACAAATCTATATATCTATCTATATATATATATATATATATTATATATCTGACTAAATATGAATATACAAGAATATATAAATATATTCATAAACCAGTTGTTATGTTGTTTTACTGTTGTCGTACTTACATATATTTAAGAAACGGTTAAAGCTTGGTTACAGTTTGATGGGCGATTGTCAAGCTCGTATCCTCAGAAAAATGATTCTGAGTCCCGGACTGAGACGCTCTAACCATTGAGCCAGCGAGACTCAGATGGAGAGCGAAGGTTACAATGATGTACTTGATTCGATTGATATATGTACTGCCTATGCGGCAATCACTATATATCGGTAATGTTTGGGTGTATCGTCTGTCTACTCGAAGCTCTCCCACATTCATTACAGCAGTGTATATAATTAACACAGACATATCTAGATTGCTGATTTGGTAGTACAGTACAGTACGTATGTATGTCGCACGTAGGAACTAGTACACAACGCAGCCTTCGCTCTGCCATCTGAGTTCTGGTAGCTCAATGATTAGAGTGTCTAATTGGATATCAGAAAGTTGCAGCTAAACTTTTTGGAACTCTTCTATTGGCACGGCAGTAAATGTTCAATGAGTTAAAATTAAGTTGTGGATTTAAGAATTGGTTTTAATCTTTCCTGTCTGGCGCAGTCAAAATCGAACAATACGGCACACGGTAACGCAACATTAAAAATTGAAATTCGACAAGCGCCAGGCACATGAATTTTTGAATTTTCATGATACTACGCAGGCGTGCAAGATGGGCTTTTCTAGAAAAATGAAAGTTTTTCAACCTGACTTATGATAGTTAATGCTATTTAATTTTAACATGGGAAATTTAAAAGCACTAGTAAAAGCCGGTGTATTGGGCTTTCAGAAAATGTATAGCTTTCGCAACAGTTATGGTTATTTCAAGAGATATCAATAGAACAAAGAGGTGGTTCAATTTTGGGTGTATTTCAGCCGGACAGGAAAGAGTTAAAATGTCATAGATATTGTCGCAGTAGCTCTCCAATATTTTCAACGGCTTGGTGGTGTTTTTGATGCACAGTTCTGACTAGGTTACGAAGGCCTTCAATATCTCTCTTCTTTTTCCTCGATAATATCTCTAGTTTATCTTCGAACTCCTCAAGTTCTGGATCATCAAACTCCACCTCTTCATCGTCATCGTCCCTAGAACTGCCGTCTCTTATGCCTGTTTATTAAAGAAATATAAAATGGTTGTCAAATTTTAACCAAGTCTGTTTGATGATCGATTGTAAAAATAGCAAACGATTTAACTTTTCGCATCTCGTTATTATTCGTTTGTTTATCTCCTGTGCATTTGATTTGGCTACTTTCTATTGGCATATATATAAGCCCTATTTATTTTATTTCATCTCGTCTTACTCTGATGAGTGCTCTGCTCAAAACGTCAGTATTTCGTTACTAAAAATCTTGACAGTTCACCACGTTTTCACTTTGCTATGTATCCAAAACACTGCCTACGCAGCATTCTACTTTTTTTTACTATTCCAATTAATACCCGTCCCCTGAGGAATTCGATTTTTATAACAGCTACCCCTGAAGAATTTTATTACCCCAAATAATTCAATTTTTTTCACTCGACCCCTGAAGGATTTCTAGTTGAAATAGTCCATATCCTTGAATAATTCCAATTCAAAATAGCCCTTACGGGTACGGGTATTAAGTGGATAGCGCAATAAGCCACTTCGACTGCGCATCAAAATGACGTGTTCTGCGTCGCGATAAAACTTATTTCAATTCATAACATCAGGCTGGGGAATTCAGTATAACGAATTTGCAAGTGTAAATAGAAATGCAAATGTATATTGTGGTTTTAGCCTCCTGTTATGAATTGAAATAAGTTTTATCTCGACGCAGAACGCCTCATTTTGATGCGCAAGTCGACATTACGAACCGGAAACAGGAAACGCTTACGAAAATTGCGCGAAATTTTGTCGCGAAATTTTTCTCCAAAAAATGGCGCGAAATTTGTTTCCCAGTGGTGAGCCGGCATTTTGTAAATTTTTACTTGTATAGCGAAAAAACCTGACTAAATTCGTCTCGTACTTCGATATTATCCGTTTACACGAATTATTAAAGGTAAAGTTAACGAACTGAATATTTTGTTTTGAAGTTTTAAGTTTAATTCCTTGAATATTTTAACTTTTATGAATAATTTGTCAACGAACAACACGTTATTATCAATCGAGATTCAAATATAAATGAAGACAAGATGAAAGAATACAAAGTGAGTACAAAATAGTGGCTAAGAAAGATATTATTTAAGTAAATAAAAGGAATTAGTTTTTAAAATAAGTAGTTTTAGAGATGTGTAAACTTGTTTCTTGAATTGTAAACCAAGATATGAGCATTAGACATATCCTAACTCAGGTAGCTGTCATTAATTCCACCATGGAGGGGGGGGGGGGGGGGGGGGGGGGGGAGAAGGAAAAGTGCTGGGCCTTGAAACTATAAATCAAGAGTTGGTGGGGCTACGAAAACATTTGGAAAACCTTTGATGCGCCATGAAACCTTTTTGGTTATAGTATCAAAAGTAATCGAAGAAAACAAATATTTATAACATAGGAATTGATATACGCTATGTAAGTCCAAGAAATATCCATATCACACCCCCAGAAATTGTGTACATGGATATATAGTTTCGATTTCAGCGGTTCGAGACTAAGAGTTCAGGAATGTGAAAACCCGGCTGAAAACAAAGTTGATTGTTTTCCTTGCTCTATTGATGACTTGCATGTTATGTCACGGCAGCTATGTTGGTGGAACTTAAACAAAAGAATATTACTAACTTCTTTTGTTTGTGGCACCAACATGGCCACCAAACCTTTGTCTTCGGAGTCTCAAGGGATTGGTTGCAAGTCAAAAATATGGCAGACTATCCTCAGTTCCCAGCACTCCTGTGTTGTCAGTATGAATGAAAATTTAAAATTTAAGATATGCTGGGCCACAAAACTAAAACAAAATGTATAGTTGGGTCATGAAACCATCCGGAGAAATTTGGTTGGGTCATGAAACTTTAACAAGAATTTTCAGTTTTCCTTCTGCCCCTAGCCTCCTTCCCAGCTGTGTCTGGTGTTCAGTCCATGGCTGCGAAGGAGACATGGCTGCGAAGGAGGCTAGACAGCTCCTTAAATTGCAAGAAAGATTACGAATGTCCTCTGACATCCAGACTATTAAAGGAAAGCCTATAAAACTCAGAGAAGAACTTCAGTCATACCTCCATCTTCATTTTCATTGAGAAAGATTCTTTTGAAACCAGCAAGATTTTCTTTAACTTCAGACAAATGACGAAATACTTCACGAAACGTTTTCCGTCTGCCAATCCATTCATTTTTTGAGAACTTCACAGCAAATGATAATCTTGCTCCAGAGAAATTGGTACTTGGAGGTCGTGCGGAATGAGGAATTTGTCCTAAAATATGAGAGGAAAACTACATAATGGTTTGATTGGTTTCATACAAGGTTTCTTTCAGAAAATATTATTAACAAGGGGGCAGATTGAGTGCCAGGCAATGGAGCATCGAAGGTACCACAAACTGATAAATCCCGAGAAAATAATCTAGTGTGTCTATGACGTAGTCTGTGTCCATTGTGTGTCCAAGACACCAACAAAGTATCATTGTATTACCTTGAAATATGACTACACGGCCATACTTTGGCAAGACTTCAGTTATGATTTCAGTATCATCATCATTTCTTTCATAAAAAACTGTTTCTCCATAATCATTGATTGTCCACTCAGGATTTAAATACAATAGAAAAGTCCACTCGTCTTCATTTCGTTCACAGTCGTGGTGGATCTGTGTTGCATCTGCGTTACGTATCAAATTGCACGAAACATCGTAAGGAAACCATTCTGGGTGACCACCCGATACAAACTTGGCTATCTGGATGTGAAAAATTAATCAGATCAGTAAGAAAAAAACTAACCCAACCTCTTTTAGAGTATTCGATTTGTAGACCCTGCAGGAGGAAAACCCTCAAAGCACGGGAGAGATCAACTAATAACTCTACTCATATGAGTTTCAAGCTTGCAAATCAACACAAGGTTATTCCCAGATGGTCACCCATCCATGCAATAACCCCATCTGACCGGGCTTGACTTAGTGGTGAGTGGCATTGCCCTAACAGCACATGCCACCCGTCCAGGACTTGGGGATTTAAGCTTGAATGTATTTTCTGTCTATAATCCAAGCTCCCACATTCACTACAGCAATAGATAAGTAAGATAACACATAACTGAATACATATCCATCGAACCAGTACATCATTGTAACCTTCACTCTCCATCTGAGTCTTGGTAGTTCAATGGTTAGTGCATTTCACCAGCAATCAGAAGGTTATAGGTTGACCCTTGTCTGGGACTGAGGATTATTCCATGTTTTGTATAGTCTGTCTACTCTGGCATAATGCTCATTAACTGTTGGGTTAGGTCGAGAACTAAGGGCCCCCGATCCCATGGGTCAGAATCATAAATGTCCTGGGTGGGAGATTGACCTTCATTTGATAAGAAAGAGCCGATTTGCCAAGGTTAACTCAATGAGGAAGGAATATATATATATAGGTGTATATGGACCTGCTGAGGCTTAAAATATAGACATACTATATTCTATTCTCAACTCAATTGTTCTTACTTGTTGTGTTATTCTCCACATATTACTTTGAATAAAATGGTCGACATTGAATCCTGCAATCCATTGAACATTATCACTATCTTCTTGGTAACTGTCATCATAATAATAAACACCATAGTTCAATATAGCACTTCGAAGGTTATCCAAATCATCTTTTAAAAACAATCCGTCAAACACAGCAATTATTTTACCATCTTCGGACTTCGCTTCAGAAACAAGATGAGATTGAACTGGAATCTCGTTGATAAATTTGTTGTCTTCTTCAGGGGTGAAAAATCCTTCACTATGGATATTCTTGTGTGTCTTTTGTTTTTGCTGCCACGTTAAATAATTGTCTTGTACTTTTGTCTTGTTCTTTGTGAAGGATATGTGTAGCACTAACTGACCAAGTTTAAAAGCAACGCTTGGGGGTCTAGGGAGATATTTAATGGAACTTTGCCACAGAACAATTCTACCATAGCGTGGAACAACACCAGCAACAATTTCTTTGTCATCATCGTACCTTAAGATTGAATATCAAAAGGAGTTTTTGAATTTTTTCATAACTGTGTAGTACATGTAAGTAATTTAAAAAATGGTCTTTTACAGAAGATGATGTCAGAACACTTGAACAGAATGATTTGGGGATTGTTAGATGGATGTGTAATGGAACATTGAGAGACAGGAAGATGTCTCAACTAACTTTTATTTACACTGGATAACCCTATCAGTCATTAAACTGTTCTCCCTAGAGGTCCAGTAAGGGCCACCCTCATTGGTCCAGTGTTATTACAGGAGGAAACCCGAGTACCCGGAGAAAACCTGCGGTGTTTGGTAGAGTCAAACTGGAAACACTCTTCTCACTTGTGGCCAAGGCTAAATATTTAATCTCATAACTGCACTGAGCAGGAATTGAACCCGGGTTGCAGAGGTGAAAGACACATGTGTGCTACCCACTGTGCCACCAACACCCCTGAGAGCAAAGATGTGTATTTTAATTAAGAGGTCATTTGGAACTGGTTGAAGTCACTGGTTGAAGTGCCTATCTCACGTTTGGGGATTTTACATAGTCGTATAATATTTGGGTCTTCCTGAGCAAAATCATAATATATATCTTATCAGCTGAAAATTTCATCTTCATGAACTCTTTCGCTGTTAAAGTTATCGAATGTGATGTCACAAGAGGCATTTTTGTGGCAAGTAACAAAAGAAAACTGGTTTGAAATGCCTCTTGTGACATCACATCCAGTAACTTTGACAGCGAAAAACTCCATGAAGATGAAATTTTTGGCTGACAATATATATTATGATTTTGCTCAGAAAGACCCAAATATTATGGATATGTAATGATACGTCTGTGAAAGTGACTAGTGCGTTTAAAATTGAATGATAACAATAAATATAATTACAGAACTGAACCTACAGGTAAAGATCTCCATAATAATTTTTTCTCCATTTTGAATTTAAATATATCATCATCGACACCTCGTCGTCTTCAGCAATAGCATAGGCATGGACTTTTGGAAAATCACCACATCGTATAATGTGACTGACCACTTTAAATGGATAATAGTTCCTGGACTCTTTATGAGCAAACTTTGTTACTACTTTTTGCAGCTGCTTTCCAACAATAGACTTTGAAAACTCAAGGACATCAAGTTCGTTGTACCATGGGATATCATTCTCACTTACATAATTTTGACCACCTTTTACATGGGTTTCTCGTATTCGATAAGACCATGAACCAAGTTTGTAGGTTACTAATATTCGTAACATTTGTAAATGAGGCAGTGTTAGTATATTATCATAAATTCCAATGCGGTAGCCACTTCTTGTGGAGTATTCCCAGCGATGTTTGGACTCCACATCAAGATTGTCAACCAATGAGTGCTTTATTAAAGTTAAAAACATAAGGTCTGTAATATTAGAATTGTGATTAAGTGTGCAAACTATGTAGCTCAATGTTTAGAGCATCTCACTGGTCATCAGAAGGTTACAAGACTTTGCACACATATGTAACCTTTTCTCTATAATTTGAGTCCATGCTTACAGGTTGTAACATAATATACAGTACAGTATGTGTAACCTTCACTCTACCATCTGAGTTCATGTATAGCTCAATGGTTAGAGCATCTCACTGGTCATCAGATGATTACAGGTTGTACACATATGTAACCTTCGCTCTACCATCTTGTCCATATAGCTCAATGGTTAGAGATCTCACTAGTCATCAGAAGGTTACAGGTTGTACACATATGTAACCTTCGCTCTACCATCTTAGTTCATGTAGCTCAATCGTTAGAGCATCTCACTAGTCATCAGAAGGTTACAGGTTGTACACATATGTAACCTTCGCTCTACCATCTTAGTTCATGTAGCTCAATCGTTAGAGCATCTCACTGGTCATCAGAAGGTTACAGGCTGTACACGTATGTAACCTTTTCACTATACCATCTTAGTCCATGTAGCTCAATGGTTAAAGCATCTCACTAGTCATCAGAAGGTTACAGGTTGTACACATATGTAACCTTCACTCTATCATCTTAGTCCATGTAGCTCAATGGTTAGAGCATCTCACTGGTCATCAGAAGGTTACAGGTTGTACACATATGTAACCTTCACTCTATCATCTTAGTCCATGTTAGCTCAATAATTAGAGCATCTCACTGATCATCAGAAGGTTACAGGTTGTACACGTATGTAACCTTCACTCCATCATCTTAGTCCATGTAGCTCAATGGTTAGAGCATCTCACTGGTCATCAGGTTACAGGTTGTACACATATAGCTGATAAGTTTAGTGCCGTGTATATTGTATTAAAAATACATTGTCATTGAGTATTGACCATTTTTTTACCTACATTTTTCTCATGACTTGTCAAAACACCAAACTTAGTCTGAAATCCATCCGGAGAAAACACATCACTTTCCAATGAGTTCGACACATCGCTGACTAAAGCAGTAATCAGAAGCGAGCAAAGTAAAAAGGACAACATGTTTTAACATGTATAAAACAATAAACAAACACACAAAGCGGAAATTGACCGCTTACGTGTTGTTAGGGGATACTATGGGATAATGCGGGGTATATTAACTCGTTCCAGGCTCTTACACGCCACAAAATGGTCGACAAAAATCATGGGATATTGGAATTTGCAGGAATATATTGCATTTATTATGCGAATTATTAAACGGAGGTGTAAAATGTGATTGAACCTCGCTGGCCACGGGAATGTTTCTTAAAAATGTAAAAAGGTCACGTAATTTACCGTTAAAATGAACCACTTGACCGTCAGACTCGTCTTAATAGTCTCAATCTGGAAGATTGAACTCATTGAAGAGTATTGTCGAATATTTTAAAGATGCTGGAGAGTTTAGCTGCATGGGTTTTGCGAACGTATGTCGGGGAGTACGTGGAAAACTTAAATACAGACCAGTTGTCCATCGGATATGGTAAAATTTGTTTTTTATATTTTTGAAACAAATTATGAAATATAATGATCATGTGACGTCATCTCAATGATTTGTAAATTTAATTTAATTTAATTTGTTTTCGTGTTTACATACACAAGGCAAGACACAACAGGGATGTTCAGCCTTAGTCATGGTGTCTTACCCTAAGAATTAACAAACATACATAATACATTACATATATAACTAACATATCACAGCCTGTGATACGATATTGCTTATTATATGATGATATCACTTATTACAACAAATACATTATACTTACATTATTACATTACATTATACTAACACACACACGTACGCACGCACAGTTAATATTAACAAGTTAATAGTAAAGTAGAAAGGTGGAAGATAATTTATTAATTAAAGTGCCCCTAACCTCAAAATTTTTTATTGTCTTATTTGGAAGAACTTTTAAAATGATAAAGTAGATTCTTTTGAAGATTTTCACTTCTTCGCTTTCTTTTTGAGATATATCAGTTTGTTTGATATGCAAATATCTGGAATTTCGTCACACATGCATAATGAGTTATCAGAGAATGTTACATGTCTTTGCGTTCATGAAATAAAAACACTAAAGTGTGAATAACACGTGTGTGCGTGTTTCTCCCACAACACCAAACTTCTTGATTTTAAAGGATTTCGTTCGAGAATGAAAGAGATATACACATTTCTCCAATAAGTCATTATGCATGTGTGACGACATTCCAGACATTTGCATATCAAACAAACTGATATATCTCAAAAAGAAAGCGAAGAAACGAAAATCTTCAAAAGAAGTTACTTTATCATTTTAAAAGTTCTTCCAAACAAGACAATAAAACATTTTGAGGTTATGGGCACTTTAAAGCTAACATAATTGTTAATATTAGGTAGCATGAGTATTAGCTAGCAATATTATTTATATAATAATTGTGGTTAAGCCAATGGAATTGAGGTTTCAGTTTACCATCCAATTTTTCATTATTCAAACTAATTTTCATTATTCAAACTAATTTTCATTATTGGTAGATTTTCCACATCAGGACTTTCAAATATACTATCTACATAATTTGCACAGCGTGTACACACTTTTTATTAAATAGCGAAGCCTTCAATACGGTTGACCGTATCAGCTATGATCGGTCGCCTTCACCATTAAATATTAATGTGTTGCTACAAATGGGTGCCACTGACAAGGATGATAGGTCAACAGATCGATTTCATAATATTTTTGGACCAGATAATGAATATGATTCAAAATTTCAGATAATGAACAAAAGCCACATCACATTTTCAAAACCCTCGGCCGGTAAACTGAAACCTCAATTCCGTTGGCCTTAAAGGGATATGGCAATATAAATTAACTTTGTCTCATTTGAAAGAACTCGTAAAATGGTATAAGAAGACCTTTTACAATTTTGCTGCATATCTTTCTTGGTTTTTGAAATATTTCAGATAATTATGACAAATTGTAATATTTGACCTAATTAAAGGACATTGGCAACGAAAATTTTTGTTGCTTTATTTTAAAGAGCATGAAAAAATAAGCCGATTGGCCGTTTACTGTTCTACGCTATCTCTTCTAGTTGCGAAGTTATACGCAAAAATTTGCAAAATATAAATTGCTGATTCAGCACAACGTGTGACGTCATTGGATGGGTAAGTATGTTTATTGAATACATAACTGAAGCATAGCTCAGTTATTATGAGCTCAAATCAAATGAAATTTTGCACAAAGATAGTACATGATGAGATGCATTGAAAAAACACTTCTAATTTTGTTGTCAAGGTAACACTGTCGTTCCCAGGCCCCTTAAACGGATTTTTTATAACTAGTTACATTTATCTATGGGAGTCATTTTCGAATTATTATCATGCAAGTAAAACTTCAGGCATGCATAGGTGTATTGTACACACACTTCTGATATTATGTTATCCTAATCAGTACCAAGAATAAAGCTGTTTTATAAAATTCGTGCAAGGGGCCTGGGAACGACAGTGTTACCTTGGCAACAAAATTTGAAGTGTGTTTCAATGCATCTCATCATGTACTATCTGTATGCAAAATTTCATTTGACTTGAGCTCATAATAACTGAGCTATGCTTCAGTTATGTATTCAATAAACATACTTACCCATCCAATGACGTCACACGTTGTGCTGAATCAGCAATTTATATTTTGCAAATTTTTGCGTATAACTTCGCAACTAGAAGAGATAGTGTAGAACAGTAAACGGCCAATCGGCTTATTTTTTCATGCTCTTTCAAATAAAGCAACAAAAATTTTCGTTGCCAATGTCCTTTAACTAGGAAATTGGTGACGTCACAAGCAGGGTAAACCTGATGAAACTACTCCATAGGTGACCGAATTTCCACAGAAGGCTTTTTAAAATGTTGTGGGCCAATTGAAAATGGAAATAGTGCAACATAATCGAGTTTCTGGCTCATGATGTCGTAAGGTTGGCAAGATAAAAATTTCACTTAACCCTACTTATGCTACTTATGATGGCTACTTATGATGGCTACTTATGATGTCACAATACATGCATATCGAAAATAATTCCAAGATGGCGGACAGCACGCTGTCTTTCGTGAAATTATTTTGAAAACCAAAAGATAAGGGAAATTGTAAAAGGTCTTGTTATACCATTTCACGAGTTGTTTCAAATGAGACAAAGTTAATTTATATTGCCATGTCCCTTTAAGGTTAATATTAGGACTTATAGTATAGGGTTAGAATTAGTATTAGTGTTATGCAATGGTTAGTTTTTTTGGTTAGGGTTAGTATTTTGGTGATATTAGGGTTAGCATCATTGACATATGAAGACTAGCTTTTTAAGAGGCCATTGACAAATAGGTTGACGTTTCATATCATGGACATGTTCCGTGATGAGGGAGGGGTTAGCGTTGAATCTGCAATAGGAAAAATTGGGATGAAATTGGAGACATCTGCTGGTCCACAGTGATACTTTTTTATACATATTTTCAGGTACTGTGGAGCTTGAGAATTTACCTTTAAAAAAGACAGCTCTACAAGGCTTGGAGTTACCACTAGAAGTCAAATCAGGTTTCATTGGACACTTAAAGTTATCCATACCTTTCCGTCATCCAAAGTCTGAACCATGGATAATTCATATTGATAAACTATATCTTATAGCTGGACCTCAGACTAAACATCAGGTATAAAAAAGTAGAGTGCTGTGTAGACAGTGTTTTGTATATATAGCAAAGTGAAAAGGTGGTGAACTGCCAAGATTTTTAGTAACGAAATACTGACGTTTCGAGCGGAGCTCTTCATCAGAGTAAGACAAGATGAAGGGCTCCACTCTGATGAAGGGCTCCGCTCAAAACGTCAATACTTTGTTACTAAAAATCTTGGCAGTTTACCACCTTTTCACTTTGCTATATATCAGGTATAAAGTGACTGACATATGTATGTCTTTGTACAAATACACAAAACACCCTAAGAACTTGAATGTGTAACCTTCTGATTGCTGGTGAGTTGCTCTATTACTGACTGCACTGTATATTGAACTATCAGTCGAACCATCATTTGTGTTAACAGCTGTTGTATAGTCAGGTTCAAATCCTGTGTCAGACCACCACTCAGGATCTTAAAAATAATTGAGGAGAATAATACCAACAAATGGTAAGACTAATTTCGGGTCTTCTCAGATAACGACCTTAAATCGTAGGCCCTCAGAACCCCTATCAATTGGACTTCTAGCCTGTGGGGTATTCCGTTCATCTAAAAGAGTGATAAATCTACTAAACTAAACTACATGTAATTAACATTAGACTTTCTTTACACATTATTTCTACACTGCCTATGCAGCACAACACATTTAATATCGTAATTTATGTTCTTGAACTGTATTTTTATATCAAACTCTAAAAAATGTTTGTTTTTGAAAGTATGATGAAGAACAAGAGAAGAAAAGAGAGCGGGAACAAAAACAAAAGCAACTGGATAGTTTGGAGGTGCAATGGCAGGTATGTCAGTTTGTATGTCACTGTAATAGCCACCTTTTGATCAGAACCATGTTGATGATTCTTCTTTGCTTATGTAACAGTAAATATTTATCATGATTGTTGTCTTTTTTCCAGTTTGGTCGTTCTAAAGAAAATGAAACAGAGACATGGTGGACATCTTTATACTCTTCCTTATCCACTACAGTTATGGAGAATCTTCAGGTACAGTAACTATGTTATGAAATATTTTAGAACTATTTACCTAAATGTCTTTATTCCTGTCTCGTAATGTACAGTACAAAAATGTGTTGATTTGACGACTTGATTTGATGTCTTTGTTATTGGTACTTTTTAGTTGGTTATAACTGGTGTTCATATTCGCTATGAAGACAATGTTATTGATCAAAATAATCCCTTTGCTGTTGGGATAACCATAGAAAAACTTGCAGTAGAGTCTGCTAATGAAAAATGGGTAATATTAAGCATTTCATCTTGACAATTACTGTCTGTCTGTGTGTTTGTCTGTCTGTGTGTCTGTCTGTCTGTCTGTCTGTCTGTCTGTCTGTCTGTCTGCCTGCCTGCCTGTCTGCCTGCCTATCTGTCTGTCTGTCTGTTTGTCATTGTCTGTTTGTCATTGTCTGTTTGTCTGTCTCCCTCTGTCTGTCTGTCTGTCAATCATTGTCTGTCTGTCTGTCATTGTCTGTCTGTCTGTCTGTCTGTCTGTCTGTGTCTGTGTGTGTCTGTCTCTCTGTCTTTGTCCGTCCGTCTCATTGTCTGTCTGTCTGTCTGTCTGTCTGTCTGTCTGTCTGTCTGTCTGTCTGTCTGTCTGTCTCTGTCTGTCTGTTTCTTATATATCCAATCCATCTCTGTTCTTCTCTGCTCTCTAGGAACCAGAATTTTTAGTGTCTGAAAGTATAACCAAATTCAAATTGATTGAAATACAGAAGTTTGCTTTGTACTGGGACTCAGATACAAGTTTAGTTGGAGATCTCCCTTCAAAAGACCTTAGTGTGAGATGATTGTTAATATTTTACAAGAAAGAGCTCTGGTTGATCATGGTTTACAGCATTTGGCTGTTTAAGAAAGTGTTTTATTGTAATATCATGTTTTTTTCTGTGATTATTTTTAACAGGATGCTCTTCATCGTGTCATTGGAAGAGGTCATGGAAAGGCCTCCTTTTCAGTAAGTTTCCTTTCATCTTTCCTTTCATTCCTTTATTCCATTCCTTCTTCATTCATTCCTTCCATCCCTCCTTCTATCCATCCCTCCATTCTCTCCATCCCTTTCATTCCCTCCATTCCTTCCATCTCCTCCATCCATCCCTTCTATTCCTTCCATTCCCTCCATCTCTTCCATCCTTTTTGTTCCTTCCATTTCCTTCATCCCTTTCATTCGTTCCATTCCTTTCGTCCCTCCCACTCCTTCCATCTTTTCCATCCCTTCCATTCATTCCTTCCATCCCTTTCATTCCTTCCATTCCTTCCATCCCTTTCATTCCTTCCATTCCTTCCATTCCTTCCATCCCTTTAATTCCTTCCATCCCTTTCATTCCCCTCTATTCCTTCCATACCTTCCATTCCCTCCATCTCTTCATTCCATCCATTCCTTCCATTCCCTCGATCCCTTCCATTCCCTCGATCCCTTCCATTCCCTCCATCCATTCCTTTCATTTCTTACATTCCTTCCAGTCCCTCCTTCCATCCCTTTCATTCCTTCCATTTCCTCCTTCCATCCCTTTCATTCCTTCCATTCATACAATGAATAATTTCATACCATTCATTTCTTTCGTAATCGTTCACTTATGAATTCATTCAATTTCAACATATATATTTTTTCAGCAACATGAATACATACTAAACCCAGTCAGCTCCCAAGTTAAACTTCAAAGAAATCGTTCTCCTATTCCTCTGCGGAGCAAGAATGATCCAAGATTTATCCTTGATATTCATCTTGAAGAAATCCCCATTACATTATCAGACGTTCAATATCAGGGTCTCTCAAAACTTATTGAGGAATTTCAGAGACATTTTCGAAGCCGCAAGTACCGCAAATGGAAACCTCTTTGTTCGAAAAAAACACAAGTGAGTAATTTTTTTCATTTCTCCAGAGTACAGTATGTTTGTTCCTTGTGTTAGTTAGAATATCCTGGGCTAGCGGTGATACAGTAGCGGTAATACAGCAGCAGTGATACAGTAGCGGTGTTACAGTAGCGGTGATACAGCAGCGGTGATACAGTAGCAGTGATACAGTAGCGGTGATACAGGAGCGGTGATACAGTAGCGGTGATACAGTAGCGGTGATACAGTAGCGGTGACACAGCAGCGGTGATACAGCAGTGGTGACACAGCAGTGGTGATACAGTAGCGGTGATACAGCAGCGGTGATACAATAGGGGTGATACAGCAGCGGTGATACAGCAGCGGTGATACAGTAGGGGTGATACAGTAGCGGTGATACAGTAGCTGTGATACAGTGATACAGCAGCGGTGATACAGCAGCGGTGATACAGTAGCGGTGATACAGTAGCGGTGATACAGCAGGGGTGATACAGCAGGGGTGATACAGCAGGGGTGATACAGCAGTGGTGATACAGCAGCAGTGATACAGTAGCGGTGATACAGCAGGGGTGATACAGCAGTGGTGATACAGCAGTGGTGATACAGTATTTCTTTCAAAACTGAGTTCCAACTCTTCTTTTAGTTCAAGAATATGGTGGCAGTTTGCAGGAAAGTGTATTTTAAACTTCATCCAAGAGCGAAACAAGCGACACACGTGGTCTTACACCTTAGAACGAGCACAAAATATTGTAAAATATGTCAATGTCTACACCAAGCATTTAACTGAGCCCATTGAAGACAGTAACCAGAAGGTGATTCATCATTATATATATTATTTATTATTACAGTATTATTATTATTATTATTATTATTATCATTATTGGTATACCAACTTGGAACATAAACCGCTTAACAGATCACAACAATTACCGACACCATACAAAAGACTTCTTCGCACGCACCAACGAACAATAGACCTACCGACAAACAATATACCCACGCTTAACGCATGACGTTAAGTAATTAAGTTAGGATCCCTATTTATACCCTCATAGAACCGATGATGACGTTATCTATTAACAAGATGCAAATAAGCTTCTGGTAATAAACCACCGCATCTTATTAATAGATAACATCATCATCGGTTCTATGAAGGTATAAATAGGGATCCTAAATTTACAACGATCACCCCTAATGAAGACACTAGATTGGAGTGTCGAAACGTTGGGTCATGGACAGTAACTTTTAAAGTTACGTTCAAAAAACTTTTTAAAGCCAGAGTAGCGTCAAACTATTTCTGATTTATTCAGAAACTTATTCCTTTGCAGATTACAACTATGGTTCGTTTTGTTTAGGAAATCCAACAACAAATTGAAGATAAACTGACATTTGAAGAGTTGAAAGTTCTGCGCAGTATTGCAGTTGCAAATGTTCGAAAAGAAGAGGCTTTAAGAAAGGTAGAAATGTGTTGTGTGTGAGTAGTTTCTAATATGTTGGTTGTTTGAATAAGTGAATGAATGTGTGGGGAGAGTTAGGTTTGAAGGTAGGTCTGTTGACGCAACTATGGATGATTATGTGAATTAATTTGGTATATATTAATTGCAAGTGTGTGTGTGCTAGTGTAGTAGGGAAGTGTGCATGTGAGTGGATACCAGTTAGTCATTTATGTGAGTGGGTGAGTGAATTAATAAATGGGTGTGTTTGTAGGTGCAGGGCCGGATTAACGACTTCGTAGGCCCTAGGCACTTAGCAGCATATCGTAGGCTCCCAGTGACAACACATTCCTAGGGGGGTTCGGGGGAATTTAATTTTGGGCCTCTGAAATGGCATTTTCTGCATTCTGAGGACACTTTTGAGGAAAATATAAAGGTCTTAAATCACATTTTTTAACAGTGTATCATCATTTTCAAGAAATATAATTTTTACGTAAATAATACAATAATACCCAGGATAGTGATAGTTTTCGGGGTTACTTTTTATAACTGTCTGACATTCGTAATTATAGAATGTAGGGCCTTGATACTATCAGTCTGAATCTGATAGTGATACTTTTCGGCTCTTTCTTTTCGCAAAACTTTTCTGTAAACAAATTGGCATCCTCAACTCAAGAAATAGGAAAGTTTAAACGCTTATCACTGCTTATGTAACTGTTTTACTGTCGAAAAATGATCAGTTATAGAGGAAGATAATTTTTTTGCATCAAGGATTAGGTAGATGAATGCTACAGCAGTATTTTGTATAATTCAGGCTGCAGAGGTGAAACTTTCTCAAAGTGTAGTTTCCACACAAGCTGATGCTAATGCTGGTTGGTTATCTGGCTGGTGGGGATGGTATGGGACAAGTGAGGAAACACAAGGAACATCTATAGCACCTGTAGTGGTCAATGAACTGCCACAAACAACAGGTAAAGAAGATGAAGTCTTTTATTGATCACCTGGGTGCTTCAAACGATTTACTAGGTTTTACACCCACCATTTTAATCGATGTAGCTTTATGCTAGAGCATCTCACTGGTCAAGATTACAGGTTACACAGGTTATACACATACAACCATCTAGCCCATGTACATTAGCTCCATGATTATTGCATCTGACTTGTCACTGGTCATCAGAAGGTTACAGGTTGTGTAAATTGTGTACATACTGTACGTAACCTTCACTCTGCCATCTACGTCCATGTAGGTCAATGGTTAGAGCATCTCACTAGTCATCAGAAGGTTACAGGTTGTACACATATGTAACCTTCACTCTATCATCTCAGTCCATGCAGCTCAACAGTTAGAGCATCTCACTAGTCATCAGAAGGATACAGGTTGTACACATATGTAACCTTCACTCTATCATCTTAGTCCATGTAGCTCAATAGTTATAGTATCTCACTGGTCATCAGAAGGTTACAGATTGTACACATATGTAACCTTCACTCTGTCATTTTAGTCCATGTAGCTCAATGGTTAGAGCATCTCACTAGTCATCAGAAGGTTACAGGTTGTACACATATGTAACCTTCACTCTATCATCTCAGTCCATGCAGCTCAACAGTTAGAGCATCTCACTAGTCATCAGAAGGATACAGGTTGTACACATATGTAACCTTCACTCTATCATCTTAGTCCATGTAGCTCAATAGTTATAGTATCTCACTGGTCATCAGAAGGTTACAGGTTGTACACATATGTAACCTTCACTCTGTCATTTTAGTCCATGTAGCTCAATGGTTAGAGCATCTCACTAGTCATCATACAGTATGTAGCTCAATGGTTATTAGTATCTCTAACTCTATCAATTTGTTAATTACATGTACAGAAGAAGAACAATTCCTCGAAGAAATCCAAGAAAGTAATGTGGACGACTCCATCTTTAAACGTGATACCGTCTTTGCCCACTTGAACTTCCACTTAGATCGTGGACATTTTAAATTAATGACAACAACTAAAGGAGATGAGTTACAGCCCTTGATTGAAGTCTTGTATACTGATGTCCGATGGAGATCTCAAGTTTCTCCTCGTAGCAGCACTTGGCAAAGCAACATGAGTCTTGGTTCTGTATTTATTAAAGACGAAATCAGCGAAGGAAATATTTTTCCTTATTTAGTATCACCACAATCAAAGGTATATTTTCTCTTCAGCGCCAATTTATATTAACTAGATAAATTAGGATTAATGAGAAGCAACATCTAAAAGCAATCTAATGACAACTCCCGCGGCATGTCACTCTTATCTCTCTTAATAATTTGGAAAAGTGCACGCACAAGTTATCTAATACGATCTAATCAAACCGGACATTCCAAGGCAATAAGCTTTAAGGCATGCCAAAAAACAGGCTAGCTCATTCGGTTCTTAACCGCTTTCGTTAAAGCATCAATCCAAAGTTATTCCACCGACAGCGCCCTTTCAAAATAAACACTGAATAATTAAGAGCCTTTATCTATAACTGTAATTTGTAACATAGTTTCTCGTTAAAATATCATTTACTCTTTATGTAATAATCAATTGATCAAAACAACAAAACTTTGTAATCGTATAATTTCTATCTATTAATAAAGAAATCGGGGCGGAAAGTGGTGTCCCCTCGGCCACACTTCGCCTACGGTGAAGCACACACCGGCGAAGGTGAGCAAGGTCCATAACAGTGAGGGCCCTTACCTTCACCCTGATCTTCGCATTTCTCGGTCACTTCACAACGGGGAAGCCCGGCTGGGACATGAGAGCAAGGTCCATAAACAGTGAGGGCCCTTACTCTAACTCTGACTTTCGGCTTCTCCAGCTTTTTCTGGGGGCCCTTACCTCCAGAAAATCGCACTTTCCGTCACCCACAATTTACCCACAAAGATTTGCGTGAGTTATTAATAAATAATTTACCACACTCTTCTCTTTGCAGCAATTGAGGTGTAGCAAGCAGACCGTAGTCTCATAATAAAATTATTGCCAAGCAAACGATTATTAATCCCTTTAAAACTATGCCCAGATAATAATATGTTGTTATTTTAAAGGTTTCTGGAGATTTCATAACAGAAGGACATATGGATAAATCAATATCATTGATATCAATTTTTGAACTTCAGTTTGAAAAAATGCCAAAAACCTGTAAAGTAGGATATAGGTAAGAGATAGTGTTGATCTATTCATTGAACTACATGGACTAAGATGGTAGAGCGAAGGTTACATATGTGTACAACCTGTAACCTTCTGGTGACCAGTGAGATACTCTAATCATTGAGCTACATGGATTAAGATGGTGAGCGAAGGTTACATATGTGTACAAACCTGTAACCGTTTGGTGATCAGTGAGATGTTCTAACTATCGAGCTACATGGACTCAAGATGGTAGAGCAAAGATTTTTATAAACTACGACTATCGATAATTTCCAGAGCGAAGAGATATGCTTGGGTGAGAAACAATTCATAATATTAACTACTTAACTTAATGTTTTTATTTTTAAAGTTTAAAGATGAAAACACAACCAATTCAAGTTGTATTTAACCCAGCCACAATCAAAAGGATATCTAATTTCTTCCGAAGAACAACTGATGCATCGAGAAAAGCAGACTTGCATGTGATAGAGCAACAGATATTAGATGCTGCCTGGGCAAGATATGAACAACTGAAATCGCAGACAAAGCATGAGTTATATCATGCTATGGATAACTTGTTACTTGGTCAAGTTAAGGTAAAGACAGTGTGGATTTCCTATTATAAACATCATACCTAAGAACATCATACCTAAAAACATCATACCTAAAAACATCATACCTAAAAACGTTTAGATGTGTGACGGAGTAAGATGTGTCATGTTACTGCAGAGGTTTTTGCCTAATCAACTAACTAATATCCCATTGTTTAGACCCAAGATAAGAGATGGAATATTGAATTGTTTATTGCAAGCCCGCAGATTATCTTACCAGAGTCATTTCATGATAACACGGCGTCAATGGTAAAACTTTTTTCAACTTTATTCTTTATTTCTATTCATTTATATAACATATTTTTTGGTTGTGTCTTACTCTATGTTAAAGAAAAAATGTTCTCTCAACTTCCCATGTGTGCTCCCAATTTCCCAAGTGTTCTCTCAACTTCCGTAGTGTTCTCAACTTCCCAAGTGTTCTCCCAACTTCCCAAGTGTTCTCTCAACTTCCCAAGTGTTCTCTCAACTTCCCAAGTGTTCTCTCAACTTCCCAAGTGTTCTCTCAACTTCCCAAGTGTTCTCTCAACTTCCCAAGTGTTCTCTCAACTTCCCAAGTGTTCTCTCAATTTCCCAAGTGTTCTCTCAATTTCCCAAGTGTTCTCTAAACTTCCCAAATGTTCTCTCAACTTCCCAAGTGTTCTCTCAACTTCCCAAGTGTTCTCTCAACTTCCCAAGTGTTCTCTCAACTTCCCAAGTGTTCTCTCAACTTCCCAAGTGTTCTCTCAACTTCCCAAGTGTTCTCTCGACTTCCCAAGTGTTCTCTCAACTTCCCAAGTGTTCTCTCAACTTCCCAAATGTTCTCTCAACTTCCCAACTGTTCTCTCAACTTCCCAAGTCTTCTCTCAACTTCCCAAGTGTTCTCTCAACTTCCCAAGTGTTCTCTCAACTTCCCAAGTGTTCTCTCAACTTCCCAAGTGTTCTCTAAACTTCCCAAATGTTCTCTCAACTTCCCAAGTGTTCTCTCAACTTCCCAAGTGTTCTCTCAACTTCCCAAGTCTTCTCTCAACTTCCCAAGTGTTCTCTCGACTTCCCAAGTGTTCTCTCAACTTCCCAAGTGTTCTCTCGACTTCCCAAGTGTTCTCTCAACTTCCCAAGTGTTCTCTCGACTTCCCAAGTCTTCTCTCAACTTCCCAAGTGTTCTCTCGACTTCCCAAGTGTTCTCTCAACTTCCCAAGTGTTCTCTCGACTTCCCAAGTGTTCTCTCAACTTCCCAAGTGTTCTCTCAACTTCCCAAATGTTCTCTCAACTTCCCAAATGTTCTCTCAACTTCCCAAGTCTTCTCTCAACTTCCCAAGTGTTCTCTCAACTTCCCAAGTGTTCTCTCAACTTCCCAAGTGTTCTCTCAACTTCCCAAGTGTTCTCTAAACTTCCCAAATGTTCTCTCAACTTCCCAAGTGTTCTCTCAACTTCCCAAGTGTTCTCTCAACTTCCCAAGTCTTCTCTCAACTTCCCAAGTGTTCTCTCGACTTCCCAAGTGTTCTCTCAACTTCCCAAGTGTTCTCTCGACTTCCCAAGTGTTCTCTCAACTTCCCAAGTGTTCTCTCGACTTCCCAAGTCTTCTCTCAACTTCCCAAGTGTTCTCTCGACTTCCCAAGTGTTCTCTCAACTTCCCAAGTGTTCTCTCGACTTCCCAAGTGTTCTCTCAATTTCCCAAGTGTTCTCTCAACTTCCCAAGTGTTCTCTAAACTTCCCAAATGTTCTCTCAACTTCCCAAGTGTTCTCTCGACTTCCCAAGTGTTCTCTCAACTTCCCAAGTCTTCTCTCAACTTCCCAAGTGTTCTCCCAACTTTCCAATCCAAAGATTTTTCAATCACATGGAAAGGATAAAGACAGCCAAATTCCTATCCTTCCTGCCAAATTATTTCCTTTTTTCAACTACAACTTTCAAACTGGATGTTATTATTTTTCATTTAGATACTTGTAGACCTTGGAAATTTATCTTTTGTTACCAAATCCGGAACGGCTAAAACATCGCAGGAAAATGTAAAGATAGAAAAAATGGAAGTTGAAGATGATGGAGATGGTTAGTGGATGAAAAAGAATTATTGAAAGGGCATTTATTTTATTTCCCTTCAGCTCTTCGCTGTCTGTCTGTCTGTCTGTCTGTCTGTCTGTCTGTCCTTATGTTTGTTTATTCGTTCATCCGTTTGCCCGCTTTTCTTTCCCTCCTTTCGTTCATTTCAGTTTTTCCTTTGTTTTTATATATTTTCCTTTATATATTTTCTTTCGCAGATTTTGTAACACCACCTTCAACACCTCCAAGCCAACAAGATAGTTCAGTAACCTCATCTACTGATCTAACAGGACTTCAAGACAACATCACCACTGAATCTCTCGCTGACAAAATTTATGACAGGTATTTGAGATGTTTTCTTTATCGTATTCATCATCATTATCATCATTTTCATCATCCCATCATCATTTTCATCATCACCATCATAATCATCTTCACCATCATCACCATCATCATCACCACCATCATCATCACCATCATCATCACCACCATCATCATCACCACCATCATCACCACCATCATCATCACCACCATCATCACCACCATCATCACCACCACCATCACCACCACCATCACCACCATCATCACCACCATCATCATATTCGTTACTTATCTATCTTATTCTCTTTCAAGGTATACCTTGGAATTTGCTGATCTCCAGGTTTTAGTGGCAAAAATCGGAGAATATACAAAACGCTTGCCCCAAAGAGGAACAGCAGGACCTGTGGAAGATTTTAGCATTGTGGACAAATTTACAATCTCTCTTCAGCTGGAAAGGTAACGTTTTTGAAACAATTAAAACAAAAGCTGAAATAATGAATCTAGTTGAGTTTTAATCTGAAACTGTACTCTATAATTTTAGGAGATTGATATTTACTGCTGACCCTAAATGGCCTAGTGTCACTGTTTCTGGGGATTTACCAAAACTGAATTTATATTTTAGTGAAATTAAGGTAAGTGTTTTCCATCCAGATGCAGTCATCCATCCATCGCAGCCAGCTATCCATCCTCCCCTCCTTTCTCCTTCCCCTCCTCTTTCCTTCCCTTTCTTCTCTACCTCCCCTCCCTCTATCCTTCTTCCACTCTCCCATGCTCCCTCCCTCCCATGCTCCCTCCCTCTCTACCTCCCTCTGTCTCCTTCCTTCTTTCCTTCCTTTCTTCCTTCCTTCCTCCCTCCCTTCCTCCTTCCTCCCTCCCTTCCTCCTTCCTCCCTACCTTCCTTCCTTTCCCTCCCTTCCTTCCTTTCCCTCCCTTCCTTCCTTTCCCTCCCTTCCTCTCTTCCTACCTTCCTTCCTACCTCCCTTCCTCCCTACCTTCCTCCCAACCTCCTTCCTCCCTCCCTTCCTTCCTTTCCCTCCCTTTCTCTCCCTTCCTAGATCGTTTTGTCTAACATGTGCTACTCTTTAGATCCAAGCGATGTGGAAATGTATAGCAAACCTCTGCAGCAGTAATTCTCCCCAAACATCTCCTGAGCAATTGAATGAATATCCTTCAAATTTAATTCCCAAAGAAGGTGAATACTACGAGATCTCTCTGTAATTTATCATTGCTGGAAGGTAGACTGCAACCATTGCTAAAACGATAAAAATACAATTTGTGTTCAATTTGTAGCCCAGGCCTCCCGTTCATTGCTCGACCTAACTGAAACAGACTACTATGAGCTGACTGGCTCTTGTGACTTCAGTGATAAACAACTTGAACCATCATTGAGGTAAGAAATGAGTTGGTGATGATGATAGTGATGATGTTGTGATAATTTAGGTGATGATGGTGATAATGATTTAGGTGATGGTGGTCATGATGGTTGTGATGATGATGGTAGTAATGATGATGATGGTGGTGATGATGGTGGTAATGATGGTGATGGTGATGATGGTGGTAATGATGGTAGTAATGATGATGGTGGTGATGATGGTAGTAATGATGATGATGGTGGTGGTGATGATGGTGATGGTAATGATGATGATGATGATGGTGGTAATGATGGTGATGATGGTGATGATGATGATGATGGTGGTGGTGGTGATGGTGGTGGTGATGATGGTGATGATGATGATGGTGGTGATGATGGTGATGGTGGTGATGATGGTGGTAATGATGATGGTGGTGATGATGATGGTGGTGATGATGATGGTGGTGATGATGATGATGGTGATGATGATGGTAATGATGATGATGGTGTTGGTGATAGTGCTAATGATGGTGGTGGTGATGATGGTGATGATGGTGGTGGTGATGATGGTGGTGGTGATGGTGATGATGGTGATGATGGTGATGGTGGTGGTGATGGTGATGGTGGTGGTGATGATGGTGATGATGGTGATGATGATGATGGTGGTGGTGATGATGGTGATGATGATGGTGGTAATGATGATGATGATGGTGGTGGTGATGATGGTGATGATGATGGTGGTGGTGGTGATGATGGTGGTAATGATTATGATGGTGGTAATGATTATGATGGTGGTGATGGTAATGATGGTGATGATGATGGTGATGATGTTGATGACAATAGTGATGATGATGGTAATGATGGTGATGATGATTATGGTGATGATGGTAATGATGGTGATTATGATGATGATGGTGATGGTGATGATGATGATTATTATGGTGATGACGACGATAATGATGGTGATGACGATGGTGAATGATGATAATGGTGGTGATGATAATGGTGGTGATGATTAAGGTGATGATGATTAATTTCCTTTTTAGTCACAACTCTTCTGAAGCGTCATTGGATAATCATCAAAAACCTGGTCAGCTTTCGGAAGAATCCTGTTTAGTATTAGGACAGTTCCTTATCAATGAATTATGTGTGTGTTTGTTTGGCAGAGGTGAGATGTGATTTACCTTTAGCATGGTTATTTTCGCAGCCATTGGTGGTAACAGCTCAAAATATTATCATTATTTCATGTAGGTCGCCTTATTGCCGAGTTAAAGGTCGATGGAGTAAAGTCAGAGTACACAAAACGACCTTACGACATGTTTGTATCATTATCAGTGTTTAGTATTTCTCTTATGGATCATATGCAAACATATGGACCAGAATATGAGATGTTACTATCTTCACATCGTATTGAGTCAACCAGCAATAGTGAAAGTGATTCCACAACTCCAGGTATACCATTCTTTGGCACTTGAAACGTTGGAGAAATTGTAGACCCAGCTAGTATGTGTCTCACATTATGAACCAGTGCTTATCGTAACCTTCACTAGACCCTCTGAGTCCATGTAGCTTATTGGTGAGAGCATATCATTAGTCATCAGAAGGTTACAGGTCGTACACATATGTAACCTTCCCTCTACTATCTTAGTCCATGTAGCTCAATGGTTAGAGCATCTCACTAGTCATCAGAAGGTTACAGGTCGTACACATATGTAACCTTCACTCATCATCTTAGTCCATGTAGCTCAATAGTTAGAGCATCTCACTAGTCATGAGAAGGTTACAGGTTGTACACATATGTAACTTCATTCTATTATTTTAGTCCATGTAACTCAATAGTTAGAGGCTAGAGCATTTCAATTGTTATTTCAAAGGTTACGGTTCATTAGAAACGTTTTTGAAATTTGAGACTAATTCCTTTTGTCATGTATGAAGTATTAACGAGTTTCAGAATTTAATATGAATATTTTTCATATTTAGTTTATTGTGTGACACCAGGACTTGGATCAACCAATAAAGTATTGTTACTTGATGTTTCTCAGAGACCCAAGGAGGAGTCTGAAATAGATTCATTGATTACGCTTGATTACAGTCAAGTAGATCGTGATAGTCCAAGTTCTAGTAGTAACAATCCAAAGAGAATTGCTTCAATCCAGTTTAACACAATGAACATCATTGGTAGGAATTTTAAACTTTTCTGTTTTGGAGGAAAAAATCGCATTCATTGTGGCATTGTAATAAACATAACTCTAAGCTGTTTTCCCTCCTCTCTTCATCTCCCCTTTTTTCTCTTCCTCCTCACCTTCCTCCAATCCCTCCTCGCCCACTTCTTTCTCCTCTCCCCTTCTTCCTCCCACTGCCCCCTTCCTCCTCCCACTCCTCTCCCCTTCTTCCTCCTCTCCTCTTCTTCCTCCTCTCTTCTTCCTCCTCTCCTCTTCATCCTCCCACTTCCTCCTCCTGTTCCTTCTTTTCCCCTTCCTCCTCCCTCTTCTCTCCCCTCCCCTCCCACTTCCTCCTCCACTTCCTGCTCTCCCCTCCTTGTACTCCTCTTCCCTTCCTCCTCTCTTCTCTCCCACTTCCTCCTCTCTTCTCTCCCACTTCCTCCTCTCTTCTCTCCCACTTCCTCCTCTCTTCTCTCCCACTTCTTCCTCGCCCCCTTGCCGTTCCTCTGCCCTTCCTCCTCCTCGTTTCTCCTTCCTTTCCTCTCTTTCTCCTCTCCTCTCCCCTTCCTCCTCCCTCGTCTCCCCTTCCTTCTCCTCTCCCCTTCCTTCTCCTGTTCTTTCTTCCCTTCCTCTTCTCCCCTTCCTCCTCTCCCACTTCCACCTTGCCTTTCCTCCTCGTTTCTCCTTCCTTTTCCTCTCTTTCTCCCATGCGCTTCCTCTGCCTCCTCTCCCCTTCTCTCCACTTCCTCCTCCTTGCCCCTTCTCCCCCTTCCTCCGCCCCCTTCCTCCACCTCCTCTCCCCCTTCCTCTCTTTCCTCCTCCTTGCCCCTCTTCCTTGCCCCTCTTCCTCCTCGTTTCTTCTACCATTTCCTCTCTTCCTCCCATGCCCTTCCTCCCATGCCCTTCCTCATCCCCTTCGTACTCCACTAATTTCCTTCTCTCCTTCCAGCTAACCAGGAAACCGTCGTAGAACTCATGAATTTCGTCAACAGTTTGTTTCCAACGGAAGGCAAACAGTTGTCATCAGAAAACCTAAAGACAGTCTCAGAGAATGAAGAAACTGAAGAACAACTGGAACAGGTATGGATAAGAAAGGGATTTCTCCCTCTCTTACAAAGGTCCTTCACTCAAAACATTAGACCTCCTACACACTATTTCGGTAGTACACCAAGCTTTTAGAGTTTTTAATTTGAATTCTCAGAGTTATTCTGTTTATCAAGTGTTCTTGTTTTCTTTCGTAGAACGAGGGAACACCCGTTGCTATGGAGATAACGGCCACATTCCATCAACTCCATTTACTTATCGTTCGTGGACTTCTCATCAATGGCGTGAGAATTGGAAGAAAAGTGGCAGATATTAACATCATAGACCTATGGACTCAAGTGACATTAGGGGATAAACAAGTCATCGAGGGATCCCTAGGGGGTTTGCATGTGACGGACGTGACACCAGAGGATATTATTCATCGGACTGTATTGAGTGTTGGGTGTGGAGAGAATGAAGAAGCCAAGAAGAGTATATTCCAGGAAAGTGAAATGGATGAAGACTCAACGAATGCTTTTACGTTCACTTTGGTGAAACCTAAGCAGAACAATGGTTTCCTCGAGGACTTTGGCTCCCCACTTGACGACGAAATCCTTTCCAAACACATCCGTCTGTCAGTCCACATGGCATCAGCTCACTACACTTACACTCACAGATTCATCTCTGAGCTAACTCTCTGTATATGTGACTTCAGTAGCTATGCCAACGATGTGGCGCAGTCCTTACGCTCAGCGGCTACCTCTATGGCCATTGGCCTGGTCACGAAGCAGACGTCCCTTGCCGACGGCATCGACTACTTATCGTCATCCTTCACAACGACACCAGGAGCTCAACTCGAGCACAGGCTCCCAAGTCGCCGCTGCAGCTTGGACATGTGTGATGATACCCACGACGCTGGTCACAGGAGGAGCTGCTCGTTGTCGAAGCCTGGGAACAAGCGACGTGTCTATGTCCACATGAGTATCGAGTCACCTGTTATTAAGTTGCCACGTACAGCGAGCAGTAGTGAGTGTCTGGTGGCACATTTAGGAAGAATCATTGTCTATAATACACATTTAGCATCTTCAGTTCAGAATACTGATGAGAACTGTGTCGAGGAAGGTCATTTTAATGATATCGACCGCTTGTACGTTGATATCACAGACATGAGTTTGGATTTCATCAGAGAACTTAACAAAGCCACCGTGGAGAGTGGGCACGAGACCTCGGAGAAGACTGGTGACGATAACGATGAACATATACTACATGATACCACTTTAAGACTGGTAATAGACCGCTGTTCTCAAAGTGGACCTGGGACCGAGGAGGGGGAGAGTCTAGTATCGAAACCCATGATTCACATATCAGGGCGGGTTACAAAGCCGTTGCAGCTTGTGTTATCTAATAATGCTTACCAACAGCTGTTGTCAACAATGGATACGTTATCAGGCAAGACTGAAAGGGATCACGTGGGATCAAGTAGAGTGACGTCACCTTTAGTTTCTCCAGCGTAAGTAATTCAGTAATTCCTGGTATATATAATCTCCCCTTACCTTACCTGCTTCCTTCCGTCGGTCCATCTTTCCTTCCTTCCGTCGGTCCATCTTTCCTTCCTTCCGTCCATCTTTCCTTCCTTCCGTCGGTCCATCTTTCCTTCCTTCCGTCGGTCCATCTTTCCTTCCTTCCGTTGGTCCATCTTTCCTTCCTTCCTTCCTCTCTCCTTTCCTTCCTCTCTCCTTTCCTTCCTTTCCATCATTTCCTTCCTTCCTTTCTCCCTCCCTCCCTCCCCTTCATTCCTTCCTTCCTCCCTTTCTTTCCTTCCTTCCTTCCTTCCCTCCCTTCCTTTCCATCCTTCCTCCCTTCCTTTCCATCCTTCCTCCCTTTCCTTCCTCCATCCCTCCATCTTTCACCGTCCGTCCTTCCCTCCTTCCTCTCTCCCCTCCCTCCTTATTTCGCAAAGCGTGCAAACTTTCCTTTCCTATATAGATCATCGTCCCATGACTTCACAACAACCCATCCCAACAGCCACACAGCTTCAGACGAACCTCAGCCAATGAACACTAATCAAACCAACCTCTCTGAATCACCCGAAGTCCTGACGATTAATCCTGACGAAGATCAAACCCCTGTTCGGGCGAGCTTCGACATTCCTGAATTCAACATCGAATTAAAAGGTGTCCTAAAAGATGGCGAACAGGGAATAGTGAAAGTTTTCTTTCAAGACTTTGCATTGTTTTACAAGAAGACAGAAAAAGCAACCACCTCATTTGATGTCTCTTTGGGAGGACTCATCGTCGAAGACTTATTGCAAAGCCCTGAATCTCTCTACAGAAACCTAATGGTCTCCTCAGCTGCTTTGTCTAAAACACCAGCAACAAACCTAAAAAGAAGTAATGCTTTGTCAAGATCCTGTCCAGACATACCTGGTGTTTCTATGAATAATGCTCTCTCCATATCCCTTCCAATGACCTTACAGCATACCCCACGCAAGAATGGTCTTCGAGCTTCTTCCCCCCTACGACCTATGTTCAAACACCGGAATATCTTCCCTACTGATAAAGTTCCGGTACAGGAAGAGGAGGAGGAAGAGATGGGTGATTCGATTAATGCGTTTCTTGGAAAGAGATCGAGTTTGAAAGGAGAAGAAAAGGGAGAGACCTTGGTTAAGATCAAAGCTGTCTTTGTTGACAAGTGTTGTGCAGAGTACGTGGACAAGTACGATAGGGTAAGACTTCTTGAGGAGGGTCTGTAATATTAAAATTGTGACTCGGTATGGTTGAAGCACCACATTGGTCATCAGAAGGTTACAGGTTGTACACATACATGTATGTAACTTTCAGTCTACCATCTGAGTTCATGTACAGTAGCTCAATAGCTAGAGAATTTCACTGGTCATCAGAAGGTTACATACAGATTGTACACATATGTAACCTTCACTCATCGTCTTAGTTCATGTAGCTCAATAGTTAAAGCATCTCACTAGTCATCAGAAGGTTACAGGTTGTACACATATGTAACCTTCACTCATCATCTTAGTCCATGAAGCTCAATGGTTAGAACATCTCACTGGTCATCAGAAGGTTACAGGTTGTACACATATGTAACCTTCAGTCTACCATCTTAGTCCATGTAGCTCAATAGTTAGAGTTCTCACTGGTCAACAGAAGGTTACAGGTTGTACACATATGTAACCTTCACTCATCATCTTAGTCCATGTAGCTCAATAGTTAGAACATCTCAATGGTCATCAGAAGGTTACAGGTTGTACACATATGTAACCTTCACTCATCATCTTAGTCCATGTAGCTCAATGGTTAGAGCATCTCACTGGTCATCAGAAGGTTACAGGTTGTACAAATATGTAACCTTTGCTCTACCATCTTAGTCCATGTAACTCAATAGTTAGAGCATCTCACTGGTTATCAGAAGGTTACAGGTTGTACACATATGTAACCTTTGTTCTACCATCTTAGTCCATGTAACTCAATAGTTAGAGCATCTCACTGGTTATCAGAAGGTTACAGGTTGTACAAATATGTAACCTTCACTATACCATCTTAGTCCATGTAGCTCAATAGTTAGAACATCTCACTGGTCATCAGAAGGTTACAGATTGTACACATATGTAACCTTCACTCATCATCTTAGTCCATGTAGCTCAATAGTTAGAACATCTCACTGGTCATCAGAAGGTTACAGATTGTACACATCTACTGACGTTTCGAGTGGAGAAGAAGGTTACAGATTGGATCTCTGTCAGGGACCTTTTCTGAAGATTTGAGCTTGACAATCATCCATATATTATTATATATTGTCCAAGCTATGGCTACGTTGTTTAGATTTTGCTCTAACCATTGGCTATGTTGTTTAGACTGACAGGTTTGTGGAAGTTGATTTTAATTCGTTGGACACCACAGTTAATCTCCAGACATGGGTTGTGTTCTTGGAGTTCTTTGGCATTGGAAAAGCTCCGGAGGAAATGTCTGCCAGTCAGCAACAAGAAATAATGAAAACAGACGATAGGAGACAAGGTAAAGTGGTATTGGTATTTGTATTGCAAGTCAAAGAAAAGGTTTAGCGACTGTCAAAATAGTGTGTTGAAGGTTTTGAGCGACGCTCCTTCGTCAGAGAGTGAAACAGATGTTATCATTTCAGCTAAATTGGACCAGTCTTGAGGAAAGACGTTCTCGGCACCTTAAAATTCTAATGTATAAAGGACATTGGCAACAAAAATTAAGTTTGTCTAATATGAAAGAACTCGTAAAATGATAGAGTAACACCTTTTACAACTTTTCCGTATTTTACTTCGTTTTTGAAATATCTCAGTTTGTTTGATATGTAAATGAGATGGTCTCTGACGTCAGGTGCAGGGAAGAGAAGTTCCACTCATTAAAAAAGTCTTATATCTCAGTCATTGCTAAGTTTACAACATTCATTACCATGAGGAGTTATTATACGCACATTTTCAAGTAAATTTGTGGAACAAACTTGAAGATGGAACTAATATTGTAATGAGTGAAAATTCTCTACCCTGCACCTGACGTCAGAGACCATCTCATTTACATATCAAACAAACTGAAATATTTCAAAAACGAAGTAAAATACGGAAAAGTTGTAAAAGGCGTTACTCTATCATTTTACAAGTTCTTTCATATTAGACAAACTTAATTTGTGTTGCCAATGTCCTTTAAAACAATTAATAATATGGTTCCTTTGGATCAGGCCATCCAAACACGGGATTTAAAGGAAACAAAACTAGTGTGTTATTGTTCTTTTATAAAAGAAATACCTAATGGTTTGAGTGGTTGGATGGTGATCTAAACACTTGGAATGTTGCTCGAGTTGAGTAAAGGCCATCCAAACACCATTAGGTATTTCTATAAAATGTAAATCTCTATATTAAAAATCATAGTCAATCAAATTATTCTGGCACTTGTAAATAAAAATATTTTTATAAAAATACTGACTTTTGTTTTGGTACACTCCTACTATGGCTACTAATTAGAAATGGATTTATTTAGATCTAGACTCAGTGCACGATCTTCCTAATACATCAACAGAACAGATCAACTCACAGTTCAAAGTGCGTGTTGCTTCATTATCACTGACTCTAAACAAAGCTAAGTATCCTTTAGCGAAAATAAAGATAACTGGTTTATCAAGTTTACTTACAATACGAGAAGACAACGTGAGAATGAAGGGGAAATTGATGAAGATCAATTTAATGGATATGTCACCACATGGAAAGATGTACAGAGAAAAGTGAGTAGGGTTAGGGTAACTAGGGCAAATTCGTTCAATGTTTTTGTTATTATATGTTTTACTTCTTATTTATATTCACCAACATGTTCTTGTTTAGGTTTACAACATGTGGAGAAGAAGCCCTGGACTTTGATTATTTTAGGTAAATTATCAGATATCGTCGTTGTCATCATCATCGTCGTCACCATCGTCACCATAATTTTCATCATTACCACCACCACCATCGTCATCATTTTCATCATTATCATCACCAATCATCATCACCACCACCATCATCACCACCATCATCACCACCACCACCATCATCACCACCATCATCACCATCGTCATCATTTTCATCATCATTTTCATCATCACCATCATCACCATCATCACCACCATCATTATTATCACCACCATCATTATTATCACCATCATCATCACGATCGTCATCACCACCACCATCATCACCACCATCATCATCACGTCGTTATCACCATCACACATTATCACCGTCGTCGTCGTCATGATCATCACCATCATCATTCCTTTTTGGTGTCTCAAGGTATGGTGCTCCAGATCTTGAATTACATCATGATTGTGACATGATGATCAAGCTAAGGATGTCCGCTGTGCAGTACATTCACACCAAGAGATTTCAGTCAGAACTCATGGCATTTTTCACGCATTTTTCACAAATCCAAGAATCTTTGAGAAGGATGAGAACTGTTGCTGCTGGAAATGAGGTATGAATGATGAATAACATATAACGAGGACTTTCGATATGCTTCAGCGTGTTACTACTTTACGTATGATTCTAATTATTCTAATTTATTTTAATTTATTCTAATTATCATAATTATAATTATTGTAATTATTATAATTATTATAATTTATTTTAATTTACTATTATTATAATTTATTAAATTATATTTAATTTATTATTATTATAATTATCATAATTATTATAATTATCATTATTTTCGTAATAATTAAAGGTTTATCAGGGTTTATCCAATGTAATAACCACATTATATTAGGTTGCCGAGGCGTCAACCCGTGCTACGAGAATGTCCCTGGACATAAGTGCTGGTAGCCCATTGATTCTTTTTCCAAAGTCTTCCAAATCATGTGATCTTCTTGTGGCAAATCTTGGTCGTATGACGTTGAGGAATAAATTTATATTCGACGGTGATGAGGGGTCAATATTCCGGTTAATAAGTGCTGAGGATGAAGATGATGAGCTGGATATTATCACTGGTGAGCCTATAACTCTGTGTGTATATCTACGTTTGAGTCTGTGTCTTTCTCAGTGTCTCTGTCTTTGTTGGTGTTGTTTGTGTCATTGTCTGTTTTTGTTGGTGTCAGTGTTTATCAATGTCCTTGTCTGTGTCTTTGTCTTTGTCTATGTTCTGTGTCTTTGTTCGTGTCGTTGTTGGTGTCGTTGTCGGTGTCAGTGTCGTTTTTGTCGGTGTCTTTGTCGGCGTCGGTGTCTTTGTCGGCGTCGTTGTCTTTTCATCGTAATGTTCTTTGTCTATGTTCCTGTCAGTATCTGTATTAGCGTCTTTGTCAGTTTATAAATAAATAACTTACTCTTTCAATTACTCTGTTTAGAAAAGAACGACATATCAGGTGTAGTGGAACCCCCGTGTTTGCTGGATCATATGGAGGTCGAACTGGTGGACATTGATCTGTTTTCAGCTGTTTCATGTTCCGAGGAAGGGCAGTTGTTTATGTTTAAAAAACAGGTAAACTTTTGGATTGAGTTCTTTTGCGATAACGGGATAAGAGGCTTAAATACAATATATTTATCTTCAAGGGAAATAAACTCTTCCAAGAGACGTGTAAACTTGGTCTCATGGTTGAACGGAATTTGGATTGGGCTAGAAGCAGAGCAGGTAGAACACATTTTACGATCATCTTTATTCTATTAAAATGCATAGCTCATGTTTCAGGATTTTACATATCCGTAATATTTGGGTCTTCCTGAGCAAAATCGTAATATATATTGTCAGCCGAAACTTTCATCTTCATGGGATTTTTCGCTGTCAAAGTTACCGGATGTGATGTCACAAGAGGCATTCCAAACCAGTTTTCTTTTGTTACTTGCCACAAAAATGTCTCTTGTGACATCACATCCGATAACTTTAAAAACTTAAAAACGTTTAACTTAAAAAACTCCATGAAGATGACATTTTCGACTGACAAGATATATTATGATTTTCATCAGGAAGACCCAAATATTACAGATATGTAACTAATCCCCAAACGTGAGATAGGCACTCTAAAGTGTCACTAATCCATTTTGCGATATTGTGCCCGCGCATAAACTCTACTACCCAGCGGACATCTTTTCTTATGTAGTTCCTGACATGAGCATCAGGGGGGCGCTCTCCTCGATGTATATTAACCTGGATTACTCACAGTATGACTTGATCCTTGGATTTCTGAACGACAATTTGGGAGAAGCTTTGGAAGAATTCGAGAGACCATCGTCGTTTGTCGCAGATGCCTTTGGAGACCCTACGGTGAGAGTAACATCATGTTTAGAATTGCGCTTCTGATTGGCTGTCGTGCGCTTCTGATTGACTGTCGCGCGCTTCTGATTGGCTGTCGTGCTCTTCTGATTGGCTGTCGCGCTCTTCTGATTGGCTGTCGCGCTCTTCTGATTGGCTGTCGCGCTCTTCTGATTGGCTGTCGCGCTCTTCTGATTGGCTGTCGCGCTCTTCTGATTGGCTGTCGCGCTCTTCTGATTGGCTGTCGCGCTCTTCTGATTGGCTGTCGCGCTCTTCTGATTGGCTGTCGTGCTCTTCTGATTGGCTGTCGTGCTCTTCTGATTGGCTGTCGCGCGCTACTGATTGGCTGTTGCGCGCTTCTGATTCCCTAACTAATTTAATAGTTTTTTGTTTTTTTTGTTTATTTATTTATTTATTTAGTCGACTGATACGAACATGTGGACAACATTAAAGATGATTATTGATTTAGTAAATGTCAAAGTTGAACTCCTACCTACAAGCTCTCTTCATGACTCCAAAACCTTCATTAATCCGGGCATTTATTCCTTGGCTAAAATTGATTTCATTAAATCTAAGTTTGTATACGAAGCATTCTCTGATTGGTCCAAGACGATGGACCTTGTGTCTCAAGATGTCTTACTTTATGACACCAGATATGAAGGTATGATCAAGAAGTCGCTCAATAAGTCTTATAATTGCGTTAATATACACAATGATGTAGTGAGTGTGGGAGAGCTCGGAGTAGACAGACGATACGTGGACGATCGTCAAGCTCGTAGCCTCAGAAAAATTATTCTGAGTCCCGTATAGGAATCAAACCTGTAACCTTCTGATTGCCGGTGAGACGCTCTAACCATTGAGCCAATGAATGTGAGTTTATTGTTTCTCACTATATTGAGCTAGCAGAAGAATGCACATCCGTGTGTCTGGTGCATTCATCTGTTTTATGTTCAATTGAACTGTATTTTTATGCAAGAAACAAATTCTGATTAACTTAGTTTATGAACTTTTATAATGTCAACTGTTTTGTGTTTATATTGAACTGCATTTTTATGTAAGCCTTGTACAGAGAACCATGTACTGTGTTTAATATTACACATGTTCATGAACTAATATATTGCAAATAGATGTTGAGAATGGTTACAATACAAGGGGGGTCAACAAGGGAGGGGGCAGATCACATGAGGCATCCGAAAATGTGACAGGGGCTCCTGCACTTGCGTAATGAATGTCTTATGATCCAGCAAGCTCATTGTGACCTCCATATATATGTAGAACTCACTGCTCTGGTATTACCTAAACCATAACCGCATGAGTACGAGGCTGTACTACCACTTATTTTTTTGTAATTTTACACAATATCACGACTGCCTTGGATTTCGAGGCAGCACTTCCCTAGCAATAGTAACTTCTAGTTTCTATACCTTGAATTAGGCAGCAATGATCGATGTTTTAAAGAAGTATTACGGCCAGGTAAACATGCTACAATGGCTCCCTCAAGAAAGATCAATGCTCTCATGTTCGAAGCTCATTATCGAGACAGTCCAACAAGAACAACTATGACGTTCATATTTAACAACAGTAGAATCACTCTTATTCTCGACGCTATGTTGGATATCTATAACTTCATTATGGTGAACTGGGACAAACAACTACAAGGTATGTGTAGTCAGGAACGTCGATACTGGGGGTGAAGGGGAGGGTGACACCGACTGACCTCTCTACACACGGAAAAACGCATGTTCTGTTACAGCATTCAACAGCACTGATATCAGGTCTGTTCAGGATAATGTAACGACCCCTGTAACAGCTATGATGGTCACAGTCAGTACCAGCACTGATGCCTTATCATCTGTATTCATCAGTCCTGATTTATCTGATACCAACAACTTCCATCAGCGCTGTTACATCATCAGTGTACATCACAATTTCGCAAAAAACATTCTGTTACATCAGACTGATACAGCCCTGACAACCCAACAGACTGTTCCAATCTGATACCGTCAGTTCTGAACAGTCTGTTGGCGACAACAGTATGATACAGCTATGATATCATACCTGTGTCAGGCCTGAAGGTGCAACAGGCTGAGGCTGTAACAGGTCTGTGGCGTTTTTACGTGTGTATGTGACTGGACTGCGGGGTAATTTTCATAAGTCAGTTCAAGCATTGAAAAGTCAGTTTGGAAAGTTATCTGGTCATAAAGAACATCTGTTACAGTTTGTTTTAAAGGATGTTGGCAACAAAAATTAAGTTTGTCTAATATGAAAGAACTCGTAAAATGATAGAGTAACACCTTTTACAACTTTTCCGTATTTTACTTCGTTTTTGAAATATTTCAGTTTGTTTGATATGTAAATGAGATGGTCTCTGACGTCAGGTGCAGGGTAGAGAATTTTCACTCATTAGAATATTAGTTGCATCTTCAAGTTTGTTCCACAAATTTACTTGAAAATATGCGTATAATAACTCCTCGTGATAATGAACGTTGTAAACTTAGGAATCACTGAGATATAAGACATTTTTTAATGAGTGAAAATTCTCTACCCTGCACCTGACGTCAGAGACCATCTCATGTACATATCAAACAAACTGAAATATTTCAAAAACGAAGTAAAATACGGAAAAGTTGTAAAAGGTGTTACTCTATTATTTTACGAGTTCTTTCATATTAGACAAACTTAATTTTTGTTGCCAATGTCCTTTAAGGTTTTCTTTGTCAAGTTTCGTTTTTATGTTGTTGATCTTGATGTCACTAGTAAAGTGATGAAAGGAATCTTGTTTGTTTTCTATTAAAGATCAAGATTCGCAGAATTGTGAAGCAATGGCGTCAGAAGGTTCAACTTCGAATACAAGCCAAATTCCGCCATCAGCTTTAGAGACTGGGGCAGGTTCCCAATCCCCTGCTCATCCAGAAAAGGGGAACAAGAATACGGATAAAAACCAGGTATCAAGTGTTGTTGTTGTTGTTGTTGTTGTTGTTGTTGTTGTTGTTGTTGTTGTTGTTGTTGTTGTTGTTGTTTATGTTTCTTTTATTGTTACTTTTACTTCATTTTTCTTCTTTATTTTATAGAAATCATTTGAAATGAAAGTAAACATTTCTGGTTCGGAATTTGTTGCGTTACAAAACTTTGATGTTGAAGATACCGATGCTGTTGTTCTCAGAGTAAGTGAATCTCTCTCTCTATATATATATGATCAAATATATGTATATGAAAATTTGACTGCCCAAACCGGGAATCGAACCCAAGGTCTCCGAATCAACGTATCGGTGCTCTAACCACTGAGCTATTGAGACACGGTCAGAACAGTCAAACATCATATACATATTTATACATCGCCCCGACTCTCAAATCTCTACAGGAAGATATCTCATTTTCGACGAAGTAGAGCGAAGCCTCTCGCAGGACTTCCTCAAGTAGCGAGCTTATCACCGGCTCTTGTATACAGGAGGCTTTACAACAATTTTCTTTAGATGAAGAGAGGATTTATTAATGGTCAAATATATGTATATGAAAATTTGACGCATCGACGCTCAGTGGTTATATAATACTAATGTAGTAAATATGTCCACGGCATTTTCTTAGGATTTGATCTTGACAATCGTTCGTGTTTCGTCTATCTAGACTAATCTCTAATAATTTATAATTTATGATAGATCACAGCTGTAGTGGCCTGGAGACCTCATTATAAATCTCAAAAGCCTCTCTCGTGTAGTATTCAAAGTCTCGAGGTTTTCTCCTGTAACTTGGCTTGCGAAGAAGAATCAGCGTTGTCTATTATTGACCCAATGGCTGGCCTCGTTGAGCTTAATGCAGCTGAGCGTTTATCAAAGAGAAAGACACAGGGCTTACTAGATGCGACATTAGAGTCTTTACCGAGTCTTGAGATAACACTGAACTCACTAAATATGAGGATCTCGTATAAAGATTATAAGTTATTTCTGAGTATTGGCGAGTCTGTGTCACGGCAGTTGTCGACAGCCATGAAGATGGAGAGATCATCATCTTTTCAAGAGAATAATGATGATATTGGTGTGGTTGAGAAACAATATATTCACGGTAAGGTAGGGGGGAACTGATCTCGAAACAAGACTGGATCGAGCAACTATTGTTCAGAAAATGAAGCTGGAAGTCCGCCATTACTAAGGGACCAACTGAGGATCCTATGAGGTTTTTTGTTGAATTATGTGCTCTTACCATCGACAAAATAAAATAATTTTACTATAAAGAGGACCAGAAGACATTTTTCAAATTACTGGGGAAAACGATTCATGGCCTACCTACAGATTTACTGGTCCCTTAGTAATGGCCACTGTTGACTCTAATTATCCAGTAAGAGAAGCCTAATATGAGACGTCAAATTAGGTTCAAGATTTTATGCATTTAATGTTAACAAAGCAACTATATTGGCCAGACACTAAACCTATTACGCGAGCATCACAGTTTGATTTACTTGCAAACTCGGAGCTTCTAGTGATCTCTCGTCAATTTACATTATGCAAATATGTAAGCTTCAAAATCAGCTCATCAGATCGGTAAATACGTAGCTAAAATGAACAGGTTTTGTGATTGGCTACATGGAACAATAGTGGTTAGGGTTAGGACATTGGTTTCTTTGTCGTTGATTCTATTGTTTATTGTTTTAATCAACCAATCACAAAACTTGATAGTATACTGTAGGTGGTGGCGACCCCATCAGATACAATAGAAAGCTCAATCCAGTCCTATTTTTGAGATCAGTGGGGCGAACAAGGATCCAAGATGGTTCTTTTAGGGTTCAGACAGAGTTCAACAGGGGTTTGACGGGGTCCATTAAGGTGTCGTCTGATGTTTTCATTTTGCATTATGTTAATTCAAAAAATTTCGATATTTCTTTAATAGCTCCCTCTATTCAGCGTTTGCAAGAACTTGGTTTCAGTGAAGAAGATTGTATTCGGGCACTAAATACGTGCCGCGGTGATGTTGAGTCAGCGGCTACGTGGCTTCTTCTAAATGCCAAACCTCTACGGCAACCTGAACCGTCGACTACACCTGAAAATAAAAGCAAACTATCAGGATATGAGGTAACGCCACCCAAGTAATGTTATAGTGTTAACGTAATGCCCAATATAATACTTACAGTACAGTTCAGTACAGTACAGTACAGTACAGTACAGCACAGTACAGTACAGTACAGTACAGTACAGTACAGTACAGTACAGTACAGTACAGTACAGTACAGTACAGTACAGTACAGTACAGTACAGTACAGTACAGTACAGTACAGTACAGCACAGTACAACTAAACTCCTCGGTGATACCATTTCAAATACAATTTTTAGATTCGTGCTAATTCCATTTGTGTGTGTTTAATTGACGATTGTGGAACAAATGATGTACCTTTGACTGAACTTTTGATTCAACGTAAGTAAAAGGTTTACTTTAAACACAGAGTGATCGCATGTCAGGTTAATGGTAATGATTGGCAGACCTTGAAATAATTCCAACCTTTCTTGGAAAATTTAAAAAAATGTAATCTATGGATTCTCCTGAGAAAAATTGTAATATATCTTGTCAGCCAAAAATTTCATCTTCATAGACTTTTTTGCAAAGAGATTTTCATGTAGACAGATGCCCACTATGACATCACTTCCATCAACTTTAACAGCAAAAAAGTCTATGAAGATGAAATTTTCAGCTGACAAGATATATTACATTTTTTCTCAGGAGAATCCATAGATTACATATATGTTAAATTTTTAAGTAAAATTCTCTACTTTCTTGAAATCTCACGATGGTTAATTTGGTCTATTTCTTAGATCTGTACTTCTGGTATGAACTTCACGGTGCTGGCGACAGTTCTGCTCAATGTACACTAACCGCTGACTACTACAATCGCAGTGTCTCTGGCTGGGAGCCACTTGTGGAGCCATGGAAGTATGTTAGCATCGTTACAATGATGTAAACACAAAGTGTGCTTGTTTATTTATCATCTTTTCATTGTTGTAGATGTCAAGTTCATTGGCAAAAGCAAAGGAATGCTTTGAATTCTCCTGAAAATATCTTAGTGAAAGTTGATGGTATGTTTATATTTCTCCTCTAATTCCATTTCTTTTTCTCATATCACATTCTATTATCTCTTTCTCCTTCTCTCCTCTTCAATTCCTTTTATCTTTCAATTTCTTCTTTTTTCTCTTTCTCTTACTTTCTACCATTTCCCCTTCCGTTCTCTCAACTTCGTCTTCTACCTCGTAGCCAGTACCATCTAGGAAGGGTTCAGACGAACGCGTGGCCTTGGCCTGTTCTCGTTTAGCCTGCTTACAGACACCCCTAGCTTGCTTGTAGACACCCCTAGCCTGCTTACAGACACCCCTAGCCTGCTTACAGACACCCCTATATCCCTAGCCTGCTTGCATATACCCCTAGCCTGCTTACAGACACCCCTATATCCCTAGCCTGCTTGCATATACCCCTAGCCTGCTTACAGACACCCCTATATCCCTAGCCTGCTTGCATATACCCCTAGCCTGCTTACAGCCACCCCTAGCCTGCTTGCAGACACCCCTAGCCTGCTTACAGACACCCCTAGCTTGCTTGTAGACACCCCTAGCCTACTTGTAGACACCCCTAGCCTGCTTGCAGACACCCCTAGCCTGCTTGCAGACACCCCTAGCCTGCTTGCAGACACCCCTAGCTTGCTTGTAGACACCCCTAGCCTACTTGTAGACACCGACAGCCAATCAAAAGCGTCATTATATTAACCCTTTGTTATAAAATGTATTTTGTTCTTCTTATTCTGTTTAGCTGCTGACCGTCTAGACCTTAACATCACTAGCTCCTTTATCACAATGATTCAGAACACTCTTAAAAACTGGTCTGAAGATTATTATGGCCCCTCATTCATGGACTCCTCAACCACCAAACGAGATCTCCACACAACATCTGATTCTACTGTTGCAGATGGGAACGCTGGTCACTTCAGAAAGCGGGCGCCATTTGTGCCATTTCTCCTACGAAATCAAACAGGTGGACTATTTGTCTCTGAATTTTTCGACACTTAAAATAGTCTATACTATGGTGCCGGCTCAACATACGTAATCAAACAGAATTCCAACTGGACATATGGACATAGACGTAGACACAGATGCAGACGGAGACACAGACACAGACACAGACATAGACAAATCTGGCTCGCATAAATAGGGCAACCTTATAGACAGACACAGATCTGTACACAGACACAGACACAGACATAGACATAGACAGACAGACAAACAGACAGACAGACAGACAGACAGACAGACAGACAGACAGACAGACAGACATAGACACAAGCACAGACATAGACACAAGCACAGACACAGACATAGACATAGACAAGACAAATCTGGCTCGCATAAATAGGGCAACCTTATCCTGCGTGATCGACTCTAAATAAATCATACTCATACTCCTTGTGTCCCATGGTATCTATTATACCTTGCAGGCTGCCCATTACATTTTGCTACAGTGACGTCATCACCGTCTAAGCTCGTCATGACAACCACTGGCTTGGTGTTCTCAGGTCGCGTACATACTTCCAATCTTAGTGATTCTTCCAAGAAACTATCAGAATGGAGGGAGGTTTTACCTGGAGGTGAAATTCCGTTTGAATTCAAACAATCCCGCGAGAAACAAAGACATAAGGTATGTATTGATGTTTTTGAATATTGTCTCGAACTATTGAACTACATAGTCTAAGTTGGTAGAGTGAAGGTTACATATGTGTACAACCTGTAACCTTCTGATGACTAGTGACATGCTCTAACTATTGAGCTACATGGACTAAGATGGTAGAGTGAAGGTTACATATGTGTACAATCTGTAACCTTCTGATGACCAGTGACATGTTCTAACCATTGAGCTACATGGACTAAGATGATGAGTGAAGGTTACATATGTGTACAACCTGTAACCTTCTGATGACTAGTGACATGTTCTAACTATTGAGCTACATGGACTAAGATGGTAGAGTGAAGGTTACATATGTGTACAATCTGTAACCTTCTGATGACCAGTGAGATGCTCTAACTATTGAGCTACATGAACCAAGCAAGGTAGAGTGAAGGTTACATATGTGTACAACCTGTAACCTTCTGATGACCAGTGAGACACTCTAACCATTGAGCTACATCTTCTTAAGGAAACCCATGAATTGAAGGTTCATCAATTGGTTGTTCAGATAGAGGGCTGGAAACAACTCTCACCAGTCTCTGTGGACAAAGTTGGAGCATTTTTCCGACAAGCAATGCCAGCAGACGAGAAGGTTAGAATCCGTAGATTATTTTAGAGCTCAAGAGATGTGCGTTTTCAGTCTCAACTGTATAGATGTATTTATTATATATAATTATATATGTGTTAATATACACACTGCTGTAGTGAATGTGGGAGAGCTCGGAGTAGACAGACGATACATGGACGATCGTCAAGCTCGTATCCCCAGAAAAATGATTCTGAGTCCCGGACAGGAATAGAACCTGTAACCTTCTGATTGCCGGTGAGACGCTCTAACCATTGAGCCACCGAGACTCAGATGGAGAGCGAAGGTTACAATGATGTACTGGTTCGATTGATATGAACGATCGTGACTGCCTCATAGGGACAGTACATATATCAATCGAACGAGTACATCATTGTAACCTTCGCTCTCCATCTGAGTCTCGGTGGCTCAATGGTTAGAGCGTCTCACCGGCAATCAGAAGGTTACAGGTTCAATGAGGATACGACCTTGACGATCGGCCATGTATCGTATAGATCCGTATAGGGAAAAACTATGCCCTCGGTCTTGAGTACAGCCCGAGACGGGAAGCCGAGGGACCTATGGCACAGTTGTTCCCTATACCACAGTTGTTCCCAATGTGGACCGTCTTGAACCTCTTATCCAGTCATCACAAGAACGTTCCCTCCATTGTATACTGTGGTGTAAAATATATATTATTTAATATGTCTTATTTTTGCAGTCCAGTCAATTAAACCTTGCTCGTGTGGTGTTTGAAATTAAATTAGAAAATGGCGCCCAAAAAGTTGTCACCGTGAAATCAGCGTTGGTTGTAAGCAATAAGACTGATATGATTTTAGAAATGAAGTTAGATGTTGAGAAAGGTGAGTTCATATCTGGTATTGTTGCTGTTGGTGTTGTTGTAGTTGGTGGTGGTGTTGGTGATGTTGGTGGTGTTGTTGTGTTGGTGGTGGTGTTGTGTTGGTGTTGTGTTGGTGGTGGTGTTATTGGTGGTGTTGATGTTGTCGTCGTCGTCGTCGTCTTCTTTGTTGTTGTGGTGGTGTTGTTGTAGTAGGTGATGGTGATGGTGGTGATGGTGTCGTCGTTGTTGTTGTGGTGTTGTTGTAGTAGTTGGTGGTGGTGGTGGTAGTGTTGGTGGTGGTGTTCTTGTTGTGTTGTTGGTGGTGGTGTTGATGGTGGTAGTGGTGGTGTTGATGGTGGTAGTGGTGGTGTCGTTGTTGTTGTTGTTGTTGTTGTGTTGTTGTTGTTGTTGTTGTTGTTGTTGTTGTTGTTGTTGTTGTTATTGTTATTGTTACTTATCATGCTGTGTTGTTGTCTATGCCCAGTATTTCTAATCTCCTTCAAACACTTCAAATACCTTTCTTTAGATGAACCCCATTTACCCCCTCTTGCTCCTCAATCAACCTTTGCCATCCCTTTACCCTATGTTCAATGTCATCTCTTCATCCGTCCCATGGGAATGGAAACAAAGTTCTCTTCTTCCCCTTTGGAGTGGAAAAATGTCACTGGAGCGTTTGAAAACATTGGCGGTTTGGTAGAATGTGCATCTGTAAACGGCATAGAGGCAGATAATTATAGGTAAGAAAATCTATAGTTCGAAAATCCTGTTCTGGAAGGAATCTAAAAACAACAACTAGGAGTAACATTCAGACTACGGACAGAGTTACATTTAGTACAAATTGTTTTCCAGCTACGTGTGTCTTCGGACTCGTACGTAGAGAGAACAGCAGAGTAGTAGTATTCATAGGTTTGGCTTTGAAGGTTGACAGAGTAGTTGTGGTTCGGGGTATTTCTTGAGGCAGGAAAGAAGGAAGGAAAGAAGAAAGAGAGGGAGAGAGTGAGGAAGGAAGGAAGGAAGGAGGGAGGGAGGGAGGGAAGGAAGGAAGGGAAGGAAGAGAAGGGAGGAAGGAGGGAGGGAGGGAGGAAAGGAGGGATGGAAGGAAGGGAGGGAGGGACGTAGGATGGGAGGGAGGAAGGAAGGAATGAATGAAAGAGGGAAGGAAGGAAGGGAGGGAGGAAGGAAGGAATGAAGGAAGGAGCAAGGGAAGGAAGGCGTGTTCCATAATCTTGTAGCTCTTACCAAGTACACCGACAGTACACCGAGTTTTAGAGTATCCAAACATCAGATAGTCACTTTATATTCCGTTCATTACATGTCAAGCTATCTTCAAACTATGTCTGAAACTCTCTTCATGTTTCAGGTACTGTGTTTCTGTGCAACGAGATGGCTTTCCCTTGGACGACCCCTCCTTGCAACCTGAAAACAGTGGTTATAATCGTGTACAACCAGCCCATACTATCACCATCATGCCTCCGATTGTTTTAGTCAACTTACTGCCCATAGATCTTGCCTACTTCGTTCACCGGCCTTCTCTGAAAGGAAATATCAAACCAGGCAGATTATCACCTTTGTATAAGGTAAGCTATTCAAAGTAAATGAAATAAATGGAAATGGTTTCAACCAAGGAGTATCATTAGTAGTGTGAAGGAAGCAAGGAAGGAAGCAAGGGAAGGAAAGGGAGGGAGGGAGGAAGGAAGGAAGGGAGGAGAGGGAGGGAGGAAGGAAGCTAGGACGGAAAGGAAGGGGCCAGGTAAAGTATCATTCATCAAAATCTGCCGTGTGCTCTCTACATTTAGTGTACAGCGAGACTTTTCTCTCTTTTCTCTGTCTTTCACTCGCTTTATACTTTATGATCAAGCGTAGCTTTCACGGTCTCTTCTCTTTTTATATTATTTTCGTAACAACCTTTACAAAACGTCTGTTTTGTTTCTTGCTAGGTCAACCGTTCTACGCCGTTGGATTTCAAGTTTACCACTGAAAATTTTCCCCTATCCGAAGGCCTCATTATTCCAGATATAAACAAAGGAATTGACTCCTGTATTCGCCATATTGAGTTGAAAGACCAGATGAATAGGATTCTGGGATTAAATGCTAAAATCGAGTTGCGCCAAGGAGGGTCCATAAGGGTTGGTATTAAACACGGTAGTCAACATACAGTAGGTTCATATGTAACCTTCACTCTACCATCTACAGTAGTTCATGTAGTTCAATAGTTAGACCATCTCACTGGTCATCAGAAGGTTACAGCTTATACACATATGTAACCTTCACTCTACCATCTCAATCCATGTAGTTCAATAGTTAGAACATCTCACTGTTCATCGGAAGGTTACAGGTTGTACATGTATATCACCAGAAGGTTGCAGGTTGTACACATGTGTAACCTTCACTCTACCATCTTAGTATATGTAGCTCAATAGTTAGAGCATCTCACTGGTCATCAGAAGGTTACAGGTTGTACATGTATGTAACCTTCACTCTATCATCTTAGTTCGTGTCACTGGTCACCAGAAGGTGCTTTAATTTACATGTTTGATATTTTGATAAACATATTTCAATTTGTCTTATAATTTGATTTTAGATTTCTATCTTTGCCTCTTTTTGGTTGGTCAACGACACTGGTATCCCTCTTATCTTCAAACAAGAAGGAAATTCCCAAGAGATGGCCGGGCAGTTTGATGAACATGAAGTCGCCAGGAGTTTGACGCCGTTATTGTTTTCGTTTAGTGACAGAGATGGCCCATTCAGGTAACGCAATCGCTAAAGCAACTTGGAGTATATTATTATATCACACCACAAATCAGTACTTATTATAACCTTCACTCTATCATCCATGTAGCTCAGTGCTTAAAACATCTCACTAGTCATCAGAAGGTAACCCTCACTCATCATCTTAGTCCACTTTACTCAATGGTTAGAGCATTTCACTAGTCATCAGAAGGTTACAGGTTGTACACATATGTAACCTTTACTCTACCATCTTAGTCCATGTAGCTCAATAGTTGGAGCATCTCACTAGTCATCAGAAGCTTACAGGTTGTACATATATGTAACCTTTATTCTACCATCTTAGTCCATGTATTGCACTAGCTAGAGCACTTCACTGGTGTCCAAAGGCCATATGCATGGAATCCCGTCTCAGTTTGTAAAAATTTCATCTACTTCACGCCATTCGCGTACAATTCTATTAAGGTGTCAAATGCGGATTGGAAAAGGCCAACATCTAAGTGGTGGTAAACCAGTGTGGTAAGTACCTCATAGTTGTGAGAAAAATAATTGGGACACCATCATTGACAAAGCACCTTGGGACACCTTAGAATTATAATACAATTGCATGAATGATGTCTTAAAAGATCCAAATACTGCTGTATAGGAAGTTGATATCAATCGAATCTATTGTAACCTCCGCTTTCCATCAGCAGGTTACAGGTGAGATCTCTGTGCAGGATGCAGAAACATTCGTCATTCACAAAAGATCGTCCATTTATTGTCCATATGACTGTGGATAGTATAGTAGGTAACGAAACATCGACTTATCTTTGTTTCTTTTAGGTGTACGGCATTTTCATTGGAATATCCCCGAGAATTTACAAGAATACATTCGAGGCAACCAGATAGACGACCTGACAAGTAAATAAATAAATAAATTTAAAACTTAATAAATTAATAAAATAATTAATTAATTAATTAATTAATTAAAAATAAATTAATTAATGAATAAATTAATTAACGAATAAATTAATGAATAAATTTAAAAAATTAAAAATAAATAAGTTATTTAAATGCGCTATTGTGGTCACACTTTGTGTTTTAGTGAGGTAAAAAAAGAACGGAAAGTATTGAAGAATCCTCGCAAAGTTTTAAAGAATCCTCGCAAGGAGGTGCTAAAAGGACATAAAGTTAATCGTTCAAAAACTTTAAATCGTAAAGTGTCTTACGAGGTGCGAGGAGGATGTTCATTTCATGTTGGTCCTGAAGAGATTGAGCATGGCATTAGTTTAGTTACTGCTAAATCATGGTAAATTAATTGATGAAACGATAATATAAATACATATTAACTTTAATTATTAAACTGATTAAATGAATTAATTAACCAAAATTTAAACTAGTAAATATGTGTAAAGCTAATAATTCATTCTTGGTTAATTCCTCCCTTCCTTCCTTTCCTTCCTCCTTTCCTTCTTTCCTTCCTTCCTTCTTTCCTTCCTTGCTTCTTTCATTCCTTCTTTCTTTCCTTCCTTCCTTCCTTTCTTTCATTCTTTCCTTCCTTCATTCCTTCTTCCCTCCTTCCTTCTTCCCTTCCTTCTTCCCTTCCTTCTTCCCTTCCTCCCTCCCTTCCCCCTCCCTTCATTCTTTCCTTCCTTCTTTCCTTCCTTCATTCCTCCCTCCCTTCTTCCCTCCTTCCTTCTTTCCTTCCTCCCTCCCTCCCTTCCTCCCTCCCTTCATTATTTCCTTCCTTCTTCCCGCCTTCCTTCTTCCCTCCTTCCTTCTTCCCTTCCTTCTTCCCTCCTTCCTTCTTCCCTCCCTCCCTCCTTCCTTTCCTACCCAAATTGTTTCTCCTCCTAGGGTGTATGATGTTGGTATTGATGTCCGTTTTGGTCAAGGTCGTTTTCGAGACACCAGGATAGTAACCTTTGCTCCTCGTTATCAATTTGAAAACAGAAGTTCGCACCCTCTGGCATTTCAACAAAGGCATTTTGTTCGAGAACAGGTATTTCAATCTAATTGCTGCTTAGTCTCTAGTTTAATTAATGTTCCTGCATTCTAATTGGTTCCTGGGATTACTTCTTCTTGTTCTTCTGCTGCTCTCTAGGAGACAAGTAATCCAGATGGCACACTGACGTCACCACCCAGTGCCCAAATAGTGTGGCATTGGGAAAGAACAGACCTTGATCAGTTACTGTGTATTAGGTGAGCCCTTGCTTAGCCCTTCCCTTGTTCCCACATTGTTCCCACATTGTTCCCACATTGTTGTAATCGATTTATTTTTTTCCACTTTCTCTTCATCCTATTTTTCTCCTCTTGATCCACTTTCATTTCCTTTATTTCCTTTCTTCTCTTTTCATCCCCTTTAATTGCTTCCCATCCCCCTTTGTACCTTTCCTTCCCTTTCTTCCCTTTTCATTCCCTTTCTTTAACTTTCATCTCCTTTCATTACTTTCCATCCCTTTCCTCCACTTTAATCCCGTTTCTTCCCTTTTCATCCCCTTCCCTTTTCATCCCCTTTCTTCACTTTTCATCCCCTTTCTTCCCGTTTCATCCCTTTTCTTCCCGTTCCATCGCCTTTCTTCCCGTTTCATCCCTTTTCTTCCCGTTTCATCCCTTTTCTTCCCGTTTCATCCCTTTTCTTCCCATTTCATCCCCTTTATTACTTTCCATCCCCATTCTTCCCTTTTCATCCCCATTCTTCCCTTTTCACCCCCTTTCTCCCACTTGTTATCCACTATCTTCCCTATAATGCGACCTCCATAAGTCTTATTTGTTTTACAGACTCAACGATGTTTCTGATTGTCGCTGGTCAGGGGGGTTCAGAATTGATCGGGATGATTCCTCTCATGTTATTATGAGGTTCGTTTGTCTAATAATTATCCAATACTCCCCCTAAACACACTGATTCTTTTTGCTTTACACTGATCGTGGATATCCCTATTTATCCCAGGTGTTCCAAGGGTTGCCTGTTTATCCGTGCTGAAGTCATGCTTAAAGGAGCAGTGTTTCATATTGTTTTTACTGATGCCAATCAACTACCTCCTCCATATCGCATTGAAAACCTGTCGGAGGTATGTAACAATTAGATTATGAGCTCTCTGTGTTAGTACAGGGAGAAACAAGAGTACCTGGATACTTCCTAGAGGTCTAGGGTGAAACCAGAGTACCATCTCTTATGGGTCTAGTGTTAGTGTAGGAGAAACCAGAGTACCTGGATACTTCCTAGAGGTCTAGTAAGGACCATCTCTTATGGTTCTAGTCGTTAGTGTAGGAGGAAACCAGAGTACCTGGATACTTCCTAGAGGTCTAGTAAGGACCATCTCTTATGGGTCTGGATAACACTATCAGTTACAACTAACTGTTCTTCCTAGAGGTCTAGTAAGGACCATCTCTTATGGGTCTAGTGTTAGTGTAGCAGGAAACCAGAGTACCTAGATAACACTATCAGTTACAACTAAACTGTTCTTTCTAGAGGTCTAGTGAGGAGCATCTCTTATGGGTCTAGTGTTAGTGTAGGAGGAAACCAGAGTAGAGTACCTGGATAACACTATCAGTTGCAACTAAACTGTTCTTTATAGTGGTCTAGTAAGGACCATCTCTTATGGGTCTAGTTAGTGTAGGAGGAAACCAGAGTAGAGTACCTAGATAACACTATCAGTTACAACTAAACTGTTCTTTATAGTGGTCTAGTAAGGATATCTTATCATAATTATTCGCCATATTTCCTTGTTTCTTGTTAAGGTGGCTGTGCTGTTCTATCAGAGCCGTACTGAAGATCATCAGAGATGTCTACTACAGCCTAAACAATCAGGTAAGTAACCAACAGCTAAATATCCAATTGAAAATTAAGTTTAATTCAAACCCGCAACCTTATCATCGTTAGTGCGACTCTCTAACTGTTGAGCTACGTGGACTAAGATGGAAGAATGAAGGTTACATATGTGTACAACCTGTAACCTTCTGATGACGAGTGAGATGTTCTAACTATTGAGCTACATGGACTAAGATGGTAGAGTGAAGGTTACATATGTGTACAACCTGTAACCTTCTGGTGACTAGTGAGATGCTCTAACCATTGAGCTACATGAACTAAGATGGAAGAATGAAGGTTACATATGTGTACAACCTGTAACCTTCTGATGACTAGTGAGATGCTCTAACTATTGAGCTACATAGACATAGATGATAGAGTGAAGGTTAGATATATGTACATGCCCTAGCATAGCAAGTTTTCATCTTTTCATTATTATTATTATCATTATCTATCTCATGTTTTCTCTCGTTTTCAGTTCCATACGCTTGGGATGAGCCCACGTTACCTCGTCAGCTGACACTTGGTATTGTTAACGATGGTTCATTCGTCCATTTTGATTTGGAGAAACTTGGCGAGAAGGACAAACTGTACTACTATAATGCCATTTATATTGCATTTACACACACGTTTACCAAGTATGTTAAATATACATTTAATACTGAAACAAATAATTACATTTGATGATGTCATGATATGATGATGATGAACATAATCGTAATTTAAAGATAAATATTAGAGCCCAGCAAACATCCTGTCTCTTCTTCTGATTTTAAAATACTCGCCTCATCAACTTCAAAATTTAAACTCAGCTTACTAAAGGAAAAATGCTAATATTAGCTCACTACCACTTTCCTTATTCTAACTATTGACTAATCCTTGTAATCTTCACTAAACACCTTCAAATAATCTTTCGTTTGGCTAGCTGAAACATGATATCTTATTTTCCTTACACTAGTTGTATTTTCAAATTTGTTATTCTACTTTGACTGTTTGTAATCTAATCAATAGCTATACCAGGAGGAAAACGTAATTTAAAGATAAATATTAGAGCCCTGCGAATGACTGTGAGACAAGACATAATAAAAGAGATTTAATTGCTAACGTTTCGTTGCTTGCAGCTCAACATCATCAGAGGGGTTTAAAGTGCCTATACAGCCCTTTCGTTTTTTAGTATAGCAAAATAGCTGATAAGTTATTTTACAGTTTTTTATTTGAACTTTTCGTTTAGAAGATATTTTGCATCCAAATTAAGAAATGTAAGCAAATTCCGATTAAAAACCGAAAACGTATTTCTGCCAATTCTGGAGTCTGGAAACTAGGTTGTGACGTCAAGAGATGAGTCGAGGATCTTCCCAGCTTCGTAAACAAACGAGCTCGATTCCCAGATTATACTATAAAATTTATCGTTTATGTTGAACTATTCAATCATGCCAGGCAGATACGCAGTGTATGGATGTTCTAATGAAGCGAATTTGAAAGAAAAATATCTGTCCATCGTATTCCTTACTTGAACGATACCTTACTTGAACGATTCCTTACTTGAACGATACGTGGTCAGTAAATATGAATATCACATAGAGAACTTGCAGTGTGTTTAATACAGTGTTTACAAGTTCCCCAAGGCAAAACATACATTCGTCTCTTAAATGACGTCACAGTGTGGCTCGTTCCAGGCCTTTCTAATTTGCGGCTTTTTGATATAAATAGCAATGTTTAAAGAGTGATATCTTCCAAACGAAAAGTCCAAATCAAGAACTGTAAATTAACTTATCAGCTATTTTTCATCCTCTATATAGATAACTAAAAAAATGAAAGGGCTGTATAATTACAAATTATTGGTATATATATATATATATAGATTCTAGTCCATAATCGTAATTATGATTTTTATTCATTGCTTTTTATTGCAGTTTTGATGGTAGTGTTTCTGGTTCATTTCACATTCATCCAGTTGATCCATCGTCTTCCGATGCTGATTTGTTTTCAAAGCAGTTAGTTTTGGATGTTCCTCAGGGCAGTGCAGTTATTCTAAGTAAAAAGGTGTGGAATTGTATTTTTGGGATATCCACCATGATTTCCACCATGCATATATTTTGAGATATTAACTTTACCGTAAACTACATTAAAAATGGCCATCCTGTAGAGGCACCTTATCAAGACAGGAGAAATATTCTCATATTGTTACAGTTTTCCAATTGTCCATTCCTCATTTATTTTCAGGAACCTTACAAGCGCTCTCAACTATGGCGCATGACGTTATCCGGAATCTTATTCAACGAAGGTTCCTCTCCCCTGTTCGACGCTCGGAAACCTTCGTCGTCTCGGACTGGCCTCGTACTAGATGTGAGCCAGCATGACGCCTCGGCACTGGTCAGGGGTCGTAAGCCACTGCAGTTGGTTATTAGTAAAATGAGCGCACAAAGGAAAACGTACCAGACATGGTCATTCAAAGAGGTACGTCCGGGGGTTGCGAACCTACTTTGATTAGGGGGTGTCCAGTTAAATGTTATTAATAACACTCTGTTGAAAAGCCTAAGGTATTATTAGGGTATTATGTCGTAAAATGAAAGTTTTTCTTATTTTTTCATGATTCACAGGATGGACGAATGAGAAACCGCATAAATGATTACTGTGTACAGCCTAAACTTGATGGTGTTGGACTTCATCAAGGTACTTTATGAAATTCGTAGACATTACCATCATCTTCATCAATATCATCGCCATCATCACCGTTATCACCATCATCATCATTGCTATCTTCATTGTTATCTTCTCACCATCATCATCATCACCGTTATCACCATCATCGTCATCATCATTGTTATCTTCATTGTTATCTTCGTCACCATCATCGTCATCAGTCATCACTATCAAATCATCATCTTTATCATCGTCATCACAATCATTGTCATCACCATCATTGCTATCTTCATTATTATCTTCTCACCATTACCGTCAACACCATCATCATCGTCAACACCATCATCATCGTCAACACCATCGTCATCACCATCGTCATCACCATCGTCATCACCATCGTCATCACTATCAAATCATCACCGTCATCACCATCGTCATCACTATCAAATCATCATTATCATCACCATCATTGCTATCTTCATTGTTATGTTCTCACCATCACCGTCAACACCATCGTCGTCATCATCGTCATCACCATCATCATCGTCATCACTATCAAATCATCACCATCATCACCATCATCATCGTCATCACCATCTTCATCACCATCATCTTCATCACCATCTTCATCACCATTATCATCACCATCATCTTTATCATCATCATCATTATCATCACCATTATCATCAACATCGCCATCACCAACATCATCATCTGGTCATCATCTGGTCATCATCAACAACATCACCATCATCTTCATCATCTTCATTATCATTATCATCATCTTCATTATCATCACTATCACCATTGTCATCATCACCATCATTATCACCACCACCATGTTCATTATCATCATCACTCTCACCACCTGTATAAATCAATGTGCGAGGAATCTGATAAAACATCATTGAATAACTGGTCGTTATGATGACCAACTAACCGCTCGATGTATAAAGCTACTAACGCTGGAAATCAGGATGAATAATTGCCATGGTTCTCTTCTCTCTGCGTTCTAATATCTTTCATTAGATACTCATGATGTTCATCGTTCTTTTTAATTAGGTGTAGATGTAGTTCTCAGCTGTATTGAAAACTCTTCGAATGGGAAAGTTCCAATAGAACAACTCATTAACGTTCAAAAGTTACGTCCAGGTTCTGGGATGTTGTTAGTTAAAGTCCTCGCTGATGGACCAACTAGAACTGTTCGAATTACCGACGTTCGACAGCAAGTATGAACTTACTTTTCTTTATCATTCTCTTTCATTCATTTTCCTTAACCTCAATTTTCTTGCCATTCTCTCCAATTTTTCCGAAACAAAATAAGATTATGTTATATCTTATTTATTTCTTTGCTAGCATTTTTCTATTCCATTTGCTTCCAATCCTTTTCTTCAATTGTTATTCCCTTTCTCTTATTCCATCTCCTCTGTTTCCATAGAAGGAAACAGACGAGATGATGAGATATCTCTCCATCTCTCTCTATCTCTCTCTTTCTTTCTCTCTCTCTATCTATTTATCTCTCTCTCTTTCTCTCTCTCTATATATATCTCTCTATCTCTCTTTCTCTCTATCTATATATCTCTCTATCTCTCTTTCTCTCTCTCTATCTCTCTTTATCTCTCTCTTTATCTCTATCTGTCTCTTTCTTTATCTCTATCTATCTATCTATCTATCTATCTATCTATCTATCTATCTCTCTCTCTCTCTCTCTCTCTCTCTCTCTCTCTCTCTCTCTCTCTCTCTATCTCTCTTTCTCTCTCTCTCTCTCTCTTTATCTCTCTCTTTATCTCTATCTGTCTCTTTCTTTATCTCTATCTATCTATCTATCTATCTATCTATCTATCTATCTATCTATCTATCTATCTATCTATCTATCTCTCTCTCTCTCTCTCTCTCTCTCTCTCTCTCTCTCTCTCTCTCTCTCTCTCTCTCTCTCTCTCTCTCTCTCTCTCTCTCTCTCTCTCTCTCTCTTTCGTGTAAACCAGCCCATAGCTATACAGATCTTTACCAATAAAGCTATTATTACAACTACCATTCGGTCTTCCCTTCTTTCTCCTTGTTCTAATTTATTTTCTTTCTCTTATTTCTTTCTCTACTCTTCGCATGTCTTATCCTAAACTCTCATCCTTTTTTCCTTTTTCTATGTCTTCATAGAATGGCCAAGGAGAACATTTTGGCAAAGACTGGATGGTTGTCGAAGGAAGAGGAACTCTGAGGGAAACCACTCTGTCTGGTTACACGAACGATCAAATAAACAGACGTACAGAAATTCAAATTCGTTTGGCTGGAGGAATCGGGGTCTCGTTAATAAACAGCATTCCTGAAGAACTGCTTTTTGCAACTTTCAATCCGATTGAGGTAATGGCTCATGTGGGAGAGCTTGGAGTAGACAGACGATACATGGACGATCGTCAAGCTCAAATCCTCAGACAATGTTTCAGAGATGGATATTAATCGAACCAGTACATCATTGTAATGATGAGTACATCATGTGCGATCTTGAAATTCCTGAAAAGTTTGATTGAATAATTTTTTAATTTTTAAGAGGTGCTAACTTCTTTGTTTAGATGGACTATGTTACAACAGCTTCCCTTCAAACACTAGATATTAATATTGGCAATATTCAGGTCAGTATTTCTTCCTTTGTTTTCTGCATTTTGTTTTCTGCATTTCAATTTATCCATTTTATCCAATTTATTTCTCTTCCCATCCTTTGTCATTTTATTCCACGTGAAGTGTAAAGAATCTGTTCTTTCCTTCGTTCGTTGGTTAGTTCGTCCACTTTGTTTGTCACTCATGACGAATTTGTTATTCCTAGGTCGATGATCAACTGCACTTAACCCAGTATCCCGTGATGTTATTTCTTACACCTTCTTCCAAAGAGAATTGCACTTCCAATGAACCAGTTCTTCGTCTCTCGATTGCCAAAGAACCAACCAAGCTTAAAAATTGCGAGATATTTAAGGTATATATAAAGATATACTACCTTTAATATCTTGAGCGCTTGGCACTACTTTTGGCGAACGAAGGCAGCGCGTTACTTAACTGAAAGGCATTTGTTTGTGCCAATAGTGAATATAGGCTCGATGACTCGTTGTTTATCCCTCAGGCTCAGACTCCCGTGCACAGCCACAACCGGCGCTGATGATCATTGAGTTAGAATGCGCTCCTCCGCCGACGGCACACTGGTTGTTAGAGTGAATCCCTGACCCTGTTTGTCTCTACGGGCTGATTTCACCGCCTCTATCACCGAGGCAAGAAATTGAGACAAAGGCTGATCGACATTCGGTGTTTGACTTCGGACAGCGCAAGCTTCACAGACTTCGCCAGAACTACTCACAACAAAGCGCAAGAGCATGAGATTCCAAAGTTATCCACCAAATGATAGTGCGCGCAAAACCAGTCAAGCTCAGACCACGCTGACAAGAGTCTGACAAGCACTGCGATCCCTTCATATATTTAGTTGCGTCAGTGACCGCTGACTAGCATTGACTCCTTTTCTATCTTGCCTAAATTTCATTTAGCATGATGATGATGATGATGATTATGATCTAGGTGTATTTGTATGTCATCTATCATCTAACGTATGTCATCTTTCTTATTTTAACTTTATACTTTCTTTTTAATCAGCATCTTGAAGTATCTCTGCGAAAATTAACGTTACAAGTTGATGAAAGACTACTGTTTAAACTGCTCCAGTTATTTGGCTGGGTTTATAGTGATGATGATGTCTCCATGAACCAAGATTCAGATGACTTTGGCATTGAGACGCAAAGGTACCAACTCTATTTTTCCATCCATTGGCGTCGTGTAATACATGTACATAGCAGTAAAGATGTCCTTCTCCAAACCACTTCATCAATTTTCATTCACTCTATCATCTTAGTCCATGTAGCTCAATAGTTAGAGCATCTCACTGGTCATCAGAAGGTTACAGGTTGTACACATATTTAACCTTCACTCTACCATCTTAGTTCATGTAGCTCAATAGTTAGAGCATCTCACTGGTCATCAGAAGGTTACAGGTTGTACACATATGTAACCTTCACTCTATCATCTTAGTCCATGTAGCTCAATGGTTAGAGCATCTCACTGGTCATCAGAAGGTTACAGGTTGTACACATATGTAACCTTTGCTTATTATCTTAGTCCATGTAGCTCAATGGTTAGAGCATCTCACTGGTCATCAGAAGGTTACAGGTTGTACACATATGTAACCTTTGCTTATTATCTTAGTCCATCATACATGTGGTTAGAGTGTTTCACTGTGTTGAGTTACTATTGGTAATGTTTAATAGCCATTCGTGGATACATTATTGATTAAACCATTCTTATTATTAACTATCCAAGCTAACATATTTAAATTCTCCTTTTTCTCTCCAGAACAACATCATCCGTTTCTCCATCAAGTCTTAAACGTCACTACTTTGAGAAGTTCTTGTTCAACCCAGTTCATCTCCGTGTCTCTGTCGCTACCGTTACAAGACTCCCAGAAGACTTACAGCAGATCAAGTCATCCTTAGGCTTAATATTAGTTCGTTTACAAGGTGCCATCGTTGATCTAGGTGAGTACTTGACTCACTCGCATTTTACGAATCAAAAACGTGAAATAAAAACGTGAACTAGCCTGTAAACGTTTCTTTGTTTATTTCATCATAGAGTCATTTTCAAGATGTCATGGTTTTGACACCAGAACAGCCTTACTTGATGCGTTGTCCAAGCACTATGTTGAGGTATGTGTCTGTCTGTCTGTCTGTCTGTCTGTCTGTCTGTCTGTCTGTCTGTCTGTCTGTCTGTCTGTCTGTCTGTCTGTCTGTCTGTCTGTCTGTCTGTCTAGAATGTATGCTAGCTCTATGTTAGTTAATGTGATTGTGGATTTCCAATACTTCATTTTTGTTATTCTAGGAACTTCGAGGTCAAGCGCCTTTCATTTTGGCTTCAGTTGACTTTCTTGGAAATCCCATGGGTCTGTTCAATGATGTGTCCAGCGGCCTTGAAGGTCTGGTCAGGCGTGGGAATGTCGGTGGGCTGTTTCTGAATGTTGCCCATGGATTGTCAGATTCTGCTGCCAAGGTAAGTGTGCTGCACATATGTCTTTCATCTCTTGGATCCTCTGAGATCCACTGGTGTCCTCTGACGTCTTCTGGGATCCTCTGAGGTCCTCTGGGATACTCTGACGTCCTCTGCTATCCTCTGATGTTCCTCTGGTATCCTCTGAGATCCTCTAGTATCCTCTGACGTCTTCTGATATCCTCTGAGGTCCTCTGGTATCCTCTGAAGTCCTCTGGTATCCTCTGAGATCATCTGGTATCCTCTGAGATCCTCTGGTATCCTCTGACCTCTTCTGGGATCCTCTGAGGTCCTCTGGTATCCTCTGACGTCCTCTGCTATCCTCCGAAGTCCTCTGGGATCATCTGAATTTCTCTGGGTTCCTTTTCTCTATACCCATCTATTTCCCATATAGCAACCCTTTTATAGCAACATACAGCAACATATAGCAACATATAGCAACCATGTTATGTCAAACGATTGCATACGCTAGACTAACCAATCAGCCATGAGAGTGGTCAGCAACTGCTCCATGTGTTTGGCGAGATTTCTTGTTAATTCTTGTTAATATGTGTGTTATTGCAGCTCACTGGTTCGTTATCTGATGGTCTCTGGTCTGCTTCGTCTGATTCGAAATCTCTTGAAAGTCGAGAAGCGATGCGCGCAGAACGTCATCACCAGAGCAGTGGAGATCATTTACTGGCTGGTATTAAAGGACTGGGTATGGGTCTTGTTGGTGGACTAACGAGTATGGTGACACAGCCAATTGAAGGTGCAAGTGAGAAAGGAGTGCCGGTAAGTTTGGAATTATAGTTATGATAGTAGAGAAACTATTTCTACTGCAAATGATATGATCTGATAATAACCTTCGTTATTTTGTTCCTTTCCCTCTTTCTCTTCTTCCTCTCTCTTTCTTCTTCCCCCTTTTCCTTTTCATTCTCTTATTAAAAACATTTCTATTAATCTTCAGGGTTTTATTCAAGGTCTTGGCAAAGGCATCCTTGGTACATTTGCTAAGCCAACAGCAGGTGTGTTGGACTTTGCCTCTGGTCTCTCTGCAGCAGTAAGAGGCTCAGCTACCAGCAGTTCTCGTCGCTATCAACCCAAACAAATTCGTACCATTAGAAACTGCTTTGGGCCTGGAGGAGCTATTCCAAGATTCTCCAAAACCAATTCTGAAGGACAATTCATTGTTCTTAAACTTAATGCAAACAATATGAATGAAAAGTGAGTTTGTTTGTTCGTCATTCATTCATATGTTTCATTCATTACTTGTTTGTTTATCTACTAAAGTTAAAACGCTTCTCCCATTGATCTGTGGCATCGTACAATATCACATCCAGTTAAGAAATAGAAAACATTTTCCGTGTTTCCATAGAGTTATAGAAACACGAGTGGGAAGTTTGGGAGAACGAGAAATGGCAGTGGGAACACGAGCCCGCAGGCCGGCGAGTGTTTCCACGCTATTTCGAGTTCTCCCAAACTTTCACGAGTGTTTCTATAACGTATGGGAACACGGAAAGATGTTTTCTATTTCTTTTATAAAATAACACTGAGGAAATAAATAATAAGACTCTTTTATTAAAAATGATGAAAATATACATTCTCCTTACTCACGCTAGACAGCATCGTCGGCTGCTCAAATGAACATAAACGCTCTTAACTGTGAAGAAAAGCATCCAATCTTCTCGTTTTTCTTCTTGTTGGCTGTCACAGAACATATTTATCGACATTTTAGCTGTTTGTGAGCAAAGGTTCGTCTTACAGTCCATTTTTTAAAAATGGCTGGAAAATCCCTTTTTTTCCATCGAGTTATAGAAACACGGCTTTCAGCCAATCAGCGCGTGTGTTTTTAATTTGTTATTTTATAATTATATATAGAACACACTGTTTCACATAATTTACTAATACTAGTTAATTAATATTAGAGAGGATTTAATGTTGTCAAATACATATATGGAAAAAGTGACTGCTCCAATCGGGAATCGAACCCTGGTCTCCGAATCAACGTTTCGGCGCTCTAACCTTTGAGCTATTGAGACACGGTCAGAACAGTCAGTGATTTCTCCATATACATATTAAATTCGCCGCTTTCACTCGACACTAACAGGCAGACACCTCATCTAACCATAACGTGTAGCGAAGCGATACACAACTTCTTGTATACAGCTTTCTATAAAGCGCTCTGTAGTTATCAGAAAGGCTAGTTTAATGAATATAAAATAATATTTAATTTGTGTGCCATTATGAAAGAGGTCTACATTAGATTTATTTCAATTTATTTCTGATTGGTCGGTTGAAATTCCCGTGATGCATCGGGAAGTGGAGCGCGCACGACAGCCAATCAGAAGAAGCAGTGTTGTAGTAGGTCTATGAACTATTTTCTCACTTTCTTTTTAAGGTTTATAACATCGGAATCTGTTCGTACTGACACTGATGGTCGCGTAAAGGTTCTGCTGACCAATGAGAGGATTTATTTTGTTAAGACCAGTGGAGTGCCTTCGCCAGAATCAATTTTGGTCTCATTAAAATTTGAAGATGTTCTAGATTGCCACCATTTAAAAAATGGTAATTGTTTTTAGTATTATCATCCTGTTTCTTCTTACATATAGTGATTTTAATGCCAATATCTAAAGGGGGGGGGGGGGGGGTGTTCAGATGGAGTGTTTTTCGTGTAGGTTGTTTAGAAGGTCGGGCAGTTTAGTTGTAACTGATAGTGTTATCCAGGCACTCTGGTTTCCTCCTACACTAATACTAGACCCATAAGAGATGATCCTCACTAGACCTTTCTTTTGATAGAATCTGTGGACTATGTAGAATTATCAAGAAAGTTCTCAGAACCACCAGTACGAGTCCGCTGTGAAGCTGCATCAGCCCAAAAGGTTTGTTTAATATTTAGAAATTCTCATTTCTGATGTTCATCGGTCGTTGAGTTGGTCTAAACATTGAGCTACATGGACTAAGATGGTAGAGTGAAGGTTACATATGTGTATAAGCTGTAACCTTCTGATTATCAGTGAGATGCTCTAACTATTGAGCTACATGGACTAAGATGATAGAGTGAAGGTTACATATGTGTACAACCTGTAACCTTCTGATGACCAGTGAGATGCTCTAACTATTGAGCTACATGGACTAAGATGGTAGAGTGAAGGTTACATATGTGTACAACCTGTAACCTTCTGATGATCAGTGAGATGCTCTAACTATTGAGCTACATGGACTAAGATGGTAGAGTGAAGGTTACATATGTGTACAACCTGTTATTTTAACAGTCCTGATGTTGACAATGCTGTTACCAGCAGTTGCCGTAAAACTATTAACATTTCTAAACATTATACTCAAACGCATTTTATTTAAAAGTAATTTATTTTGAGTAATTTATTTTGAGTAATTTATTTTTAGGAGAAAATAACTTGCATATATTATATTATTTTCTTTCTAGCTGGTTCAAAAGATTAATTATGCTAAAAGTCTTTTTGAAGAAGTTAAACAAACTGTAATTGTTAAAGTAAAATAAACAGTGGCCGATAAGGTATTGTTTGATAACTCATTTCCATCTTGTTAATAGATAACGTCATCATTGGGTATTGAAATAGGTTCTCAAACTCATCAATAATTCAATGCCAATTAGCCAGTGAAATCACTTTATTTTATCTTTACTTTATTTTTAAGTAAAGGCGTTAACCTTAACTTTTTGACGATTTTCGACCATTTTTAACTTGTCGAAATAAGCTTAAAATATGAAAATTTAGCCTAAATAATGCCTTAGGTATTAATCTGAGCAGAAACTAGCGTAAATTTAGTCATTTTTGGACATGGGTTAACCTTATTAAAGACGTTTGGTCCGTCTTTACGGCAATATTATCGTTCCCTCGCACAGACTTAAAGACCACGAGCAGGATGGTGTCGCCGTTAAGACCTCGCGCTCGGTCACTAAATGTTTAATAATCTTTGTTCTTTCTTGTATGTTTTTCCAGAGAGATCATACATCGTTCATTTCAGCAACTACTGGCACAGGCACATCCTGAATCAAGCAAAGCACATCATGGTAAGCCATGGGAACAGAAACAAAAAAGAGAAAATCAGACGTATGCATCAAAGAGACTACTAAGTTATTTAAAAACTCTAAACGGTTTTATTGAATCTTAGCGAAGAACCTTCGTAAACTAAAGTGTTTACTTTGGAAGTGTACATGTATCCGCGCACATATGTATTCAACTTATATTAAAGTATATTAATATAACTAGAAGTAATACGTTAACTTACAGTTAAAGTACAAGTATTAAGTATATATATTATACGTTAACTTATACTTTACCACGTACACTTCAAGTGTAAGGTATACTCATGAATACAGGGATATTATATTTAAGAAATAGAAAACATTTTCCGTGTTTACATACAGTTATATAAACACGAGTGGCAGTTTGGGAGAACGAGAAATCATAGTGGTTCCAACGCGATTTCGAGTTCTCCCAAACTTCCACGAGTGTTTATATAACGTATGGGAACACGGATAAAAATGTTTTCTATTTCTTTTATAAAATAACCCGTAGAAAGCAAATAAAATGTAAAAATATCTTTTTTATCAACACGTAAATTCTCCTTACTGCGTATGATGGCGCCGTGATGTCTAATTGATGGCGTATGGTGGCTAATTGATGGCTAATTGATGGCGTATGGTGGCTAATTGATGGCGTATGATGGCTAATTGATGGCGTATCACGATGGCGTAATCCATCCATGTTATATAGCCTGATATAAACACGGTAACTGACCAATCACAGCGTGCGTAAGACACGACTTATTTTATAATTGTACTTTAACTATAAGTTAGCGTATTCTATAAGAATAAATAAAAGTATAGTACAAACTCGAGTACGATCCGTCCACTATAGTATATAGCCTGTATATATTAATATACTTTAATATATATATACATTATTGGCATTCTTTTACTGGCCGAGTTGGTGATAAAGTTTTGAATCTTACCAAATAAGAAGTGTAAAAAGGTGAAATTTCTATGTATTAAAGTGTTTTGTATTTATTTATCCGAATTTTTTATTTTTTATTTTTATGCTAATTAAATTGGGTCGAAGTTCGGATGGCCGAATTGAGTGTTCAAACTCAGCCAAGGACTTCCTAAAAAGTATTAAAATTGGTATAAGAATTAATGAATAATGGATGAGATACTTGGGGATTATAATACCCAAGAAGAAAAAGGGAGACTAAATGAGAAAAAAACAGGGGAAAGACTAAGTGAGAATAAAAACAGAGGGGGGAAGATTGAGTAAGAATAAAAAAGGAGGGGTTAAGACTAAGTAGGAATGAAAATGTGAAGACTAAGTAGGAATGAAAATCGCACAGCATCGGGTGAAACGGTTGTCTTTTTTTTACAAACTTACTTTCTTCCTTAATAAACAAGCTATGCTTATTCTTTATACATATATTAAGTGTGTGTTACACACATAGCACATACAAGACTAACTTGTCGAAATAAGCTTAAAATATGAACATTTAGCCTAAATAATGCCTTAGGTATTAATCTGAGCCGAAACTAGCGTAAATTTAGTCCTTTTTTGACATCTAAAAATTTGGCAAAAATGGCCAAATTTGGCCAAAAAGTAAAGGGGTTAACCTTAACTTTTTGACGATTTTCGACCATTTTTAACTTGTCGAAATAAGCTTAAAATATGAAAATTGAGCCAAAATAATGCCTTAGGTATTAATCTGAGCCGAAACTAGCGTAAATTTAGTCCTTTTTTGACATCTAAAAATTTGGCAAAAATGGCCAAAAAGTAAAGGGGTTAACCTTAACTTTTTGACGATTTTCGACCATTTTTAACTTGTCGAAATAAGCTTAAAATATGAAAATTGAGCCAAAATAATGCCTTAGGTATTAATCTGAGCCGAAACTAGCGTAAATTTAGTCCTTTTTTGACATCTAAAAATTTGGCAAAAATGGCCAAATTTGGCCAAAAAGTAAAGGGGTTAACCTTAACTTTTTGACGATTTTTCGAACCATTTTTAACTTGTCGAAATAAGCTTAAAATATGAAAATTGAGCCAAAATAATGCCTTAGGTATTAATCTGAGCCGAAACTAGCGTAAATTTAGTCCTTTTTTGACATCTAAAAATTTGGCAAAAATGGCCAAATTTGGCCAAAAAGTAAAGGGGTTAACCTTAACTTTTTGACGATTTTCGACCATTTTTAACTTGTCGAAATAAGCTTAAAATATGAAAATTGAGCCAAAATAATGCCTTAGGTATTAATCTGAGCCGAAACTAGCGTAAATTTAGTCCTTTTTTGACATCTAAAAATTTGGCAAAAATGGCCAAAAAGTAAAGGGGTTAACCTTAACTTTTTGACGATTTTCGACCATTTTTAACTTGTCGAAATAAGCTTAAAATATGAAAATTGAGCCAAAATAATGCCTTAGGTATTAATCTGAGCCGAAACTAGCGTAAATTTAGTCCTTTTTTGACATCTAAAAATTTGGCAAAAATGGCCAAAAAGTAAAGGGGTTAACCTTAACTTTTTGACGATATTCGACCATTTTTAACTTGTCGAAATAAGCTTAAAATATGAAAATTGAGCCAAAATAATGCCTTAGGTATTAATCTGAGCCGAAACTAGCGTAAATTTAGTCCTTTTTTGACATCTAAAAATTTGGCAAAAATGGCCAAATTTGGTCAAAAAGTAAAGGGGTTAACCTTAACTTTTTGACGATTTTCGACCATTTTTAACTTGTCGAAATAAGCTTAAAATATGAAAATTGAGCCAAAATAATGCCTTAGTATTAATCTGAGCCGAAACTAGCGTAAATTTAGTCCTTTTTTGACATCTAAAAATTTGGCAAAAATGGCCAAAAAGTAAAGGGGTTAACCTTAACTTTTTGACGATATTCGACCATTTTTAACTTGTCGAAATAAGCTTAAAATATGAAAATTGAGCCAAAATAATGCCTTAGGTATTAATCTGAGCCGAAACTAGCGTAAATTTATTCCTTTTTTGACATCTAAAAATTTGGCAAAAATGGCCAAAAAGTAAAGGGGTTAACCTTAACTTTTTGACGATTTTCGACCATTTTTAACTTGTCGAAATAAGCTTATAATATGAAAATTGAGCCAAAATAACGCCTTAGGTATTAATCTGAGCCGAAACTAGCGTAAATTTAGTCCTTTTTTGACATCTAAAAATTTGGCAAAAATGGCCAAATTTGGTCAAAAAGTAAAGGGGTTAACCTTAACTTTTTGACGATTTTCGACCATTTTTAACTTGTCGAAATAAGCTTAAAATATGAAAATTGAGCCAAAATAATGCCTTAGGTATTAATCTGAGCCGAAACTAGCGTAAATTTAGTCCTTTTTTGACATCTAAAAATTTGGCAAAAATGGCCAAATTTGGCCAAAAAGTAAAGGGGTTAACCTTAACTTTTTGACGATTTTCGACCATTTCTAACTTGTCGAAATAAGCTTATAATATGAAAATTGAGCCAAAATAATGCCTTAAGTATTAATCTGAGCCGAAACTAGCGTAAATTTAGTCCTTTTTTGACATCTAAAAATTTGGCAAAAATGGCCAAATTTGGCCAAAAAGTAAAGGGGTTAACCTTAACTTTTTGACGATTTTCGACCATTTTTAACTTGTCGAAATAAGCTTAAAATATGAAAATTGAGCCAAAATAATGCCTTAGGTATTAATCTGAGCCGAAACTAGCGTAAATTTAGTCCTTTTTTGACATCTAAAAATTTGGCAAAAATTGGCCAAAAAGTAAAGGGGTTAACCTTAACTTTTTGACGATTTTCGACCATTTTTAACTTGTCGAAATAAGCTTAAAATATGAAAATTGAGCCAAAATAATGCCTTAGGTATTAATCTGAGCCGAAACTAGCGTAAATTTAGTCCTTTTTTGACATCTAAAAATTTGGCAAAAATGGCCATAAAGTAAAGGGGTTAACCTTAACTTTTTGACGATTTTCGACCATTTTTAACTTGTCGAAATAAGCTTAAAATATGAAAATTGAGCCAAAATAATGCCTTAGGTATTAATCTGAGCCGAAACTAGCGTAAATTTAGTCCTTTTTTGACATCTAAAAATTTGGCAAAAATGGCCAAATTTGGCCAAAAAGTAAAGGGGTTAACCTTAACTTTTTGACGATTTTCGACCATTTTTAACTTGTCGAAATAAGCTTAAAATATGAAAATTGAGCCAAAATAATGCCTTAGGTATTAATCTGAGCCGAAACTAGCGTAAATTTAGTCCTTTTTTGACATCTAAAAATTTGGCAAAAATGGCCAAATTTGGCCAAAAAGTAAAGGGGTTAACCTTAACTTTTTGACGATTTTCGACCATTTTTAACTTGTCGAAATAAGCTTAAAATATGAAAATTGAGCCAAAATAATGCCTTAGGTATAAATCTGAGCCGAAACTAGCGTAAATTTAGTCCTTTTTTGACATCTAAAAATTTGGCAAAAATGGCCAAATTTGGCCAAAAAGTAAAGGGGTTAACCTTAACTTTTTGACGATTTTCGACCATTTTTAACTTGTCGAAATAAGCTTAAAATATGAAAATTGAGCCAAAATAATGCCTTAGGTATTAATCTGAGCCGAAACTAGCGTAAATTTAGTCCTTTTTTGACATCTAAAAATTTGGCAAAAATGGCCAAATTTGGCCAAAAAGTAAAGGGGTTAACCTTAACTTTTTGACGATTTTCGACCATTTTTAACTTGTCGAAATAAGCTTAAAATATGAAAATTGAGCCAAAATAATGCCTTAGGTATTAATCTGAGCCGAAACCAGCGTAAATTTAGTCCTTTTTTGACATCTAAAAATTTGGCAAAAATGACCAAATTTGGCCAAAAAGTAAAGGGGTTAACCTTAACTTTTTGACGATTTTCGACCATTTTTAACTTGTCGAAATAAGCTTAAAATATGAAAATTGAGCCAAAATAATGCCTTAGGTATTAATCTGAGCCGAAACCAGCGTAAATTTAGTCCTTTTTTGACATCTAAAAATTTGGCAAAAATGGCCAAATTTGGCCAAAAAGTAAAGGGGTTAACCTTAACTTTTTGACGATTTTCGACCATTTTTAACTTGTCGAAATAAGCTTAAAATATGAAAATTGAGCCAAAATAATGCCTTAGGTATTAATCTGAGCCGAAACTAGCGTAAATTTAGTCCTTTTTTGACATCTAAAAATTTGGCAAAAATGGCCAAATTTGGCCAAAAAGTAAAGGGGTTAACCTTAACTTTTTGACGATTTTCGACCATTTTTAACTTGTCGAAATAAGCTTAAAATATGAAAATTGAGCCAAAATAATGCCTTAGGTATTAATCTGAGCCGAAACCAGCGTAAATTTAGTCCTTTTTTGACATCTAAAAATTTGGCAAAAATGGCCAAATTTGGCCAAAAAGTAAAGGGGTTAACCTTAACTTTTTGACGATTTTCGACCATTTTTAACTTGTCGAAATAAGCTTAAAATATGAAAATTGAGCCAAAATAATGCCTTAGGTATTAATCTGAGCCGAAACTAGCGTAAATTTAGTCCTTTTTTGACATCTAAAAATTTGGCAAAAATGGCCAAATTTGGCCAAAAAGTAAAGGGGTTAACCTTAACTTTTTTGACGATTTTCGACCATTTTTAACTTGTCGAAATAAGCTTAAAATATGAAAATTGAGCCAAAATAATGCCTTAGGTATTAATCTGAGCCGAAACTAGCGTAAATTTAGTCCTTTTTTGACATCTAAAAATTTGGCAAAAATGACCAAATTTGGCCAAAAAGTAAAGGGGTTAACCTTAACTTTTTGACGATTTTCGACCATTTTTAACTTGTCGAAATAAGCTTAAAATATGAAAATTGAGCCAAAATAATGCCTTAGGTATTAATCTGAGCCGAAACTAGCGTAAATTTAGTCCTTTTTTGACATCTAAAAATTTGGCAAAAATGGCCAAATTTGGCCAAAAAGTAAAGGGGTTAACCTTAACTTTTTGACGATTTTCGACCATTTTTAACTTGTCGAAATAAGCTTATAATATGAAAATTGAGCCAAAATAACGCCTTAGGTATTAATCTGAGCCGAAACTAGCGTAAATTTAGTCCTTTTTTGACAATTAAAAATTTGGCAAAAATGGCCAAATTTGGTCAAAAAGAAAAGGGGTTAACCTTAACTTTTTGACGATTTTCGACCTTTTTAACTTGTCGAAATAAGCTTAAAATATGAAAATTGAGCCAAAATAATGCCTTAGGTATTAATCTGAGCCGAAACTAGCGTAAATTTAGTCCTTTTTTGACATCTAAAAATTTGGCAAAAATGGCCAAATTTGGTCAAAAAGTAAAGGGGTTAACCTTAACTTTTTGACGATTTTCGACCATTTTTAACTTGTCGAAATAAGCTTAAAATATGAAAATTGAGCCAAAATAATGCCTTAGGTATTAATCTGAGCCGAAACTAGCGTAAATTTAGTCCTTTTTTGACATCTAAAAATTTGGCAAAAATGGCCAAAAAGTAAAGGGGTTAACCTTAACTTTTTGACGATTTTCGACCATTTTTAACTTGTCGAAATAAGCTTAAAATATGAAAATTGAGCCAAAATAATGCCTTAGGTATTAATCTGAGCCGAAACTAGCGTAAATTTAGTCCTTTTTTGACATCTAAAAATTTGGCAAAGATGGCCAAATTTGGCCAAAAAGTAAAGGGGTTAACCTTAACTTTTTGACGATTTTCGACCATTTTTAACTTGTCGAAATAAGCTTAAAATATGAAAATTGAGCCAAAATAATGCCTTAGGTATTAATCTGAGCCGAAACTAGCGTAAATTTAGTCCTTTTTTGACATCTAAAAATTTGGCAAAAATGGCCAAATTTGGCCAAAAAGTAAAGGGGTTAACCTTAACTTTTTGACGATTTTCGACCATTTTTAACTTGTCGAAATAAGCTTAAAATATGAAAATTGAGCCAAAATAATGCCTTAGGTATTAATCTGAGCCGAAACTAGCGTAAATTTAGTCCTTTTTTGACATCTAAAAATTTGGCAAAAATGACCAAATTTGGCCAAAAAGTAAAGGGGTTAACCTTAACTTTTTGACGATTTTCGACCATTTTTAACTTGTCGAAATAAGCTTAAAATATGAAAATTGAGCCAAAATAATGCCTTAGGTATTAATCTGAGCCGAAACTAGCGTAAATTTAGTCCTTTTTTGACATCTAAAAATTTGGCAAAAATGACCAAATTTGGCCAAAAAGTAAAGGGGTTAACCTTAACTTTTTGACGATTTTCGACCATTTTTAACTTGTCGAAATAAGCTTAAAATATGAAAATTGAGCCAAAATAATGCCTTAGGTATTAATCTGAGCCGAAACTAGCGTAAATTTAGTCCTTTTTTGACATCTAAAAATTTGGCAAAAATGGCCAAATTTGGCCAAAAAGTAAAGGGGTTAACCTTAACTTTTTGACGATTTTCGACCATTTTTAACTTGTCGAAATAAGCTTAAAATATGAAAATTGAGCCAAAATAATGCCTTAGGTATTAATCTGAGCCGAAACTAGCGTAAATTTAGTCCTTTTTTGACATCTAAAAATTTGGCAAAAATGGCCAAAAAGTAAAGGGGTTAACCTTAACTTTTTGACGATTTTCGACCATTTTTAACTTGTCGAAATAAGCTTAAAATATGAAAATTGAGCCAAAATAATGCCTTAGGTATTAATCTGAGCCGAAACTAGCGTAAATTTAGTCCTTTTTGACATCTAAAAATTTGGCAAAAATGGCCAAATTTTGGCCAAAAAGTAAAGGGGTTAACCTTAACTTTTTGACGATTTTCGACCATTTTTAACTTGTCGAAATAAGCTTATAATATGAAAATTGAGCCAAAATAACGCCTTAGGTATTAATCTGAGCCGAAACTAGCGTAAATTTAGTCCTTTTTTGACATCTAAAAATTTGGCAAAAATGGCCAAATTTGGCCAAAAAGTAAAGGGGTTAACCTTAACTTTTTGACGATTTTCGACCATTTTTAACTTGTCGAAATAAGCTTAAAATATGAAAATTGAGCCAAAATAATGCCTTAGGTATTAATCTGAGCCGAAACTAGCGTAAATTTAGTCCTTTTTTGACATCTAAAAATTTGGCAAAAATGGCCAAATTTGGCCAAAAAGTAAAGGGGTTAACCTTAACTTTTTGACGATTTTCGACCATTTTTAACTTGTCGAAATAAGCTTAAAATATGAAAATTGAGCCAAAATAATGCCTTAGGTATTAATCTGAGCCGAAACTAGCGTAAATTTAGTCCTTTTTTGACATCTAAAAATTTGGCAAAAATGGCCAAATTTGGCCAAAAAGTAAAGGGGTTAACCTTAACTTTTTGACGATTTTCGACCATTTTTAACTTGTCGAAATAAGCTTAAAATATGAAAATTGAGCCAAAATAATGCCTTAGGTATTAATCTGAGCCGAAACTAGCGTAAAGTTAGTCCTTTTTTGACATCTAAAAATTTGGCAAAAATGGCCAAATTTGGCCAAAAAGTAAAGGGGTTAACCTTAACTTTTTGACGATTTTCGACCATTTTTAACTTGTCGAAATAAGCTTAAAATATGAAAATTGAGCCAAAATAATGCCTTAGGTATTAATCTGAGCCGAAACTAGCGTAAATTTAGTCCTTTTTTGACATCTAAAAATTTGGCAAAAATGGCCAAATTTGGCCAAAAAGTAAAGGGGTTAACCTTAACTTTTTGACGATTTTCGACCATTTTTAACTTGTCGAAATAAGCTTAAAATATGAAAATTGAGCCAAAATAATGCCTTAGGTATTAATCTGAGCCGAAACTAGCGTAAATTTAGTCCTTTTTTGACATCTAAAAATTTGGCAAAAATGGCCAAATTTGGCCAAAAAGTAAAGGGGTTAACCTTAACTTTTTGACGATTTTCGACCATTTTTAACTTGTCGAAATAAGCTTAAAATATGAAAATTGAGCCAAAATAATGCCTTAGGTATTAATCTGAGCCGAAACTAGCGTAAATTTAGTCCTTTTTTGACATCTAAAAATTTGGCAAAAATGGCCAAATTTGGCCAAAAAGTAAAGGGGTTAACCTTAACTTTTTGACGATTTTCGACCATTTTTAACTTGTCGAAATAAGCTTAAAATATGAAAATTGAGCCAAAATAATGCCTTAGGTATTAATCTGAGCCGAAACTAGCGTAAATTTAGTCCTTTTTTGACATCTAAAAATTTGGCAAAAATGGCCAAATTTGGCCAAAAAGTAAAGGGGTTAACCTTAACTTTTTGACGATTTTCGACCATTTTTAACTTGTCGAAATAAGCTTAAAATATGAAAATTGAGCCAAAATAATGCCTTAGGTATTAATCTGAGCCGAAACTAGCGTAAATTTAGTCCTTTTTTGACATCTAAAAATTTGGCAAAAATGGCCAAATTTGGCCAAAAAGTAAAGGGGTTAACCTTAACTTTTTGACGATTTTCGACCATTTTTAACTTGTCGAAATAAGCTTAAAATATGAAAATTGAGCCAAAATAATGCCTTAGGTATTAATCTGAGCCGAAACTAGCGTAAAGTTAGTCCTTTTTTGACATCTAAAAATTTGGCAAAAATGGCCAAATTTGGCCAAAAAGTAAAGGGGTTAACCTTAACTTTTTGACGATTTTCGACCATTTTTAACTTGTCGAAATAAGCTTAAAATATGAAAATTGAGCCAAAATAATGCCTTAGGTATTAATCTGAGCCGAAACTAGCGTAAATTTAGTCCTTTTTTGACATCTAAAAATTTGGCAAAAATGGCCAAATTTGGCCAAAAAGTAAAGGGGTTAACCTTAACTTTTTGACGATTTTCGACCATTTTTAACTTGTCGAAATAAGCTTAAAATATGAAAATTGAGCCAAAATAATGCCTTAGGTATTAATCTGAGCCGAAACTAGCGTAAATTTAGTCCTTTTTTGACATCTAAAAATTTGGCAAAAATGGCCAAATTTGGCCAAAAAGTAAAGGGGTTAACCTTAACTTTTTGACGATTTTCGACCATTTTTAACTTGTCGAAATAAGCTTAAAATATGAAAATTGAGCCAAAATAATGCCTTAGGTATTAATCTGAGCCGAAACTAGCGTAAATTTAGTCCTTTTTTGACATCTAAAAATTTGGCAAAAATGGCCAAATTTGGCCAAAAAGTAAAGGGGTTAACCTTAACTTTTTGACGATTTTCGACCATTTTTAACTTGTCGAAATAAGCTTAAAATATGAAAATTGAGCCAAAATAATGCCTTAGGTATTAATCTGAGCCGAAACTAGCGTAAATTTAGTCCTTTTTTGACATCTAAAAATTTGGCAAAAATGGCCAAATTTGGCCAAAAAGTAAAGGGGTTAACCTTAACTTTTTGACGATTTTCGACCATTTTTAACTTGTCGAAATAAGCTTAAAATATGAAAATTGAGCCAAAATAATGCCTTAGGTATTAATCTGAGCCGAAACTAGCGTAAAGTTAGTCCTTTTTTGACATCTAAAAATTTGGCAAAAATGGCCAAATTTGGCCAAAAAGTTAAGGTTAACACCTTAACTTTTTGACGATTTTCGACCATTTTTAACTTGTCGAAATAAGCTTAAAATATGAAAATTGAGCCAAAATAATGCCTTAGGTATTAATCTGAGCCGAAACTAGCGTAAATTTAGTCCTTTTTTGACATCTAAAAATTTGGCAAAAATGGCCAAATTTGGCCAAAAAGTAAAGGGGTTAACCTTAACTTTTTGACGATTTTCGACCATTTTTAACTTGTCGAAATAAGCTTAAAATATGAAAATTGAGCCAAAATAATGCCTTAGGTATTAATCTGAGCCGAAACTAGCGTAAATTTAGTCCTTTTTTGACATCTAAAAATTTGGCAAAAATGGCCAAATTTGGCCAAAAAGTAAAGGGGTTAACACCTTAACTTTTTGACGATTTTCGACCATTTTTAACTTGTCGAAATAAGCTTAAAATATGAAAATTGAGCCAAAATAATGCCTTAGGTATTAATCTGAGCCGAAACTAGCGTAAATTTAGTCCTTTTTTGACATCTAAAAATTTGGCAAAAATGGCCAAATTTGGCCAAAAAGTAAAGGGGTTAACCTTAACTTTTTGACGATTTTCGACCATTTTTAACTTGTCGAAATAAGCTTAAAATATGAAAATTGAGCCAAAATAATGCCTTAGGTATTAATCTGAGCCGAAACTAGCGTAAATTTAGTCCTTTTTTGACATCTAAAAATTTGGCAAAAATGGCCAAATTTGGCCAAAAAGTAAAGGGGTTAACCTTAACTTTTTGACGATTTTCGACCATTTTTAACTTGTCGAAATAAGCTTAAAATATGAAAATTGAGCCAAAATAATGCCTTAGGTATTAATCTGAGCCGAAACTAGCGTAAATTTAGTCCTTTTTTGACATCTAAAAATTTGGCAAAAATGGCCAAATTTGGCCAAAAAGTAAAGGGGTTAACCTTAACTTTTTGACGATTTTCGACCATTTTTAACTTGTCGAAATAAGCTTAAAATATGAAAATTGAGCCAAAATAATGCCTTAGGTATTAATCTGAGCCGAAACTAGCGTAAATTTAGTCCTTTTTTGACATCTAAAAATTTGGCAAAAATGGCCAAATTTGGCCAAAAAGTAAAGGGGTTAACCTTAACTTTTTGACGATTTTCGACCATTTTTAACTTGTCGAAATAAGCTTAAAATATGAAAATTGAGCCAAAATAATGCCTTAGGTATTAATCTGAGCCGAAACTAGCGTAAATTTAGTCCTTTTTTGACATCTAAAAATTTGGCAAAAATGGCCAAATTTGGCCAAAAAGTAAAGGGGTTAACCTTAACTTTTTGACGATTTTCGACCATTTTTAACTTGTCGAAATAAGCTTAAAATATGAAAATTGAGCCAAAATAATGCCTTAGGTATTAATCTGAGCCGAAACTAGCGTAAATTTAGTCCTTTTTTGACATCTAAAAATTTGGCAAAAATGGCCAAATTTGGCCAAAAAGTAAAGGGGTTAACCTTAACTTTTTGACGATTTTCGACCATTTTTAACTTGTCGAAATAAGCTTAAAATATGAAAATTGAGCCAAAATAATGCCTTAGGTATTAATCTGAGCCGAAACTAGCGTAAATTTAGTCCTTTTTTGACATCTAAAAATTTGGCAAAAATGGCCAAATTTGGCCAAAAAGTAAAGGGGTTAACCTTAACTTTTTGACGATTTTCGACCATTTTTAACTTGTCGAAATAAGCTTAAAATATGAAAATTGAGCCAAAATAATGCCTTAGGTATTAATCTGAGCCGAAACTAGCGTAAATTTAGTCCTTTTTTGACATCTAAAAATTTGGCAAAAATGGCCAAATTTGGCCAAAAAGTAAAGGGGTTAACCTTAACTTTTTGACGATTTTCGACCATTTTTAACTTGTCGAAATAAGCTTAAAATATGAAAATTGAGCCAAAATAATGCCTTAGGTATTAATCTGAGCCGAAACTAGCGTAAATTTAGTCCTTTTTTGACATCTAAAAATTTGGCAAAAATGGCCAAATTTGGCCAAAAAGTAAAGGGGTTAACCTTAACTTTTTGACGATTTTCGACCATTTTTAACTTGTCGAAATAAGCTTAAAATATGAAAATTGAGCCAAAATAATGCCTTAGGTATTAATCTGAGCCGAAACTAGCGTAAATTTAGTCCTTTTTTGACATCTAAAAATTTGGCAAAAATGGCCAAATTTGGCCAAAAAGTAAAGGGGTTAACCTTAACTTTTTGACGATTTTCGACCATTTTTAACTTGTCGAAATAAGCTTAAAATATGAAAATTGAGCCAAAATAATGCCTTAGGTATTAATCTGAGCCGAAACTAGCGTAAATTTAGTCCTTTTTTGACATCTAAAAATTTGGCAAAAATGGCCAAATTTGGCCAAAAAGTAAAGGGGTTAACCTTAACTTTTTGACGATTTTCGACCATTTTTAACTTGTCGAAATAAGCTTAAAATATGAAAATTGAGCCAAAATAATGCCTTAGGTATTAATCTGAGCCGAAACTAGCGTAAATTTAGTCCTTTTTTGACATCTAAAAATTTGGCAAAAATGGCCAAATTTGGCCAAAAAGTAAAGGGGTTAACCTTAACTTTTTGACGATTTTCGACCATTTTTAACTTGTCGAAATAAGCTTAAAATATGAAAATTGAGCCAAAATAATGCCTTAGGTATTAATCTGAGCCGAAACTAGCGTAAAGTTAGTCCTTTTTTGACATCTAAAAATTTGGCAAAAATGGCCAAATTTGGCCAAAAAGTAAAGGGGTTAACCTTAACTTTTTGACGATTTTCGACCATTTTTAACTTGTCGAAATAAGCTTAAAATATGAAAATTGAGCCAAAATAATGCCTTAGGTATTAATCTGAGCCGAAACTAGCGTAAATTTAGTCCTTTTTTGACATCTAAAAATTTGGCAAAAATGGCCAAATTTGGCCAAAAAGTAAAGGGGTTAACCTTAACTTTTTGACGATTTTCGACCATTTTTAACTTGTCGAAATAAGCTTAAAATATGAAAATTGAGCCTAAATAATGCCTTAGGTATTAATCTGAGCCGAAACTAGCGTAAAGTCAGTCCTTTTTTGACATCTAAAAATTTGGCAAAAATGGCCAAATTTGGCCAAAAAGTAAAGGGGTTAACCTTAACTTTTTGACGATTTTCGACCATTTTTAACTTGTCGAAATAAGCTTAAAATATGAAAATTGAGCCAAAATAATGCCTTAGGTATTAATCTGAGCCGAAACTAGCGTAAAGTTAGTCCTTTTTTGACATCTAAAAATTTGGCAAAAATGGCCAAATTTGGCCAAAAAGTAAAGGGGTTAACCTTAACTTTTTGACGATTTTCGACCATTTTTAACTTGTCGAAATAAGCTTAAAATATGAAAATTGAGCCAAAATAATGCCTTAGGTATTAATCTGAGCCGAAACTAGCGTAAATTTAGTCCTTTTTTGACATCTAAAAATTTGGCAAAAATGGCCAAATTTGGCCAAAAAGTAAAGGGGTTAACCTTAACTTTTTGACGATTTTCGACCATTTTTAACTTGTCGAAATAAGCTTAAAATATGAAAATTGAGCCAAAATAATGCCTTAGGTATTAATCTGAGCCGAAACTAGCGTAAATTTAGTCCTTTTTTGACATCTAAAAATTTGGCAAAAATGGCCAAATTTGGCCAAAAAGTAAAGGGGTTAACCTTAACTTTTTGACGATTTTCGACCATTTTTAACTTGTCGAAATAAGCTTAAAATATGAAAATATAGCCAAAATAATGCCTTAGGTATTAATCTGAGCCGAAACTAGCGTAAATTTAGTCCTTTTTTGACATCTAAAAATTTGGCAAAAATGGCCAAATTTGGCCAAAAAGTAAAGGGGTTAACCTTAACTTTTTGACGATTTTCGACCATTTTTAACTTGTCGAAATAAGCTTAAAATATGAAAATATGAGCCAAAATAATGCCTTAGGTATTAATCTGAGCCGAAACTAGCGTAAAGTTAGTCCTTTTTTGACATCTAAAAATTTGGCAAAAATGGCCAAATTTGGCCAAAAAGTAAAGGGGTTAACCTTAACTTTTTGACGATTTTCGACCATTTTTAACTTGTCGAAATAAGCTTAAAATATGAAAATTGAGCCAAAATAATGCCTTAGGTATTAATCTGAGCCGAAACTAGCGTAAATTTAGTCCTTTTTTGACATCTAAAAATTTGGCAAAAATGGCCAAATTTGGCCAAAAAGTAAAGGGGTTAACCTTAACTTTTTGACGATTTTCGACCATTTTTAACTTGTCGAAATAAGCTTAAAATATGAAAATTGAGCCAAAATAATGCCTTAGGTATTAATCTGAGCCGAAACTAGCGTAAAGTTAGTCCTTTTTTGACATCTAAAAATTTGGCAAAAATGGCCAAATTTGGCCAAAAAGTAAAGGGGTTAACCTTAACTTTTTGACGATTTTCGACCATTTTTAACTTGTCGAAATAAGCTTAAAATATGAAAATTGAGCCAAAATAATGCCTTAGGTATTAATCTGAGCCGAAACTAGCGTAAATTTAGTCCTTTTTTGACATCTAAAAATTTGGCAAAAATGGCCAAATTTGGCCAAAAAGTAAAGGGGTTAACCTTAACTTTTTGACGATTTTCGACCATTTTTAACTTGTCGAAATAAGCTTAAAATATGAAAATTGAGCCAAAATAATGCCTTAGGTATTAATCTGAGCCGAAACTAGCGTAAATTTAGTCCTTTTTTGACATCTAAAAATTTGGCAAAAATGGCCAAATTTGGCCAAAAAGTAAAGGGGTTAACCTTAACTTTTTGACGATTTTCGACCATTTTTAACTTGTCGAAATAAGCTTAAAATATGAAAATTGAGCCAAAATAATGCCTTAGGTATTAATCTGAGCCGAAACTAGCGTAAATTTAGTCCTTTTTTGACATCTAAAAATTTGGCAAAAATGGCCAAATTTGGCCAAAAAGTAAAGGGGTTAACCTTAACTTTTTGACGATTTTCGACCATTTTTAACTTGTCGAAATAAGCTTAAAATATGAAAATTGAGCCAAAATAATGCCTTAGGTATTAATCTGAGCCGAAACTAGCGTAAAGTTAGTCCTTTTTTGACATCTAAAAATTTGGCAAAAATGGCCAAATTTGGCCAAAAAGTAAAGGGGTTAACCTTAACTTTTTGACGATTTTCGACCATTTTTAACTTGTCGAAATAAGCTTAAAATATGAAAATTGAGCCAAAATAATGCCTTAGGTATTAATCTGAGCCGAAACTAGCGTAAATTTAGTCCTTTTTTGACATCTAAAAATTTGGCAAAAATGGCCAAATTTGGCCAAAAAGTAAAGGGGTTAACCTTAACTTTTTGACGATTTTCGACCATTTTTAACTTGTCGAAATAAGCTTAAAATATGAAAATTGAGCCAAAATAATGCCTTAGGTATTAATCTGAGCCGAAACTAGCGTAAAGTTAGTCCTTTTTTGACATCTAAAAATTTGGCAAAAATGGCCAAATTTGGCCAAAAAGTAAAGGGGTTAACCTTAACTTTTTGACGATTTTCGACCATTTTTAACTTGTCGAAATAAGCTTAAAATATGAAAATTGAGCCAAAATAATGCCTTAGGTATTAATCTGAGCCGAAACTAGCGTAAATTTAGTCCTTTTTTGACATCTAAAAATTTGGCAAAAATGGCCAAATTTGGCCAAAAAGTAAAGGGGTTAACCTTAACTTTTTGACGATTTTCGACCATTTTTAACTTGTCGAAATAAGCTTAAAATATGAAAATTGAGCCAAAATAATGCCTTAGGTATTAATCTGAGCCGAAACTAGCGTAAATTTAGTCCTTTTTTGACATCTAAAAATTTGGCAAAAATGGCCAAATTTGGCCAAAAAGTAAAGGGGTTAACCTTAACTTTTTGACGATTTTCGACCATTTTTAACTTGTCGAAATAAGCTTAAAATATGAAAATTGAGCCAAAATAATGCCTTAGGTATTAATCTGAGCCGAAACTAGCGTAAATTTAGTCCTTTTTTGACATCTAAAAATTTGGCAAAAATGGCCAAATTTGGCCAAAAAGTAAAGGGGTTAACCTTAACTTTTTGACGATTTTCGACCATTTTTAACTTGTCGAAATAAGCTTAAAATATGAAAATTGAGCCAAAATAATGCCTTAGGTATTAATCTGAGCCGAAACTAGCGTAAATTTAGTCCTTTTTTGACATCTAAAAATTTGGCAAAAATGGCCAAATTTGGCCAAAAAGTAAAGGGGTTAACCTTAACTTTTTGACGATTTTCGACCATTTTTAACTTGTCGAAATAAGCTTAAAATATGAAAATTGAGCCAAAATAATGCCTTAGGTATTAATCTGAGCCGAAACTAGCGTAAAGTTAGTCCTTTTTTGACATCTAAAAATTTGGCAAAAATGGCCAAATTTGGCCAAAAAGTAAAGGGGTTAACCTTAACTTTTTGACGATTTTCGACCATTTTTAACTTGTCGAAATAAGCTTAAAATATGAAAATTGAGCCAAAATAATGCCTTAGGTATTAATCTGAGCCGAAACTAGCGTAAATTTAGTCCTTTTTTGACATCTAAAAATTTGGCAAAAATGGCCAAATTTGGCCAAAAAGTAAAGGGGTTAACCTTAACTTTTTGACGATTTTCGACCATTTTTAACTTGTCGAAATAAGCTTAAAATATGAAAATTGAGCCAAAATAATGCCTTAGGTATTAATCTGAGCCGAAACTAGCGTAAAGTTAGTCCTTTTTTGACATCTAAAAATTTGGCAAAAATGGCCAAATTTGGCCAAAAAGTTAAGGTTAACACCTTAACTTTTTGACGATTTTCGACCATTTTTAACTTGTCGAAATAAGCTTAAAATATAAAATTGAGCCAAAATAATGCCTTAGGTATTAATCTGAGCCGAAACTAGCGTAAAGTTAGTCCTTTTTTGACATCTAAAAATTTGGCAAAAATGGCCAAATTTGGCCAAAAAGTAAAGGGGTTAACCTTAACTTTTTGACGATTTTCGACCATTTTTAACTTGTCGAAATAAGCTTAAAATATGAAAATTGAGCCAAAATAATGCCTTAGGTATTAATCTGAGCCGAAACTAGCGTAAATTTAGTCCTTTTTTGACATCTGAAAATTTGGCAAAAATGGCCAAATTTGGCCAAAAAGTAAAGGGGTTAACCTTAACTTTTTGACGATTTTCGACCATTTTTAACTTGTCGAAATAAGCTTAAAATATGAAAATTGAGCCAAAATAATGCCTTAGGTATTAATCTGAGCCGAAACTAGCGTAAAGTTAGTCCTTTTTTGACATCTAAAAATTTGGCAAAAATGGCCAAATTTGGCCAAAAAGTAAAGGGGTTAACCTTAACTTTTTGACGATTTTCGACCATTTTTAACTTGTCGAAATAAGCTTAAAATATGAAAATTGAGCCAAAATAATGCCTTTAGGTATTAATCTGAGCCGAAACTAGCGTAAATTTAGTCCTTTTTTGACATCTAAAAATTTGGCAAAAATGGCCAAATTTGGCCAAAAAGTAAAGGGGTTAACCTTAACTTTTTGACGATTTTCGACCATTTTTAACTTGTCGAAATATGCTTAAAATATGAAAATTGAGCCAAAATAATGCCTTAGGTATTAATCTGAGCCGAAACTAGCGTAAATTTAGTCCTTTTTTGACATCTAAAAATTTTGGCAAAAATGGCCAAATTTGGCCAAAAAGTAAAGGGGTTAACCTTAACTTTTTGACGATTTTCGACCATTTTTAACTTGTCGAAATAAGCTTAAAATATGAAAATTGAGCCAAAATAATGCCTTAGGTATTAATCTGAGCCGAAACTAGCGTAAATTTAGTCCTTTTTTGACATCTAAAAATTTGGCAAAAATGGCCAAATTTGGCCAAAAAGTAAAGGGGTTAACCTTAACTTTTTGACGATTTTCGACCATTTTTAACTTGTCGAAATAAGCTTAAAATATGAAAATTGAGCCAAAATAATGCCTTAGGTATTAATCTGAGCCGAAACTAGCGTAAATTTAGTCCTTTTTTTGACATCTAAAAATTTGGCAAAAATGGCCAAATTTGGCCAAAAAGTAAAGGGGTTAACCTTAACTTTTTGACGATTTTCGACCATTTTTAACTTGTCGAAATAAGCTTAAAAATATGAAAATTGAGCCAAAATAATGCCTTAGGTATTAATCTGAGCCGAAACTAGCGTAAATTTAGTCCTTTTTTGACATCTAAAAATTTGGCAAAAATGGCCAAATTTGGCCAAAAAGTAAAGGGGTTAACCTTAACTTTTTGACGATTTTCGACCATTTTTAACTTGTCGAAATAAGCTTAAAATATGAAAATTGAGCCAAAATAATGCCTTAGGTATTAATCTGAGCCGAAACTAGCGTAAAGTTAGTCCTTTTTTGACATCTAAAAATTTGGCAAAAATGGCCAAATTTGGCCAAAAAGTAAAGGGGTTAACCTTAACTTTTTGACGATTTTCGACCATTTTTAACTTGTCGAAATAAGCTTAAAATATGAAAATTGAGCCAAAATAATGCCTTAGGTATTAATCTGAGCCGAAACTAGCGTAAATTTAGTCCTTTTTTGACATCTAAAAATTTGGCAAAAATGGCCAAATTTGGCCAAAAAGTAAAGGGGTTAACCTTAACTTTTTGACGATTTTCGACCATTTTTAACTTGTCGAAATAAGCTTAAAATATGAAAATTGAGCCAAAATAATGCCTTAGGTATTAATCTGAGCCGAAACTAGCGTAAATTTAGTCCTTTTTTGACATCTAAAAATTTGGCAAAAATGGCCAAATTTGGCCAAAAAGTAAAGGGGTTAACCTTAACTTTTTGACGATTTTCGACCATTTTTAACTTGTCGAAATAAGCTTAAAATATGAAAATTGAGCCAAAATAATGCCTTAGGTATTAATCTGAGCCGAAACTAGCGTAAATTTAGTCCTTTTTTGACATCTAAAAATTTGGCAAAAATGGCCAAATTTGGCCAAAAAGTAAAGGGGTTAACCTTAACTTTTTGACGATTTTCGACCATTTTTAACTTGTCGAAATAAGCTTAAAATATGAAAATTGAGCCAAAATAATGCCTTAGGTATTAATCTGAGCCGAAACTAGCGTAAATTTAGTCCTTTTTTGACATCTAAAAATTTGGCAAAAATGGCCAAATTTGGCCAAAAAGTAAAGGGGTTAACCTTAACTTTTTGACGATTTTCGACCATTTTTAACTTGTCGAAATAAGCTTAAAATATGAAAATTGAGCCAAAATAATGCCTTAGGTATTAATCTGAGCCGAAACTAGCGTAAATTTAGTCCTTTTTTGACATCTAAAAATTTGGCAAAAATGGCCAAATTTGGCCAAAAAGTAAAGGGGTTAACCTTAACTTTTTGACGATTTTCGACCATTTTTAACTTGTCGAAATAAGCTTAAAATATGAAAATTGAGCCAAAATAATGCCTTAGGTATTAATCTGAGCCGAAACTAGCGTAAATTTAGTCCTTTTTTGACATCTAAAAATTTGGCAAAAATGGCCAAATTTGGCCAAAAAGTAAAGGGGTTAACCTTAACTTTTTGACGATTTTCGACCATTTTTAACTTGTCGAAATAAGCTTAAAATATGAAAATTGAGCCAAAATAATGCCTTAGGTATTAATCTGAGCCGAAACTAGCGTAAATTTAGTCCTTTTTTGACATCTAAAAATTTGGCAAAAATGGCCAAATTTGGCCAAAAAGTAAAGGGGTTAACCTTAACTTTTTGACGATTTTCGACCATTTTTAACTTGTCGAAATAAGCTTAAAATATGAAAATTGAGCCAAAATAATGCCTTAGGTATTAATCTGAGCCGAAACTAGCGTAAATTTAGTCCTTTTTTGACATCTAAAAATTTGGCAAAAATGGCCAAATTTGGCCAAAAAGTAAAGGGGTTAACCTTAACTTTTTGACGATTTTCGACCATTTTTAACTTGTCGAAATAAGCTTAAAATATGAAAATTGAGCCAAAATAATGCCTTAGGTATTAATCTGAGCCGAAACTAGCGTAAATTTAGTCCTTTTTTGACATCTAAAAATTTGGCAAAAATGGCCAAATTTGGCCAAAAAGTAAAGGGGTTAACCTTAACTTTTTGACGATTTTCGACCATTTTTAACTTGTCGAAATAAGCTTAAAATATGAAAATTGAGCCAAAATAATGCCTTAGGTATTAATCTGAGCCGAAACTAGCGTAAAGTTAGTCCTTTTTTGACATCTAAAAATTTGGCAAAAATGGCCAAATTTGGCCAAAAAGTAAAGGTTTAAACCTTAACTTTTTGACGATTTTCGACCATTTTTAACTTGTCGAAATAAGCTTAAAATATGAAAATTGAGCCAAAATAATGCCTTAGGTATTAATCTGAGCCGAAACTAGCGTAAAGTTAGTCCTTTTTTGACATCTAAAAATTTGGCAAAAATGGCCAAATTTGGCCAAAAAGTAAAGGGGTTAACCTTAACTTTTTGACGATTTTCGACCATTTTTAACTTGTCGAAATAAGCTTAAAATATGAAAATTGAGCCAAAATAATGCCTTAGGTATTAATCTGAGCCGAAACTAGCGTAAAGTTAGTCCTTTTTTGACATCTAAAAATTTGGCAAAAATGGCCAAATTTGGCCAAAAAGTTAAGGGGTTAACCTTAACTTTTTGACGATTTTCGACCATTTTTAACTTGTCGAAATAAGCTTAAAATATGAAAATTGAGCCAAAATAATGCCTTAGGTATTAATCTGAGCCGAAACTAGCGTAAATTTAGTCCTTTTTTGACATCTAAAAATTTGGCAAAAATGGCCAAATTTGGCCAAAAAGTAAAGGGGTTAACCTTAACTTTTTGACGATTTTCGACCATTTTTAACTTGTCGAAATAAGCTTAAAATATGAAAATTGAGCCAAAATAATGCCTTAGGTATTAATCTGAGCCGAAACTAGCGTAAATTTAGTCCTTTTTTGACATCTAAAAATTTGGCAAAAATGGCCAAATTTGGCCAAAAAGTAAAGGGGTTAACCTTAACTTTTTGACGATTTTCGACCATTTTTAACTTGTCGAAATAAGCTTAAAATATGAAAATTGAGCCAAAATAATGCCTTAGGTATTAATCTGAGCCGAAACTAGCGTAAATTTAGTCCTTTTTTGACATCTAAAAATTTGGCAAAAATGGCCAAATTTGGCCAAAAAGTAAAGGGGTTAACCTTAACTTTTTGACGATTTTCGACCATTTTTTAACTTGTCGAAATAAGCTTAAAATATGAAAATTGAGCCAAAATAATGCCTTAGGTATTAATCTGAGCCGAAACTAGCGTAAATTTAGTCCTTTTTTGACATCTAAAAATTTGGCAAAAATGGCCAAATTTGGCCAAAAAGTAAAGGGGTTAACCTTAACTTTTTGACGATTTTCGACCATTTTTAACTTGTCGAAATAAGCTTAAAATATGAAAATTGAGCCAAAATAATGCCTTAGGTATTAATCTGAGCCGAAACTAGCGTAAATTTAGTCCTTTTTTGACATCTAAAAATTTGGCAAAAATGGCCAAATTTGGCCAAAAAGTAAAGGGGTTAACCTTAACTTTTTGACGATTTTCGACCATTTTTAACTTGTCGAAATAAGCTTAAAATATGAAAATTGAGCCAAAATAATGCCTTAGGTATTAATCTGAGCCGAAACTAGCGTAAATTTAGTCCTTTTTTGACATCTAAAAATTTGGCCAAAAAGTAAAGGGGTTAACCTTAACTTTTTGACGATTTTCGACCATTTTTAACTTGTCGAAATAAGCTTAAAATATGAAAATTGAGCCAAAATAATGCCTTAGGTATTAATCTGAGCCGAAACTAGCGTAAATTTAGTCCTTTTTTGACATCTAAAAATTTGGCAAAAATGGCCAAATTTGGCCAAAAAGTAAAGGGGTTAACCTTAACTTTTTGACGATTTTCGACCATTTTTAACTTGTCGAAATAAGCTTAAAATATGAAAATTGAGCCAAAATAATGCCTTAGGTATTAATCTGAGCCGAAACTAGCGTAAATTTAGTCCTTTTTTGACATCTAAAAATTTGGCAAAAATGGCCAAATTTGGCCAAAAAGTAAAGGGGTTAACCTTAACTTTTTGACGATTTTCGACCATTTTTAACTTGTCGAAATAAGCTTAAAATATGAAAATTGAGCCAAAATAATGCCTTAGGTATTAATCTGAGCCGAAACTAGCGTAAATTTAGTCCTTTTTTGACATCTAAAAATTTGGCAAAAATGGCCAAATTTGGCCAAAAAGTAAAGGGGTTAACCTTAACTTTTTGACGATTTTCGACCATTTTTAACTTGTCGAAATAAGCTTAAAATATGAAAATTGAGCCAAAATAATGCCTTAGGTATTAATCTGAGCCGAAACTAGCGCAAATTTAGTCCTTTTTTGACATTTGAAAATTTGGCAAAAATGGCCAAATTTGGCCAAAAAGTAAAGGGGTTAACCTTAACTTTTTGACGATTTTCGACCATTTTTAACTTGTCGAAATAAGCTTAAAATATGAAAATTGAGCCAAAATAATGCCTTAGGTATTAATCTGAGCCGAAACTAGCGTAAAGTTAGTCCTTTTTTGACATCTAAAAATTTGGCAAAAATGGTCAAATTTGGCCAAAAAGTAAAGGGGTTAACCTTAACTTTTTGACGATTTTCGACCATTTTTAACTTGTCGAAATAAGCTTAAAATATGAAAATTGAGCCAAAATAATGCCTTAGGTATTAATCTGAGCCGAAACTAGCGTAAATTTAGTCCTTTTTTGACATCTAAAAATTTGGCAAAAATGGCCAAATTTGGCCAAAAAGTAAAGGGGTTAACCTTAACTTTTTGACGATTTTCGACCATTTTTAACTTGTCGAAATAAGCTTAAAATATGAAAATTGAGCCAAAATAATGCCTTAGGTATTAATCTGAGCCGAAACTAGCGTAAATTTAGTCCTTTTTTGACATCTAAAAATTTGGCAAAAATGGCCAAATTTGGCCAAAAAGTAAAGGTTAACCTTAACTTTTTGACGATTTTCGACCATTTTTAACTTGTCGAAATAAGCTTAAAATATGAAAATTGAGCCAAAATAATGCCTTAGGTATTAATCTGAGCCGAAACTAGCGTAAAGTTAGTCCTTTTTTGACATCTAAAAATTTGGCAAAAATGGCCAAATTTGGCCAAAAAGTAAAGGGGTTAACCTTAACTTTTTGACGATTTTCGACCATTTTTAACTTGTCGAAATAAGCTTAAAATATGAAAATTGAGCCAAAATAATGCCTTAGGTATTAATCTGAGCCGAAACTAGCGTAAATTTAGTCCTTTTTTGACATCTAAAAATTTGGCAAAAATGGCCAAATTTGGCCAAAAAGTAAAGGGGTTAACCTTAACTTTTTGACGATTTTCGACCATTTTTAACTTGTCGAAATAAGCTTAAAATATGAAAATTGAGCCAAAATAATGCCTTAGGTATTAATCTGAGCCGAAACTAGCGTAAATTTAGTCCTTTTTTGACATCTAAAAATTTGGCAAAAATGGCCAAATTTGGCCAAAAAGTAAAGGGGTTAACCTTAACTTTTTGACGATTTTCGACCATTTTTAACTTGTCGAAATAAGCTTAAAATATGAAAATTGAGCCAAAATAATGCCTTAGGTATTAATCTGAGCCGAAACTAGCGTAAATTTAGTCCTTTTTTGACATCTGAAAATTTGGCAAAAATGGCCAAATTTGGCCAAAAAGTAAAGGGGTTAACCTTAACCTTTTGACGATTTTGGACCATTTTTAAGTTGTCGAAATAAGCTTAAAATATGAAAATTGAGCCAAAATAATGCCTTAGGTATTAATCTGAGCCGAAACTAGCGTAAAGTTAGTCCTTTTTTGACATCTAAAAATTTGGCAAAAATGGCCAAATTTCGCCAAAAAGTAAAGGGGTTAACCTTAACTTTTTGACGATTTTCGACCATTTTTAACTTGTCGAAATAAGCTTAAAATATGAAAATTGAGCCAAAATAATGCCTTAGGTATTAATCTGAGCCGAAACTAGCGTAAATTTAGTCCTTTTTTGACATCTAAAAATTTGGCAAAAATGGCCAAATTTGGCCAAAAAGTAAAGGGGTTAACCTTAACTTTTTGACGATTTTGGACCATTTTTAACTTGTCGAAATAAGCTTAAAATATGAAAATTGAGCCAAAATAATGCCTTAGGTATTAATCTGAGCCGAAACTAGCGTAAATTTAGTCCTTTTTTGACATCTAAAAATTTGGCAAAAATGGCCAAATTTGGCCAAAAAGTAAAGGGGTTAACCTTAACTTTTTGACGATTTTCGACCATTTTTAACTTGTAGAAATAAGCTTAAAATATGCAAATTGAGCCAAAATAATGCCTTAGGTATTAATCTGAGCCGAAACTAGCGTAAATTTAGTCCTTTTTTGACATCTAAAAATTTGGCAAAAATGGCCAAATTTGGCCAAAAAGTAAAGGGGTTAACCTTAACTTTTTGACGATTTTCGACCATTTTTAACTTGTCGAAATAAGCTTAAAATATGAAAATTGAGCCAAAATAATGCCTTAGGTATTAATCTGAGCCGAAACTAGCGTAAAGTTAGTCCTTTTTTGACATCTAAAAATTTGGCAAAAATGGCCAAATTTGGCCAAAAAGTAAAGGGGTTAACCTTAACTTTTTGACGATTTTCGACCATTTTTAACTTGTCGAAATAAGCTTAAAATATGAAAATTGAGCCAAAATAATGCCTTAGGTATTAATCTGAGCCGAAACTAGCGTAAATTTAGTCCTTTTTTGACATCTAAAAATTTGGCAAAAATGGCCAAATTTGGCCAAAAAGTAAAGGGGTTAACCTTAACTTTTTGACGATTTTCGACCATTTTTAACTTGTCGAAATAAGCTTAAAATATGAAAATATAGCCTAAATAATGCCTTAGGTATTAATCTGAGCCGAAACTAGCGTAAAGTTAGTCCTTTTTTGACATCTAAAAATTTGGCAAAAATGGCCAAATTTGGCCAAAAAGTAAAGGGGTTAACCTTAACTTTTTGACGATTTTCGACCATTTTTAACTTGTCGAAATAAGCTTAAAATATGAAAATTGAGCCAAAATAATGCCTTAGGTATTAATCTGAGCCGAAACTAGCGTAAATTTAGTCCTTTTTTGACATCTAAAAATTTGGCAAAAATGGCCAAATTTGGCCAAAAAGTAAAGGGGTTAACCTTAACTTTTTGACGATTTTCGACCATTTTTAACTTGTCGAAATAAGCTTAAAATATGAAAATTGAGCCAAAATAATGCCTTAGGTATTAATCTGAGCCGAAACTAGCGTAAATTTAGTCCTTTTTTGACATCTAAAAATTTGGCAAAAATGGCCAAATTTGGCCAAAAAGTAAAGGGGTTAACCTTAACTTTTTGACGATTTTCGACCATTTTTAACTTGTCGAAATAAGCTTAAAATATGAAAATTGAGCCAAAATAATGCCTTAGGTATTAATCTGAGCCGAAACTAGCGTAAATTTAGTCCTTTTTTGACATCTAAAAATTTGGCAAAAATGGCCAAATTTGGCCAAAAAGTGAAGGGTTAACCTTAACTTTTTGACGATTTTCGACCATTTTTAACTTGTAGAAATAAGCTTAAAATATGCAAATTGAGCCAAAATAATGCCTTAGGTATTAATCTGAGCCGAAACTAGCGTAAATTTAGTCCTTTTTTGACATCTAAAAATTTGGCAAAAATGGCCAAATTTGGCCAAAAAGTAAAGGGGTTAACCTTAACTTTTTGACGATTTTCGACCATTTTTAACTTGTCGAAATAAGCTTAAAATATGAAAATTGAGCCAAAATAATGCCTTAGGTATTAATCTGAGCCGAAACTAGCGTAAATTTAGTCCTTTTTTGACATCTAAAAATTTGGCAAAAATGGCCAAATTTGGCCAAAAAGTAAAGGGGTTAACCTTAACTTTTTGACGATTTTCGACCATTTTTAACTTGTCGAAATAAGCTTAAAATATGAAAATTGAGCCAAAATAATGCCTTAGGTATTAATCTGAGCCGAAACTAGCGTAAATTTAGTCCTTTTTTGACATCTAAAAATTTGGCAAAAATGGCCAAATTTGGCCAAAAAGTAAAGGGGTTAACCTTAACTTTTTGACGATTTTCGACCATTTTTAACTTGTCGAAATAAGCTTAAAATATGAAAATTGAGCCAAAATAATGCCTTAGGTATTAATCTGAGCCGAAACTAGCGTAAAGTTAGTCCTTTTTTGACATCTAAAAATTTGGCAAAAATGGCCAAATTTGGCCAAAAAGTAAAGGGGTTAACCTTAACTTTTTGACGATTTTCGACCATTTTTAACTTGTCGAAATAAGCTTAAAATATGAAAATTGAGCCAAAATAATGCCTTAGGTATTAATCTGAGCGAACGAAACTAGCGTAAATTTAGTCCTTTTTTGACATCTAAAAATTTGGCAAAAATGGCCAAATTTGGCCAAAAAGTAAAGGGGTTAACCTTAACTTTTTGACGATTTTCGACCATTTTTAACTTGTCGAAATAAGCTTAAAATATGAAAATTGAGCCAAAATAATGCCTTAGGTATTAATCTGAGCCGAAACTAGCGTAAATTTAGTCCTTTTTTGACATCTAAAAATTTGGCAAAAATGGCCAAATTTGGCCAAAAAGTAAAGGGGTTAACCTTAACTTTTTGACGATTTTCGACCATTTTTAACTTGTCGAAATAAGCTTAAAATATGAAAATATAGCCTAAATAATGCCTTAGGTATTAATCTGAGCCGAAACTAGCGTAAAGTTAGTCCTTTTTTGACATCTAAAAATTTGGCAAAAATGGCCAAATTTGGCCAAAAAGTAAAGGGGTTAACCTTAACTTTTTGACGATTTTCGACCATTTTTAACTTGTCGAAATAAGCTTAAAATATGAAAATTGAGCCAAAATAATGCCTTAGGTATTAATCTGAGCCGAAACTAGCGTAAATTTAGTCCTTTTTTGACATCTAAAAATTTGGCAAAAATGGCCAAATTTGGCCAAAAAGTAAAGGGGTTAACCTTAACTTTTTGACGATTTTCGACCATTTTTAACTTGTCGAAATAAGCTTAAAATATGAAAATATAGCCTAAATAATGCCTTAGGTATTAATCTGAGCCGAAACTAGCGTAAAGTTAGTCCTTTTTTGACATCTAAAAATTTGGCAAAAATGGCCAAATTTGGCCAAAAAGTAAAGGGGTTAACCTTAACTTTTTGACGATTTTCGACCATTTTTAACTTGTCGAAATAAGCTTAAAATATGAAAATTGAGCCAAAATAATGCCTTAGGTATTAATCTGAGCCGAAACTAGCGTAAAGTTAGTCCTTTTTTGACATCTAAAAATTTGGCAAAAATGGCCAAATTTGGCCAAAAAGTAAAGGGGTTAACCTTAACTTTTTGACGATTTTCGACCATTTTTAACTTGTCGAAATAAGCTTAAAATATGAAAATTGAGCCAAAATAATGCCTTAGGTATTAATCTGAGCCGAAACTAGCGTAAATTTAGTCCTTTTTTGACATCTAAAAATTTGGCAAAAATGGCCAAATTTGGCCAAAAAGTAAAGGGGTTAACCTTAACTTTTTGACGATTTTCGACCATTTTTAACTTGTCGAAATAAGCTTAAAATATGAAAATTGAGCCAAAATAATGCCTTAGGTATTAATCTGAGCCGAAACTAGCGTAAATTTAGTCCTTTTTTGACATCTAAAAATTTGGCAAAAATGGCCAAATTTGGCCAAAAAGTAAAGGGGTTAACCTTAACTTTTTGACGATTTTCGACCATTTTTAACTTGTCGAAATAAGCTTAAAATATGAAAATTGAGCCAAAATAATGCCTTAGGTATTAATCTGAGCCGAAACTAGCGTAAATTTAGTCCTTTTTTGACATCTAAAAATTTGGCAAAAATGGCCAAATTTGGCCAAAAAGTAAAGGGGTAACCTTAACTTTTTGACGATTTTCGACCATTTTTAACTTGTCGAAATAAGCTTAAAATATGAAAATTGAGCCAAAATAATGCCTTAGGTATTAATCTGAGCCGAAACTAGCGTAAAGTTAGTCCTTTTTTGACATCTAAAAATTTGGCAAAAATGGCCAAATTTGGCCAAAAAGTAAAGGGGTTAACCTTAACTTTTTGACGATTTTCGACCATTTTTAACTTGTCGAAATAAGCTTAAAATATGAAAATTGAGCCAAAATAATGCCTTAGGTATTAATCTGAGCCGAAACTAGCGTAAATTTAGTCCTTTTTTGACATCTAAAAATTTGGCAAAAATGGCCAAATTTGGCCAAAAAGTAAAGGGGTTAACCTTAACTTTTTGACGATTTTCGACCATTTTTAACTTGTCGAAATAAGCTTAAAATATGAAAATTGAGCCAAAATAATGCCTTAGGTATTAATCTGAGCCGAAACTAGCGTAAAGTTAGTCCTTTTTTGACATCTAAAAATTTGGCAAAAATGGCCAAATTTGGCCAAAAAGTAAAGGGGTTAACCTTAACTTTTTGACGATTTTCGACCATTTTTAACTTGTCGAAATAAGCTTAAAATATGAAAATTGAGCCAAAATAATGCCTTAGGTATTAATCTGAGCCGAAACTAGCGTAAATTTAGTCCTTTTTTGACATCTAAAAATTTGGCAAAAATGGCCAAATTTGGCCAAAAAGTAAAGGGGTTAACCTTAACTTTTTGACGATTTTCGACCATTTTTAACTTGTCGAAATAAGCTTAAAATATGAAAATTGAGCCAAAATAATGCCTTAGGTATTAATCTGAGCCGAAACTAGCGTAAATTTAGTCCTTTTTTGACATCTAAAAATTTGGCAAAAATGGCCAAATTTGGCCAAAAAGTAAAGGGGTTAACCTTAACTTTTTGACGATTTTCGACCATTTTTAACTTGTCGAAATAAGCTTAAAATATGAAAATTGAGCCAAAATAATGCCTTAGGTATTAATCTGAGCCGAAACTAGCGTAAATTTAGTCCTTTTTTGACATCTGAAAATTTGGCAAAAATGGCCAAAAAGTAAAGGGGTTAACCTTAACTTTTTGACGATTTTCGACCATTTTTAACTTGTCGAAATAAGCTTAAAATATGAAAATTGAGCCAAAATAATGCCTTAGGTATTAATCTGAGCCGAAACTAGCGTAAATTTAGTCCTTTTTTGGACATCTAAAAATTTGGCAAAAATGGCCAAATTTGGCCAAAAAGTAAAGGGGTTAACCTTAACTTTTTGACGATTTTCGACCATTTTTAACTTGTCGAAATAAGCTTAAAATATGAAAATTGAGCCAAAATAATGCCTTAGGTATTAATCTGAGCCGAAACTAGCGTAAATTTAGTCCTTTTTTGACATCTAAAAATTTGGCAAAAATGGCCAAATTTGGCCAAAAAGTAAAGGGGTTAACCTTAACTTTTTGACGATTTTCGACCATTTTTAACTTGTCGAAATAAGCTTAAAATATGAAAATTGAGCCAAAATAATGCCTTAGGTATTAATCTGAGCCGAAACTAGCGTAAATTTAGTCCTTTTTTGACATCTAAAAATTTGGCAAAAATGGCCAAATTTGGCCAAAAAGTAAAGGGGTTAACCTTAACTTTTTGACGATTTTCGACCATTTTTAACTTGTCGAAATAAGCTTAAAATATGAAAATTGAGCCAAAATAATGCCTTAGGTATTAATCTGAGCCGAAACTAGCGTAAAGTTAGTCCTTTTTTGACATCTAAAAATTTGGCAAAAATGGCCAAATTTGGCCAAAAAGTAAAGGGGTTAACCTTAACTTTTTGACGATTTTCGACCATTTTTAACTTGTCGAAATAAGCTTAAAATATGAAAATTGAGCCAAAATAATGCCTTAGGTATTAATCTGAGCCGAAACTAGCGTAAATTTAGTCCTTTTTTGACATCTAAAAATTTGGCAAAAATGGCCAAAAAGTAAAGGGGTTAACCTTAACTTTTTGACGATTTTCGACCATTTTTAACTTGTCGAAATAAGCTTAAAATATGAAAATTGAGCCAAAATAATGCCTTAGGTATTAATCTGAGCCGAAACTAGCGTAAATTTAGTCCTTTTTTGACATCTAAAAATTTGGCAAAAATGGCCAAATTTGGCCAAAAAGTAAAGGGGTTAACCTTAACTTTTTGACGATTTTCGACCATTTTTAACTTGTCGAAATAAGCTTAAAATATGAAAATTGAGCCAAAATAATGCCTTAGGTATTAATCTGAGCCGAAACTAGCGTAAATTTAGTCCTTTTTTGACATCTAAAAATTTGGCAAAAATGGCCAAATTTGGCCAAAAAGTAAAGGGGTTAACCTTAACTTTTTGACGATTTTCGACCATTTTTAACTTGTCGAAATAAGCTTAAAATATGAAAATTGAGCCAAAATAATGCCTTAGGTATTAATCTGAGCCGAAACTAGCGTAAAGTTAGTCCTTTTTTGACATCTAAAAATTTGGCAAAAATGGCCAAATTTGGCCAAAAAGTAAAGGGGTTAACCTTAACTTTTTGACGATTTTCGACCATTTTTAACTTGTCGAAATAAGCTTAAAATATGAAAATTGAGCCAAAATAATGCCTTAGGTATTAATCTGAGCCGAAACTAGCGTAAATTTAGTCCTTTTTTGACATCTAAAAATTTGGCAAAAATGGCCAAATTTGGCCAAAAAGTAAAGGGGTTAACCTTAACTTTTTGACGATTTTCGACCATTTTTAACTTGTCGAAATAAGCTTAAAATATGAAAATTGAGCCAAAATAATGCCTTAGGTATTAATCTGAGCCGAAACTAGCGTAAAGTTAGTCCTTTTTTGACATCTAAAAATTTGGCAAAAATGGCCAAATTTGGCCAAAAAGTAAAGGGGTTAACCTTAACTTTTTGACGATTTTCGACCATTTTTAACTTGTCGAAATAAGCTTAAAATATGAAAATTGAGCCAAAATAATGCCTTAGGTATTAATCTGAGCCGAAACTAGCGTAAATTTAGTCCTTTTTTGACATTTGAAAATTTGGCAAAAATGGCCAAATTTGGCCAAAAAGTAAAGGGGTTAACCTTAACTTTTTGACGATTTTCGACCATTTTTAACTTGTCGAAATAAGCTTAAAATATGAAAATTGAGCCAAAATAATGCCTTAGGTATTAATCTGAGCCGAAACTAGCGTAAAGTTAGTCCTTTTTTGACATCTAAAAATTTGGCAAAAATGGTCAAATTTGGCCAAAAAGTAAAGGGGTTAACCTTAACTTTTTGACGATTTTCGACCATTTTTAACTTGTCGAAATAAGCTTAAAATATGAAAATTGAGCCAAAATAATGCCTTAGGTATTAATCTGAGCCGAAACTAGCGTAAATTTAGTCCTTTTTTGACATCTAAAAATTTGGCAAAAATGGCCAAATTTGGCCAAAAAGTAAAGGGGTTAACCTTAACTTTTTGACGATTTTCGACCATTTTTAACTTGTCGAAATAAGCTTAAAATATGAAAATTGAGCCAAAATAATGCCTTAGGTATTAATCTGAGCCGAAACTAGCGTAAATTTAGTCCTTTTTTGACATCTAAAAATTTGGCAAAAATGGCCAAAATGTAAAGGGGTTGTTAACCTTATTAAAGACGTTTGGTCCGTCTTTACGGCAATATTATCGTTCCCTTGGTCTCTTCGCACAGACTTAAAGACCACGAGCAGGATAATGTCGCCGTTAAGACCTCGCGCTCGGTCACTAAATGTTTAATAATCTTTGTTCTTTCTTGTATATTTTCCAGAGAGATCATAGATCATTCATTTCAGCAACTACTGGCACAAAACAATATGAAGATCTGATGGCTGCACAAGCACAACCAAAACTTGGTTGGGAAGCCATGGAAGAAACAGGGGAATAGAAACAAAAAAGAGAAAATCAGACGCAACATCAAAGAGACTACCACAAATACGTGTACACTATAGTATATAGCTGTACATATTAATATATACATTATTGGCATTCTTTTACTGTCCGAGTTGGTGATAATGTTTTGAATCTTACTAAATAAGAAGTGTAAAAAGGTGAAATTTTTATGTATTAAAGTGTTTTGTATTTATTTATCCGAATTTTATTATTTTTATTTTTATGCTAATTAAATTGGGTTAAATAGGAGTTTCGATTTGTAGATTTCAGGCGAAGTTCGGATGGCCAGTGTATACCAAGCTCGTCGGTGAGGGTTCAAATTCAGCCAAGGAAGGACTTCCTAAAATTATTAAAATTGGTATAAGAATTAATGAATAATGGATGAGATAATTGGGGGTTAATACCCAAGAAGAAAAAGGGGAGACTAAGTAAGAAAAAACAGAGGGGTAAGACTAAGTAGGAATGAAAAGGAGGGGGTCTTCGCACAGCATCGGGTGAAACGGTTGTCTTTTTTAGACAAGCTTACTTAATAGACAAGCTTTCTTGTTTAATAAACAAGCTATGCTTATTCTTTATACAGACATTAAGTAGTATTTAAAACACGAGAAGGAGCGTTTTATCATATTTAAAATGCGAGCGCGCAGCGCGAGTATTTTAGCAGAAAATAAAAACCAGTACACTCCCTAGTGATTACAATCAATTGTTTTTGAAGCTATTTAAAACACTCGAACTCGCGTTTTATCATATCTTAGAGGTAAATTGGGTTGATGTATGAAATGCAAATTAGCAGGAATTTTATATAAAGTTCGTAGAGACTTTATATAATTTTCATGCTGATTAGTATTCATGACTTTTATCATGTATAAAAGCCTTGCGCGTGACTAAATACGGAAATGTGATTGGACAATTTGGTTAATGAATATTAATGAGTTTTTGATTAACATACAGACACATACAGACTAAGGGTGCGTCAAGCACATACAAGACTAACTTGTCGAAATAAGCTTAAAATATGAACATTTAGCCTAAATAATGCCTTAGATATTAATATGAGCAGAAACTTGCGTAAATTTAGTCATTTTTGGACATCTAAAAATATGGCAAAAATGGCCAAATTTAGCCAAAAGGTAAAGGGGTTAAGCTTAACTTTTTGACGATTTTCGACCATTTTTAACTTGTCGAAATAAGCTTAAAATATGAAAAAAGCCTGCGTGTGGAAACTCTCTTCGCCACTTTAAGATGATGGTGTACCGCTGTAATGGCGAACGCGGGTTCGTGTTCATTGCAACGTGGCGAGATGGCGTTTGATGACAACTAAAGCAACGGAATACTATTTGCAAATGTGAGGTTTATCTTGGCTATACAAGGAGATAATTACAGAAAAAAGGGCAACAAAAGTAAGACGAGTCCTTTGTAATGTACTTACACTGATGTATTGAGGTTATACTTCATGAAATACATTAAAAAATGTCGTACATGTATGTTAATATGGCTGATAAATTATGTTGTACAGACAAATTAGACAACAAACATTAGATCAAGGAATTTGATTAGATTTTATAACAGTTTGAACATGCTGTGTAAAATTATATATATATATATATATAATTGTAAACCGCGATATTTATTAAATATTGCATTGTATTAGTAGGGATTTATAATGTCATATTATTCTACTTTGATATTGACTTTTGAGCTATATTTACTTCCTGTTTAGATATAATCAGCTATAAGTAGAATATGTGACAATATTATACCTCAAATATAAATTATCCAATCAAAGAGCTAGATTTGTACCACGTGACCAATCAATTTAAACTCGAATTCCACGCTATGGCGGGATATAATAGTGAATACCCCTCCGTGGAGGGGTATAATAGTGAATGTGGAGGGGTATTCATCTCGAGTATCATGCGCGAAACCAAATACCACGTGCGAAAACCAAATAACACTCGGTTTTCACACCAAATAACACAATGGAGGAACAACAAGACGTTTGAAGACGTTTCTAGATGTTTCAAAACAGCATTCAAGATAGTTTCGGTATAATATATCATTTATAGACCCTCCGCTCGGGAATTTGTCGAAATATTACCCCTCGGGATATATCATCCCTCGGGGTAATATTTTTCGTCGAATTCCCCTTGCTCTGGGTCTATAAATGATAATAATACATATGTATATACCATAATATAGTGAAAGGCTATGACACACTTGCAAGCAGTATATTGATAAGTCACATCACTTTTCAGCCTTTTATTGGTTTTGAGTAAAAGCAAACAACTTTGTTTCTTAATTCCTTGAATGTTTGTATGGTGATAATAGTTACAATATAAAGTAAATGGTTTGAACCTAGGCGTATCATTAGTTCTGTGAAGTTGATTGTCCAGGTTGTTGTAGTCACCAACAATAGTTTTTCTCAAGACTACAACGAACCTTGACAATCAACTTCACACATCTAGTTATCAGTGCGTGGCATGAAATTGAGTGTATGCCGATATATAAGACTCGAGTGTATGCCGATATATAAAATATGCCAATACCGGGCGATGACAGTAAATATGTAATGATGACAGTTTTTCTAAAGCTAAACCGAAAAAACCAGTTTAATAATAAAACCGAAAAAAAACGGTAAACCGCCCAAGCCTACTCATGTCATATAAACAACATAGTTGATCAACTAAAATCACGTAAGATTACAATGGTGTAGTAATGTTTATTTATAAGTACATATATAATACCAGAGCAATTATAGAATACTGGTATCAATGAAGGCTCTGAATATTTAAATACCACGACATGTTGGGAAATTAGTGATTACATGTCCCCGAAAGCCAAGGGCGGATTTGTGGACTTTCACAAACCAAGGTTCGAGGGACATGTAATCCCTAATTTCCAGACATGTCATGGTATTAATTTGTAATACCATATTTACAGACAAAATTGTTGGGGGCACAAGTTGCCTGTGCAACTTGCAAACTAATTTCTTGTCTATACATAATATTTTCTTCAAAAAGAAATATTGCTAAATTCGGTGTTCAGCAAAGTACTGATATTTTGTACTTAAGTAAAAGTAAAAAGTAACTCCTCATTTTATACTTAAGTAAAAGTAAAAGTATGGCCTGAAAATCTTACTTAAGTAAAAGTAAAAGTATGGCCTGAAAATCTTACTTAAGTAAAAGTAAAAGTATGGCCAGAAAATCTTACTTAAGTAAAAGTAAAAGTATGGCTGGAAAATCTTACTTAAGTAAAAGTATGGCAAAAAATATTCCAGAAAAGTACTTCTGAAACAAACTATATATTCGCGAACCACTAACCAACATGACAATTGATAATCTGGTACTGTACTTTAATCTGGGCGCTGTTTGGCGGCGCCAACTCAACAGTTGCCAACTCGCGTGCACATGCAAAACCAACTTCACACGATTTCTCCACTTCTAGATCTCCAGCGGATGGATGTAGTGAACCGAGTATTTCGCAACTCCGCGTTCCGAATTTCTTTTTTTACTTTGCCGATAAACAAAAAGTAACGAAGTAAAAAAGTAATTATTTAACAAAAATTTTACTTCGTTACAAGTAAAAAGTATTTGTTGAAAAATATACTTCGTTACAAGTAAATAATGATTTTTTTTACTTAAGTAAAGTAACGAAGTAAATTTACTTCGTTACTGGCGAACACTGACTAAATTATTATTTTCTTCTTGTAGAATGGCAGATTTTAGTAAAGCTGATGCACCAGCCAAATCTTTTCTTATTGTTAGATTTGTTAACTACATTAAACAGGTAAAAACTGAAGTCTCACAAAATAGTTTCAGATGTAGATTATTGATATTTCACAGCTCAGTGAAATAACCCACAGTATTAAAGTGCCCATGACCCCAAATACGATATTACTTATATAGATGCTACATGAAGTGAAAAGTTGAATGCCAAAATATTTTATGATTTGAGCTTTGCGTTGATGTGCTATAAAGATTTGTTTGTCAGAAATGGTAATGAGTTTGACGTCATTTACGGCATTTGGCTTTCTTTTCTGCTTTCCGTGTGATAGACTGGTTGACGATTTGAGTGAAAAAGTTGATAAAATCTTTACTATATAGTGGTCAAGTACATCATCAACGTTTGAGTTAGATTAATTTGCTGTAACAGTAGAATATTGTATCCGAAATGATGCCGTAAATGACGTCACACTCATTACCATTTCTGACAAACAAATCTTTATAAAACATCAACGCAAAGCTCAAATCATAAAATATTTTGGTATTCAACTATTTACTTCATGTAGAATATATATCAGTATTATCGTATTTGGGGTCATGGACACTTTAACATACAAATTCTCCTTATTGGTCTCCAAACATTTCTTATAGTACTAGTTGAGAGAAGTTGTTTTAAAAACATGTCAGTTTATCTTTGCTGATCATTTTCTTTATTCTCATTACCTCTATGCTTGGTTAACCATTGATATTATTAAGAGAAGGTAGATGTTGATCATTATAATTGTCATTTAAGTTATATAAAGTCAGTTTTCCCTACTTAGGTGTGGTTCTCAGGGTTTCCAAAATATAATTTCCATCAGAATTACAGGCGGCATAATGCAGTCATAACAATATATAAAACTGGTATTCTTTGAAAAATTCCTCAAAGTAGATGTTGGTGAATTGGCGTACAGCCGGCGGTTTTCCGCTGGCTGCGTGTGTTCTGGTTCCTCACCGACTCTATTTTTTCCACCTGACCCTAAATTTTTTTGACCCTGAGACACACATTCCACTGTTCAAGAAATCATAAAGTATTAATCTTCATTATTTATGTAAATTGCTTTGTAGAGACATCAAAAATTTCTAGACGATGTTACTCCTTATATGCCACTACGATGGATTGCCAGCTTAATTTTATTTCTTGTTTATTCCGTGAGATTTTTGTATTTACAGGTTGGTGAGAGTTACACATTATTATATAAAATAAGTTGTTTCTTGTGCAAGCTTTGATGTAATATATGAACAACGAGTTTGAGTGTTTCATCAGGGGATCCAAACACGAGAAAACATGATGAAAACACGAGCGCGAAGCGCGAGTGTTTTTATTATTTTCAAGTGTTTGGATCCCCTGATGAAACACGATAAACGAGTTGTTTATATGGCTTCTCAATCAAACACGGATTTAATTGGATGTTTACTTAAAACGCATTTGAGAACAAACCCTCATGGGACTGAACTGATGCGGGTGTGTAAAATTTATTCAGAAAATTAACAGACTCTGTTCAGTTGAGGATGAGCGAAGACGGAGGCAGGTCGTTTCGTTCTCCAAAAAATTAATTATTAATTAAGATTATCAGCAATTACGTGTTTTACTCAAGTATCCAGCCTCAGTCATGTGATAAAATAAAGTGATTTCATTAGCTAATTGGCTCATGAATTATTAATGAGTTTGAGAATTGTTTGTACCTCTTGTTTCATTATTTCCATTTTTACATGTTATACAGTAATTATTACACCTATAATTATTTCTTCTTTTAGGGTTGGTATATAATCACATATGCGTTGGGAATATATTTACTGAATTTATTCATAGCATTTCTATCACCACGGATAGATCCAGCTATGGATGATAGTTTAGGTAGGTAGTTAAAGCCTTCACTCCATACATTATGTCAGCTTATGCCTCCTCTTTACTATTTTAACAGTCAATGCAACAACCTTTTAGTGTTTTCTGTTTTAAGAGAATGGAAGTTGAAATGAATGCTTGGTGTATTACTGTATTGCAGATATATGATATAATTGAATTTATTTATAACTTGTGGTGTATTATTTTGCTTTCATTAGATGACGAGGATGGTCCTACTTTGCCTACAAGAGTAGACGAAGAATTTAAGCCATTTATTAGAAGACTACCAGAATTTAAATTTTGGTAAGCCAGATGATTGAAACTTGGATTAAGTGTCAGACATTCTGTGAGATTCCGGATTTCTCTGAGATATAATATATATATATATAGATATAGATACATGGCTGCAAATATATATATATTTTGCCAGGACAGATGTCTCACCAATTCCCTATTTGGTCGAACATACTGTACCTAACTTAATTTCATTAGACATAAAACTATTACAATATCACGTACAGTATCAAGTAATATTACCTAAAACTATTTTGCTGGGGGGGGGGGTTTCTTTTAAATATTGACGTCGAGTGCAAGGAACAAAAGACAAGCACTCAATGATGTCACAATTGAAGAGCAAACCACCGCTGTACATCAAGCCATCGAACAAACTCAAAGCATCCAAAAGCATAAAATACGAGAATGAAAATGTTATTTCTCAAGTACAAGAGGAGATATCGTGAAACTATTAACATTTCTAAACATTATACTTAAAGGCCTTTCATTTCAAACTAATATATTTTTGGGTACAGTTCCTCTTTAAATAAAATTGCTTTTGCTCTCCTGAATGTTTTTTTGCTGTTTTTGGCAGGTATGGTTGTACAAGAGCTGTGCTCATTGCTCTCTTCTGTACATTCTTTGATGCTTTTAATATACCTGTTTTCTGGCCAATTTTGGTTATGTATTTCATAATCCTTTTCTTCTTGACAATGAAAAGACAAATCAAGGTAATTGAACCATGGGTAACAATTTTTACTGCAATGTTTTCTGCAATTTGAAATCTTAAACATGTAAACTACCACTTGAGAATTTATGGTGATTTAACAGTTTCAAGATGGTCCCAGGTTTGACATGCTTTGTTCAGTTGTGGATGTACATGGTCGGATGGGATAGCGTAAAGAAAACGTAAAAGTTGCTTGAGGTGATAACCGAGATTCTAGATTTTATATAGATTTTTTAATGCCCTCCCAAGTGCATTTGTAACTCGACAGAGCACACTTTGAACCATCTCTTCGATTTAAAAGAGCCATACATGTATTTATAATAAAAATCTTATTAACCTTGTTTGGTCAGTCTTTACGGCAAAATTATCCTGCCATTGGTTGTTAGCATGGTATTACTCCTGTCTATTTGATTGATACATATTCCTATGTCTCCACCATCAAGTTGTTATTGAAGGTTCATGCTTAAGTAATATGGATATAGGTTGTTGTTCATTTTTGGATCACTTCTGTTTGAGATGGTCTCAAAAATGGTCTCACTTGAATAATAAAAAGTAGAAGGGAAAGTGGGAAACTAAGTGTAATAATTTCATCGCTAATGTTGAACATGATAATCCGTTTTATAATCTGATACGTAGCAGACTGATTGTCAATACGGCAGCCCCACGATATAATCTAAGAACAACTGTAGTCCAACAGAGTAAGCCATCCAACACTGACCACTTTGGAAATTTTGTTACATGTAAATATGTATTTATTATGTCACTAATGCTAGTGTTACTGGGCCTCACCTGTAATTCAGGGTTTACCCTGCAATAGGTTGAAATTAAACATATCTATAGCCTATACTATAAAATCATTATCAAAGTACAGTACCTCTCATCTTACTTATGAAGGGCTCCACTCGAAATGTCAGTATTTTGTTACTAAAAACCTTGGCAGTTCACCACTTTTTCACTTTGTAGGTACTGGTACCCCTGGCATTGGCAAATAACAGTCTGTTTGCAATTGATAAATCACAATATTTTAATAAACCTTATCCAATAATTGTTCAATATTAATATTTAGAGTATCACTTTGACTGTATTACTTTCTACAGATGATTACAACTTGGCCAAACTTTAAACACGGTATTTTTTCTATTCATTTAGCATATGCTAAGGTACAAATATTTACCATTTAGTCATGGTAAGAGGAAATACCAAAGCAAAGAAGACACTGGGAAATTGGTAAAATCTTAAACAATGTTTCACAAGTATGTCTACTTCATATGTGATTTTTTAATTTTGTAATACAGTAAATGGCCAGTTAATAGCGCTCCATCGAGATGACGTCAGTACCGATGTTTGTCCGCTTTTACCCTTGCGGCCATAACAAAAGAAATAGCTCATATTTGCAATCATTTGTGAGTCAAATTTGGTTTGTTTGTCGGCTTTTTGCGCTATTAATAGCAGCCAGACTCTACACTATTGTGTGTGTGATAGGATGATTTTGCCCTCAATATCTCTAAGTTGACCATGAGGTACTGGTCTGGGTAGGTCTGGGTAGTCTTCCATACAATCTTTTTTAGTATCTGAGAGAGGTAAGTTTCAAGATGGTCGGCAATATTAAGATTTGTGTTTGGGTAAAGTGTTAGTGGTAGTATTAAGGTTATTTTTTAGTTTTCCTGTACTTAACTAGTACTTATTATACAATCGCGTAACTTATATGATCTATTAAAGGACAGATACATGGATGGCGTCAAATCACGTCAGCAGCTGTTTTTCTTTTTTATGCCCCAACAGCTTTGATAAACCTTTGGGGTTGTTTTTGATTATATAAAACAAATAGATTCCATTTTTTGTTATCTGTTCAGTTATAGATGCAGAGGACATCAGAATGTGGTAAGAACATCAGTGACCCACTCCACTCCGTATCATGGGCCACTTTTTTGTACTTACCCGTTCTAACGTCATCTGCGCATCTATAACTGAACAGACAACGGCAAAATATAGTCTATAGTCTATTATTAGTAAATGTATGTGTTGAACTTTTGTTCGGGCTCATCGTAAATGGCCCCTGAGGATTATTTTCCTCCGGAGCTGTGATGATTTCCCAGCCATGTATTTTATTGTATGTACTGTATTTATTTTTGGCGAAGTTTAATAAAAAAAAAAATTAAAAAAAGGAATCAATTTGTTAACCATAATACTAACCCTAACGCTTTAATTTTAATATTGGCAACTATCTTGAATACTAAAAAAGATCATCCCAAAAACGACTCGGACCAATCACCTCAACTGCGAGTATTCCATCTAGGCACGACCATCTCTAAGATCCACGTACCTATTTTTCCCCAATTTTATCCCCTATGGTTGCCTCCTTTTCAAAGATTTTCAAAAATTTCAAATTCAAGATTTTCCTTAACAGGTTCTACAGTATATATCCTGAGACAAAATTTATAATTATTAAATTTAAAATTTATAAATATATTTGTAATTAATTCCAAATGTTGAACTTCAATCAATGAAATGACTTTTTTCAAAATTTAATTATTTTCTCCCATAGGAAGAAGAGGAGACAATAAGTGAGACAATAAGTGAAACAATAAGTGAGACAAACATTTGATTGTTGTAATATCTATGCTAGTTTTGCCAAAGACAATGTATGCTGCAACAATAAAAGATGAACTTTTACCCATGGTTTCAAGAAAATATGAATTGAAAACCATAATCTTGAAAATTTAAAATAAAAGTCAAAACAAAACAAGGTTTTAAGCCATTAAGAAGCCCAGTATAAATATACAACTTCTCCTCGAATATCGAAAAAGGTGGTGTGTTGCCGAAACAGCGTGTAATAGGCCTTCGCTCGAACGTTAGACTACTTACACGCTTACACATTTCGGCAGCACACCAATCTTTTTAGATATTTGATGTGATAGTTCAAACACAAGACGGAGGACTTTACCGGGATTTCAAAATCCGAGTACCTATTGAAAATGCGAGCCGAAGGCGAACATTTTTAATGCACAAGGGCTTTGAAATCCCGGTAAAGTCTGACGTCGAGTGTTTGAACTGACTTCTCAAACATAGTAATTTACATATTTTCAAAGTCCTAGGACTTTGAAATATTTCAAAACGTCATCACGTGATCAGCTAGATGGATCTTCCTCCGGTTTCAAAACACTAATTAAACATTAATTTATTTTTTATTTTGGTTCATGAATTATTAATGAGTTTGAGAATTGTATTTCTACACTGCCTGTGCGCCAGCACAACACGTTTTATTACAAATTTTCCTTATCAGTTGCCTGACAATTCTTATAGTACTAGTTGGGAGAAGTTGTTTTAAAAACATGTCAGTTTATCGTTGGTGATTGTCTCCTAGTTATTCTCATTACCAGCTAACCATTGATATTACTAGAATCTCTTGAGAAGAATTGTAAAATATCTTGTTGTGCAAAAATTTCATCTTCATACCTTTTACCCCTGCTAAAGTGATGTACGGTACTATTCACAGGAAATGACGTCAAAGCAGGGACACGCAAAAACATTGCACATTGATTCAGCAGTGAAATACAATGAAAGTTTGGGAATTGAGCGAATTTTGTCAGAGTCAAACTTTCTTTGTATTTCACTGTTGAATTAGTGTGCAATGACTTTGTGTGTCCCTGCTTTGACGTCATTTCCTGTGAATAGTAAATCAACTTTAACATCGAAAAAATGCATGAAGATGAAATTTTCGAACGACAAGATATATTACATTTCTTCTTGGTAGAACCCAAAGATTACGAATATGTAAAATCTCCAAACCTCGGATAGACACTTGCCTGGATAAATGGTTACAATTAATCTTGTTTCATTTTGATCCTTATTTTGAATTTTCAAAATGTTTTTCTTGAGTTTATTACTTTATCATGGTCAAATTAACGAACACTGAAATGATGAATAAGATTAACATGGAATGGACTGTATGTTATAATGTATTAGGAGGATATGCTGTTGAAAGTGATTTCTTACAAGTGATTATAAACTTTGTGTATCATTAGATCACCTTTATAACACTAACACTTCTGTGATGTGGTAATGGTAATCTAATGAATACTATTGTTACTGTATGTATTATTAAATATTATAGTATGATCTTTTGTTGTCTGATGATTTTTTTAAGTAATATTTTAAAGTTCCTAAAACCACAGATATGATATTACTGATACAGATTCTGTGAGCTCACTTCATAGTTGAATGCTATAATTGGCTATAACTGGGACCGCTATAAATGGCGTATGCTGTTGCGGAGACCCTGCCACATTTCTACATTTTTGACGCTGTTTTTTTGTTATTCTTGTAATTTAGCAGCAGTGGCAATAAAATTAAAAAAATAAATGCCAAAATGTTTTAGAGTTTCTCACTGGCTGAAGTATGAAAGAAGCGAGAAACAGATTTCTCACTCTGGGGAGCCTGGAGCAAGGCACTATGCCCTTATAGGCATGTGCCTCTGACAGTGAGATAGCATCTTTTTGCCACCAGTGTGGTAGTTGATGGCACACCATCCCACCCGTGGCTAGGGACATTGGGTGCTATGTTATGTATTATAGTAGCATTGATGTTATATATAGTAGCAGTAGGCACTGCTGCACTTGCGGCTGTGGCAGACTTAGTTGCATCAAGCAGTAGATACATGCATGTTGAGCATGCCTATTTTTACAATGGTTTGTTTGTCTGAAATGTTAATGACTATATCATCAAATCAGGACTACTGTATCTACTCTTTTCTTGTGTAAGTGACCACCTTGACAACAATGGTGGTCCCTTGCAAAAGGTTCAACTATATTGTATCCAAAACGATGGCGGACTTACCATTTCAGAAAAACAAACCTAAATTTATAGAGCATCAACGTAAAGCTCAAATCGTAAAACACATTGGCATTAACTAGCTATTCACTTCCAGTAGAATCTGTATCAGTTGGAATTGACATAAGGTCACTTGGACATTGCACATATGTGGTCAGTAAGGCTTGAACATTGCAGATATTGGCCTTTTCAAATTATTAGCATTTCAGTTTATTTGTGTTAAATTTGACCATTTGTTTGCATCAGGGAAAGTTTGCAAATTGCACGGGCAAGTTGTGCTCCGAAAATTTATTTTGTGCTCCTAATATTTCATGGCAGTGTTTTTGCGGTTTAACTGTAGCATGAGCCATGCTGGTCAGCAGATAGCGATAGATTACTTTAAGCGGCCGCTTGCCTTTGCGCGGGCGAATATATAATTTAGCGTTGCGCGGGCAGAGCCAATTAAGGTTTTCAAGTGTGCGGGCAAGATCTGGCCCGCACAAAGCAAATTTCCAGTCTGGCAGAGGGCATCCATTTTCTATTTCTTTTATAAAATAAGACTGCAAAATATGCAGCGACGGTACAACCGTGTTTGCATAGCCTGATATATATAAACACATGAACTAACCAATCATTGCTTATATGTACTGTATTAAGACATGACTTGTTTTATAATAATTAATAATGTTTACTTTAATTAACAATTAGGGTTTAGTCTATTAGCTGATAGTTCATAACTATCGCTAAAAGCAATTATAAATACATGCTCTTCCATCGCCAAGTACAACTGTCGGTCAACCACCTCTTTACGTTTTACAAAGTTTTAATACTGGTTAGCCAACCAGTCAAAAACAATCAAAACTTTCGACAGATTAATAGAAATCATCTTGTCCTATATTCAAACAATTTATTTCTATCCAGGTGTTGAAGACTTGAAGAATATCGAAATAAAATTAGGTTTTATGACTTTATCCAGTGAACTTTGCTACGAACTTTTCCCCCCAGTTATTTCGTTTAAATAAACACAAGTAAACAGTATAAACGTCTTACCGTTAAACATTTTCATCCCATTCATTTCTTTGGTGTTTTTGTTCTGCTTAGCACAGCAATTTTCCTTAAAATCTTAGCTGATTTCCACTATCCGTCATTGATGTTTGAGATGTTCAAAAATTATGCCAAAACTTAAACATCAATCTCGTCCTCAGGGCCTTCGCGAGATTGCCTCGCACCGCGAAGGCCATGGGAACAAGGTTGAATAACACCCCCCGGAATTGGCTCACCATTGAGACTCGGGTCCAGACCTTGTCCAGATGTGCTTTTGAATTTAATATAAGCTTTTTCAGCTTGTCAGATATACCAAATTTAAAGAATTTTCAAGATTAAAAATGGATAAAATAAAATATTACGAAATTAATTACCAAGTATATCAATATTTCAAAAAATTACCGAACATTTTTAATTACCAAAAAGGACCCAAATAAATGGCGAAAAATTACAAAAAGTAATTTAGACTACCAAATCCGCACGCTCTTTCCAACCATCAAGTTATCAACTATCTCCTGATATCATAGATAATGCTTGATCAACCAATCAGGATCGCGGATTGACGATAGATGACAATTAGATTACAGCATAGTGTACTGTGCGGAACGAAGCGAACAAGTAAAAGATATTATGAAGACGAGACAAGATAAATTCGTATCTCCAGTGGCCATGTAATCAGTGTTCTGTTTATTAAATTGAAATCAATGAAATAGCCATGATGATATTTTCACAGTGAACTTCACATGTGAAGACATGGGGCTGGGCTTGACCGTTTACATACTTCCTAACTAAATTATACAACTGTGTTTCTCAACTACTTGGATATAATATGAAAAGAGAAATAAAAGAACTTCAATATGTCGAAAATTACCCTACCGGTATTATTGAAGTTCTCTTAGGTAGCTGTCATTAATTCCACCAGGGAGGGGGGTAGAAGGAAAAGTGCTGGGCCATGAAACTATAAATCAAAAGTTGGTGGGGCTACGAAAACATTTGGAAAACCTTTGATGCGCCATGAAACCTTTTTGATTAGTATCAAAAGTAATTGAAGAAAACAAATATTTATAACATAGGAATTGATATACGCTATGTAAGTCCAAGAAATATCCATATCACACCCAAAGAAAAGTTGTTTTGAGAACCCCTTTGCCCCAGAAATGATGTACATGTATATATAGTTTGGATTTCAGTGGTTCAAGACTAAGAGTTCAGGAATGCAAAAACCCGGCTGAAAACAAAGTTGATTGTTTTCCTTGCTTTATATGGCAGACTACCCTCAGTTCCCAGCACTCCTGTGTTGTTGGTATGAATGAAGATTTAAGAAACTAAAACAAAATGTACAGTTGGGTCATGAAACCATCCAGGGAAATTTGGTTGGGTCACGAAACTTTAACAAGAATTTTCAGTTTTCCTTCTGCCCCTCTCCCTGGTGGAATTAATGACAGCTCGCTTATTTCTCTTTTTCATATTATATGCAATTCTTTTGAGAACTTAGCATCTTTCATATTTACTCTTACATTACAGAAAAAACCCGCTAAGAACCTACATTTTACCCAATCAGCCGCCTGGGATATTGGTTCTTATATTCTTATATGTTCTTATATAAACAAATACTTAATTTCAGCCTGTGGTTCTTAATAATGGTAGGTTCTTGTTAGCGGGTTTTTATGTATCTCATCTACAGTACTAAAGGATCTGGCATGTTACAAGCTCAAATCCCTCTACTGGCATGTTACAAGCTCAAGAAGGTCACAGGTCTATTCACGTCGCTCTACGACTGGCTTGTACCTAAGACTCAAGACTATTCCTAAAACATCAACATTTAGATACTCCTATTTCCCCGTATTGTCCAAACGTGGAACGCTCTACCCGATGATGTCAAGTCTTGCGTTTCTTTACCATCATTTAAACATAGACTAAAGAACGTCTTTTTCAATAGACTTCGTGTACTATTTGATTGCAGGACAATACTAGAAGTTATAAGTTGATTTGTCCTAAATGTCGTCATAGTAACACTCTTCATTTATGTTCGTGTTAACGCTGTCTTATTTGTAATTGTAATGTGTAGTGCTTACTCTCTGAGTTAGCTTGTTTGGGGAGGGGGGTTAAATTTTATTGTTAGTATAGTTATAGGTGTTCAAACCTTGTACGGGACCTCGTGTCCTATTGTTTGTTCGCCTAGTGTATTTATATTATACTATTGTTATTCATGTAGTATATGTATCTATACTGCATTTTTAAAATAAAAAAAAAATGTCCAGGACTCAGAATCATTTTTCTGAGGATATGAGCTTGACGATCGTCCATGTGTCGTCTGTCTACTCCACGCTCTCCCACATTCACTACACCAATGTACTACTTTAACATATATGTCAATAATATTACGACGAATTCAGCAAAGCGTCTAAAACCAGCGCGCTTAATGAATTTCTACGCTTCACCTCATTTCTGCGCCAGTCAACTGGTACTTAACTATATTTATTGACAGCTAATATTATTTGAATAACATACTGTCAAACCAAACCTTAACCGCTCAATCTCACGGATGACTGAGCAAGCTACCGTACATAGATTTAAAACAACGAAATCCTCTTTAATTCAGCATCAAAAAAGGAATCATCTTCGTGCTTGGGTGATAGATAATATGCTACGAGATATCTTGTTCGTTTTGACAAGGAAGACATTGCAAGGGAAGCGTTTGTTTCTCATTTTTCTCGGTGTATTAACGTTTGACATTTACCTTAGCGGTTTGTTCGAGCGTAACGAAGAAGGTAATACAAAAGAAAGAAGTTACAACGCTCGACGGTTACATGACATTCTCACTTGTAATATTTAATGTTTCTGATTATTCACACGATGTGTTACGCTATATAGGCGAGTCTTTCCAGTTGAGCAGCTGGTCAGAAAGCGAGGAACTATCATCGGTGAGTGGATGTAGCTAAAGACGAACAATTTCTCCACTACATTGACAAGTTGGTTTAACATGAAGTTCTTTGAGCAAATTTCCTGCTTTGCATTACATTGATCAGCCACTTTAGGTTTTAGTGTTTTACCCTCTGACGAATATATAATAATGGTGTATATTCAGGCTGTACACAGGCTACTGACGAAGGGCCTTCGCTCGAAATGTGATGGTATCTATTTTTGATAGTGCCGACCATGCCTTTGCTTTCCTCACCGTAATTTATATACCATGGTGTTTATATACCATATAATCGGAACAAACAAATGTTTTGAAACGCATGCTCATCATAGCAACAAAACGTCTATTTATGTTAATATCTACACTGCTGTAGTGAATGTGGGAGACGGCTTGGAGTAGTGACAGACCGCAAACAACCCCCAACAACGCTAAGATCAGCGTAGCGCCGCCCCAGTTATAATAGAGTTAGTGAGGCTAACACCACAGTTTTATATCACTCAGATTCTGGATTAGCTCGCATATAGAGGATGACTATATGATAAATATACCTAGCCTTCGTCTTCGATCTCACAAACATTTACGAGGTAATCACTATACGATAGTTTCCATCTTTCATCAGGATATCGCTCGACGACAACGGCTGAGGCGCAAGAGAATAATAGATCATTGTCGTAACCGAGTGGTAAACAAAATGTTGCCAAAAGGTCCAGAGAATGGTGTGTCAAGTGATGCATTTCGTCACATTATCGTCAACGACAAATATCGTTTTCTGTATTGTCAAATTCCCAAGGTATAACAATAGATATTAGCATTGGTATGTATGTATGTATGTATGGATATATGTATGTATTGCGGTATGTATTGTATGTATGTATATATTGTATTGTATTGTTGTATTGTATTGTGTTGTATGTATGCATTGTATTGTATGTGTGTCTGTATTGTATTGTATGTGTGTATTGTATTGTATTGCATCGTATCGTATTGTATTGTATTGTATTGTATGTGTATATGTGTATATATGTATTGTATGTATTGTAATGTATTGTATTGTATTGATGTATTGTATTACGATACAATTTTAATATAGCACTGATGATGTATGTATTGTATTGTATTGTATTGTGTATTGTATTGTATATATTGTATTGTATTGTATGTGTATATATGTATTGTATGTATGTATTGTATGTATGTATGTATGTGTATGTATCATTATCTTTTGTTATTAAGGTAGCCACATCAAACTGGAAGAGAGTATTCATGGTTTTAAACGGCAATGCCCGCAATGTGTGGCAAATTGGGCCAGTGGACGTGCACAATCAATCAGGCCAGCATTTCCGATACTTACACGAGTACAAACCATCGGAAATCATCGTGAGACTTCGGACTTACTACAAGTTTCTCTTTGTGAGGCATCCGTTCGAGCGGCTCGCGTCCGCTTATCGAAACAAATTCGCAGAACCCAACTCGACGTATTTCAACAGAATATACGGAAGATACATCATTAGGCATTTCAGGAAATCTCGGCAGAAAACGACAATTAGTTTCCGGGAATTTGTCCGTTACATCGTGGAAGGGAAAGATGAAGTGATGGATAATCACTGGCGACTTTACGATGATCTTTGTAAGCCATGCTTGTTATATTACGACTTCGTCGGATATTTCAGAGAACTCGACCGAGATGCTAACGACATTCTCCGAATACTAAACGTCACTGACAAGGTGTCGTTTCCGAGAAACCTCACCTCGGAGTACGAAGTACCAACTTCGTTGATCGTCGACAGATATTTTTCGGAACTTTCCAGGAATTTGCAGGACAGACTTTACGAGAAATATCAATACGACTTTGAAATGTTTGGGTACGACAAGCAATGAATCTACAGGAGTTCATGTTGTGACGTCAACACGAACATTTCCGAATGACGTCCGGACGAGGCCGACTGACGATGGAGTATTATGGAGTATGGCAATTATAATACCATTGATATAATATGAAAAGGAGAAATAAGAGAACTTCAATGTGTCGAAAAATACTTAAAGAGCGTCAAAAAAATTATTGTCTTATTTGGAAGAACATTTAAAATGATAAAGTAACTTCTTTTGAAGATTTTTGCTTCTTCGCTTTGTTTTTGATATATTTCAGTTTGTTTGATATGGAAATGTATGGAATTTCGTCACACATGCATAATGAGTTACCGGAGAAGTTTGTGTATCACTTTCATTCTCAAACGAAATCCTTTAAAATCAAGAAGTTTGGTGTTGTGGGAGAAACACGCGCACATGTTATTCACACTTTAGTGTTTTCATTTCATGAAGGAAAAGATATATAACATTCTCTGATAACTCATTATACATGTGTGACGAAATTCCAGACATTTGCATATCAAACAAACTGAAATATCTCAAAAAGAAAGCGAAGAAGCAAAAATCTTCAAAAGAAGTTAATTTATCATTTTAAAAGTTCTTGCAAATAAAACAACGACGTTTCGGACTATGTGTACTTCTTCCTCCATCTGACCTGAAGGACACATCGTCCTAAACGTTGTCCATGAATATACTAAGTACTCTTACTTAAGTATTTCTCGACACATTGAAGTTCTCTTATTTCTCCTTTTCATATTATATCCAGTTCTTTTGAGAACTTAGCAGCTTTCATACTTTTTCTAATTATCACCATATTTGCTTGAATACCTTACTTCCTTTGGAAGACTGACTTCGCGCAGACTAGCAACTATATTACTACAATCTCAAAATACACAAAATTGTAGTTTCGACTGCGCATACATATGACACGTTTTGAGTCGGGTCTAAATCTTATTTCATACATAATATAAGTCTTAATCACCCATAGTAAACTACGTAAATTATGTAAATAAACTATATTTTGTACAATAAGTCATGTTATTTATGAAACGGCTATTTATGAAAGTTTTAGGCTCAACTCAGAACGTGTCATACTTATTGCGCAGTCGACACTACGATTTCGTGTATTACAACAATCTCAAAATGTCATGGCTAGATGGAATACATGCAGTCACGGTGACTGTGAGTTACTAGGTCTGAGTCGTCTTCTGGACGATCTTTTTTAGTATCCGCGAGTGCTTGGATGAAATGAGGGCATCTCCTTCGTGCACCGCACACACAATGGACACAGACTACGTCATAGATACATCAAGGTTATTTTCTCGGGATTCAGAAGCTTTATAAAAGAACAAAAACCCTAACCATAACCCAAATAAAAACTCTAGTCCTTAACCCTGAAATAAAGGAATACTAACCCTACTTTTAAACTAAAGATTTCAATGATGTAATATTCTGTGTCCAGTACACAAAATAAGAGCCGAAATGAGAGATTGTAATGTTATCATACGATCGGACATGGCTGTATGATTAGACGCATCATGGACTGTTAACGGGGTTATGGTTATGATCTAAGTTGTTTTGGCCCGCAAAATGGGTTTTCTAACCCCCGCCTAGTGGTTTGAACCTAGGAGTATCATTAGATGTGTGAAGTTGATCATCCAGGTTGTTGTAGTCTTGAGAAAGACTATTGTTGGTGACTGACGTTTCGACGGTCAGGCAAACCTGAGAAACACGCTTTACTAATTGACTCTGAAGATGACCACCACTGATGCCGTCAAAACGCCAGTCACCAACAATAGTCTTTCTCAAGACTACAACAACCTGGACGATCAACTTCACACATCTACTCTAGCCATAGCCTGAGCCCGTCCCCCGTCCCAGCCCCTTTGCGCCTGCTACGCAGGCTAATCTAGCCACAACAATCTCAAAATGCAATAAACGCAATGTAGATTAAATACTTTTTATTCTCCATTCATATATACTGTATATTAATCAGTAGTTTCCACAAAACGCCTTATTTAGAGATGTGTTATTCCTTTTAAAGCAAGGCTAACTTCGATCACAGCAAAATGCAAAGTATAAAGGTGGTCACTAGAAAAGATACTTCAAAATAAGATTTCCGTGGAGAAACTTCAAGGGTTTAGTATAAAGGTTGGATAAAGCATAGATAAAGGGTTTCAAACATAATTAGGGTCCATATTAAGTTTTGACTTTGGGGTCGTATTAACCCTTTGAACAGTTTGTTACCAGTCTCCACGCGGAACCCTTATCTTGCAACAACAACGAATGTGTCCGTAAATTCATCAGCCGTGTATATTTTCAAAGATGTGACTCTTTTTCAGCATAGTGAACTTTTTTCTCTTTCTTTTGGTCGTGGTCTTCTCCCGCGTGTTTTATCTCGCGACCCGCGTGGTGCCTCCCACGACCTTCCCGATCACGATGAGCCCGATGTTCCAACGCTGGCGTCACACGACTTTGGCTTTCCCCGCCATGCCTTCGTCGATCATCGTTCAATCCTATCCGATGAATCATTATGATAATAATGATAATAGTAATCAGTATTATGATTTAAATTTCGATCATAATCATAATTATATTCTGATGATCATAATCAGACTCTGATCTGAATCATACTCAAGCATACTCTGATGATCATAATCTGATGATTACAATCATAACCATAATCATATTCTGATGATCATAATCATAATCTGATGATCACAATCATAACCATGATCATAATCTGATGATCACAATCATAACCATAATCATATTTGGATGATCACAATCATGACCATAATCATAATCGTAATCATAGTAAGGCATACACTGATGAGCATAATCATAATCTGATGATCACAATCATGACCATAATCATAATCTAATCATAATCACAATCATAATCTGATGATCACAATCATAACCATATTCTGATGATCACAATCATAACCATATTCTGATGATCACAATCACCATATTCTGATGATCACAATCATGACCATAATCATAATCTGATGATCGTAATCATAATTATAATCTGATATCACAATCATAACCATAATCATATTCTCATGATCACAATCATAATCATACTCTGATCATAATCAAGAATACTATGAAGTCTGATCCTGATATATATGATAATCATATTCTAATGATCATAATCATAACCATAATCATAATCTGATGATCATAATCATACTCAAGCATACTCTGATGATCATAATCATATTTATAATCACTACATGTACCTGATATTTTATCAATAATCATAACGTAATTGATCATAATCATTCGTAATCACCTGATATTTTATTACGTCCATTATGAAATCCCTTTGTTTTTTCTTTCCATTCTTTGTCAAACTGTCCTGCGTCATCTGTACAACAAGAAAATAATTAACTCTTTCTTTTCTCACAAAGACATGCACACAGATAAACAAAGAGACAAGACTGACAGATAGAGTCAGACAGAGAGACAGACAAGTAGACAGGATCAGACAGACAGACAGACAGACAGACAGACAGACAGACAGACAGACAGAGTCAGACAGAGAGACAGCATCAGACAAAAGACAGAGAGTCAGACAAAGAGATAGGATTTTTTTCTTCTTTCAGACAAAGAGACAGAGAGTCAGACAAAGAGACAGAGAGTCAGACAGAGACAGGATCAGACAGAGAGACAGATAGACAGAAACAGAGAGTCTGACAGAGAGAGACAGAGAGACAGACAAATACAGAGAGACAGACAAACAGAGAGACAGGATCAGACAGAGAGACAGACAGACAGACATAAGACAGACAGACAGACAGACAGACAGGATCAGACAGAGAGACAGGATCAGACAAAGAGACAGGGTCAGACAGAGGACAGATAATGACACAGAGAGTCAGACAGAGAAACAGATTGTCAGAAACTATAACTATAAGGTACTTGAGTTAATAACATGCACACTATATACAAAGAGTCAGACAAAGAGTCAGACAAAGAGACAGACAAAGAGAGCCAGACAAAGAGTCAGACAGAGAGATCAAGATCAGAGTTTCCACATACTTTCATCGATGTTTAAAAAATCTTGTTTTTGTTCTTCTTCTTCTGTTCTTGTGTTTCTTGATTTCTCAACCACATGAGCACGTTCTCCTAGAAACAAGAAGGAAAGTCTTCATAAGAAGAAAGTATTGTGTCACAAGGGTTCCAAGGGCCTACGATTTAAGGTCATTATCCAAGAAGACCCCAAAAGTCTTACCACTTGCTGGTATTATTGCAAAGGCAGCACTTTCTCCTCAATTATTTTTAAGACCTTAGTGGTGGTGCAAAACAGGATTTTAATGTGTGTCTCCCAGCTCATAGACATGTGTGGTAACCACTAGACCACAACAGCTGGTCTAGTGGATCGTCAAGCTCAAATCCTCAAAAAATGTTTCTGAGTCCCAGACAGGAATCGAACGTCCTGTAACCTTCTAATTGCTGGTGAAATGTTTTAACCATTAAACTACTGAGACTCTAATGGAGAAAAGAAAGTGTAGTGTATACACTGTATACAAGCTTTTCCATGATAATGGCTTGATAAACAGATTGCAAATAAAGTCCTAGATGAGAATGGATCCACCTATGGGTAAATCTATTGACACTGTAACCAGCCAGATCTATTGGTATCACACTCTATCCTCTGCAGAGGCTTCCAATGTGATAGAGCGGGTAATGGGTTGGGATAGAAAATGCAATAGATGAAAAATGCTGAAATCCGGACCAAATGTCAGCGGTTTTCCTTATCCCATTACCATCTACCGCATCCTTTCCCGACCCATTACTCCATCTACCGCATCGGAAGCATCGGCGGAGGAGAGAGGGTATCATATACTAACCAATATGATGTCCAACAGCCATCTTATGAATGCCACTTTCAGAGTCTCTTACTGTTTTCTGTGTTTCTTTGACTCCACCTGGTGCAGTCTTGGTTGAGCTGGATGCTTCGTAGTATTTAGGCACTCCACTGCCATCATTACTGTATGTCATTACTTTACTTGATGAGAAAGAGTAGCCTCCATTGGGATTGGAAGCCGTATTATCCTATAAAAAAACAGAAGTTGGTGAGCAAGGTTTTAAAACAAAACAAATTTATGGAGATATATGTCCTAAATGAAGACCTCTGCATGATTCTATGATTCAAGAGAAGTTTGAGAGGGGTTCAACAGGGGAAACAGACGTGAGAGGTTGTTCAAATCAATAGCCAGTTGTTCAAGCCTGGGTAACTTATCTTGTAAATAAATCTTATTCAGCAGATCTTATATTTCCTGTAAAAACTATAGGGAAAAGACAATTTATATATCTGACTGACAGATAAGGGCCTTCCCTTGAAACGTTAGACAACTTACACACTATTTTGGCAGTACACCAACCTTTTTAGATATTTGATTTGTATTTCTACATTGCCTACGTAGCACATGTTTAATCTGACAAATAGCAAGTTATCCAATGGATAGTGGCTGATCTGGGTTTTGTACAACTGGACCCAGTTGGATAGGACTTATTAAGTTGTCCAGGCTTTGAACAAGTGGCCTATTATTACTTATTTAATATATTTCTATTTCATTCTTACACAATCTCTGTGCATTTGAGACATCATAGAGTTCATATTTCTAAACATTGAATCAAATCCACCCATAAAACCACCATGTCGAGGAACCATCGCCCTTTCTTCATCTCTGCGGTCTTGTGGTCCAGCTTCAAGCATCCCAAATGGACTACCAAATGGTCTGGCAAATCCACCAAAAGCTCCAAATCCACCCATCATTCTATCCATTTCTCTCATGTGCTCTCGTTGGGCACTAAAGATTAACATGATTAAATATATTTAGATTAATTTATAAGTCATGTTCTACACTTGATGAATATTATTACGAGAAACGTACTAGTAGTATAATGCATATACTGTAATCTGATTGGCTACTCTACTCAATATCTAATTGTCATTAGATATTAGCCTAAACAAAATTGGCTTGTTTTTTGAAATAATTTTCTTCTCACACACAGCTGGGAGCTGCTGCAGCAATCAATGGCGAAAGCAACAACAAAATGCACCCTACGTAACCCGCACCACCCCTAACACCTGATTATCACCATGCCCCCCAGCAGTGTGTGAGAAAACATTTTCTGCTTCTTTCGTACCTCAGCCAGCAGAAAATAAAACTTCTAAAATGATTTTTTTACAAACTCAGTTGCGTGAATTTGCACGCAGAGCTCGGCACTCTTCATCTATATCTACATGTCGTTGTTATGCATTAGTACAAATATCCAAGTAGTTAGAACTCAGTTTTAGGCACAGGTAACAAACAAGGCAGCTAACAAACAATGCAGACAACAAACAATGCAGACAACAAACAAGACAGACAATTAATGAACAAATAAGGCAGACAACAAATAAAACAGGGAAAAAAAGACAACAAATTTGAAAATAGGCCCTAACTACCTTACAATATTGTAAAAAAGTAGAGTGCTGCATACATAGACAGTGTTTTTGATATATAGCAAAGTGAAAAGGTGGTAAACTGCCAAGATTTTTAGTAACAAAATACTGAAATTTCGAGCGGAGCTCTGACGAAGGGCTCCCCTCGAAACGTCAGTATTTTGTCACTAAAAATCTTGGCAGTTTACAATATTGTAGTGTGTTGTACATGAATAAAAAAAGAAAATGTTGGAGAACTTCCAAAATAAGTGTGTAGGAGCTATAAGGCCCTTCTTCAATGTCTAAGGCACTTCTTTTTATAGTGTTTTTAATTCATAAGTACCTAAGCCTAGCTCCTTCACAGACATTCTTTGTACAGTGTTGCCTCACTATAGCGCAGTAGTTGGGGTACATAGTGGAGACCATGTTAGAGATGAAGCACGTTTATTGCGAGTTATTGGACAAATCTCATTCCCAGTACTCTTGCCACTCAGTCCTGGTGCAATATTGTGGAAAGAGTACTGGGAATAAGCATGGATACTACTTCATTAAAAGCATTGGTTCTGAAGAAGCTTGAAGTTAGAAGTCCGCTATTAAAGACTAATCACACTGCCATGTTGTCGTTCTATCTCATAATAATTGCGAACATTCAGGGCGTTCAGCAATTGTTAAGATCATTCAAATTGTCTCAAGTGATCATAATAACTGCCGCAGGGCTCAAGATTTGAATTTTTTCCAATATCCAAGTGGATACTAGCACCTTAAAATCTGGTATCCCTCCTTGAAATTTAGTATCCCAGATTTGGATACTTTAGTAGGGATTCCGATTAGCAGTATCCAAACACGGTAAAATATAAAAAAATATAAGGGAGCAATTATAGAATACCCGTCCACTTTTGAAACTGCATTTAAGGCAGAAATACAAACCAGGATGCTCTTTGTCTTTAAATACACGGAATAAGAAACAAAGCACCAAAACAGAGCTATTTTGTCGAACATTTCGCCAAAATGTACAGAGTTTTTTTATAGTATCCCATCGGGATACTAAGCCCCATCGGGATACTAAGCCTATGATATCCAATATTAAAATATGGTATCCCGTGGATATCGGGATACCGCAAATCTTGAGCCCTGTTGGGCAAAGTGAAATTTTTGGGGTCCAAGGACAAACCGTTATACCAAGTCGCACGTTATAACGATGCACGCTTAATAGCGAGGCTCCACTGTATATCTAAGAAGGTTGATGTACTGCTGAAAATAGCATGTAAGTTGTCTAACATTTTGAGTAAAGAAGGCCCTTCACTTATCCTAAATCCCATCTAATGTTTGCTCACATAAGTAGAACATTCCTTTCTCTTTGTGAATTTCGCTCGCTGATGAAAGGCACTCACTTGAAACATTACACCTCCTACTCAATATTTCTGCAGTATACACCCACCTTTTAGGGTATTTTTGGTTTTGTATTTTAACACTCATGTCCACACAGAACTCTACTTTTAAGTACAGTAACTACCTAAATTGGTAGTATAGTAACTACCTAGTTGGGAGAAGTTGTTTTAAAAACATGTCAGTTTTATTATCTTTGGTGATCATTTTCTTTATTCTCATTACCTCTATACTTGGTTAAAGGGGAACTGTACCAAAAAAATTAATTACTTTTAAATAAAAGGCCTTGAAGTATAATGTTTGGAAATGTTAATAGTTTTACAATATCTGCTCTTCTACTCGAGAAATAACGTTTTCATTCTCGTATTTTATGCCTCTGGACGCCGCCATTTTCGAGTTTGTTCGACGGCTCAAGATTGATGTACAGCGGTGGTTTTCTTTTCAATATTGACGTCATTGAGTGTTTGTCCTTTGTTCGTTGCACTCAAGTGACGTCAAATTTGAAAAGAAACCCTCGCTGGACCTTGAGTCTGAGCCGTCGAACAAACTCGAAAATGGCGGTGTCCAGAAGCCTAAAATACAAGAATGAAAACGTTATTTCTCGAGTACAAGAGCAGATACCGTAAAACTATTAACATTTCCAAACATTATACTTAAAGGCCTTTTATTTAAAAGTAATTTATTTTTTGGGTACAGTTCCCCTTGAACCATTGATATTATTAGGAGAAGTTAGGGATACTCTAGCCAAAATACAAAATGGGATTCATATGAAAGATCTTACTGACTTTAGTTTATTTTCAAAGTTTCAGCATTCCTATTGATTTAAGTAGTAAGTAAGTTGGCCGGCCATAGCCTCCGGCGACCCGTAGGCTCCTCTTTCATTAGCTGCTACCCGAAGGTAGGGGTGGGTGCCACTCCTATCCCTGGAATTAACCACTTAGCCCAGCCAGAGCTGGTCCCAATTTTATTTAAGGCTCTTGGTGAAAGCCCGACGTCCAATTAGCACTGCTCATTAGATTATGGCAACACTAATTTTCAGTCTTCCGGGATCGATATATGAACAAGGTGGTAACCCATCCAGTTAGTGTACCTGAGGTATGGTGCTTAACTTTGGAAAGTCAAGCAGCGGTCACTGACCACTATATTATACCGGTCTAGGTCTAGGCTCGATTTAATTAAGAAGATATGACTAGTTGAAAATTTGGTACCATATTTGTTTTGAAAATATGACATCATTGAGTGCTTCTTTATCAGCAGTGGAGTTGTTTTGATGGTGATCACATAGTGATAGCTGTTGTAAATGTTCTCTTAGGTCTAATCTTAGATAGAAGCACTGAGTGATGTCTACATGTTTGCCAAACAAATATGACGTTGAAATTGGTCAAACTCCAACTTTAACAACTTGCAAGATCTTCTTAACTTAATTTGAATACTTTCATTACTAAAAATCTTGGCAATACACCACTTTTTTTGCTTTACTACATCCAATACACTGCCTACACAGCACTCTACTTTTTTACTACTAAAAGAAATGTTTGGAGACAAATACTGCAATAATGAGAATTTCTGTTGGGCTTAATACAGATCTAAAGTTGAGCTCTCAAGACATTAATATTGCAAAAATTTAACACTGAATCAAGGGGAAAGTTCAGAATCATCCCCAGGGTAATATACAATGATGAATATACAATGATGAATTTACATCATTTCCATGAAAACAAGTTTTCTTTGTCTTTCAGCAGTGTAATGTTTATGAGAATTTGTCTTCAGAAATGTTAATTGAAACATGGGCTGAACGATACAAGTTTTTGGCAGACATCTACTGTATTACAATTCTGTGCAAGAAACTGGTTTTCTAGTTTTTTCCAAGCTATGTATTTACATCACAATACAATATCTTTTATGAAACGAATACTCTAGTCTCAAACCGCAACGATAGAATTATGGCTCAATTTTATATTTAGCCTTCCGAATTCTAATTATAAAACATTTTCCTGCTGCTATGCGAGTTAAACCAAGTATTTTAACTAGCAGAACACTTCACTCTAGCCTAGTTTAGCTTCTGGACTGTAATATACAGTCTAAAATACAATATGTCAACAATATAGCTTGACATTTAATAACCTAAACAATTGCCTTGTTTTTGAAAGAACTCTTAAAGAAATTTGCATCTAAACTCGGTGCTTGTCACTCTAAGTATAACATGTTTCCGTACACAAGACCTTGACCGAAAAGGGATTGATTAACCTGCATGAGTAGTTCAATTGATAAACCTTTGGTGTAATCGTATACATATTTTCTTCGACCCAACTTTCATGTGAAACCACACTTTGTAACACAATAAATCATTCATTCTTCTGTCTAGATAATACTTACTTAAAGAATGGGTCATCGTTGAAGGTCATAAATGAACGGGGAAACATTTTTGTTGATATAAATCCTTTTGTAATACTTGAAATAGCATAAAACTCACATAAACAAGTGCTGCGTTTATTCCCGAAGATGCTCTTTATCTACTAAAGATGACGTCATAATAGATAACCCAAGCTATAATCACTTCCGGTTGAGTAAGAAGTATATATTATATGGAGTCTAATATTAACGTCACAATTAAGGTTTAATTATATGAATAGTATTAGGGTAATTTCAAGGAACCAATTACAAACCAGTGTTTTTCTGATGGCAGCCATTTTGAAAATTATGATGGCAGCCATTTTGAAAATTATCTTGCTGGCGATCTTTTGTCTCACTTCGTTCCTAAAAATCTTGGCACTTCACCACCTTTTCACTTTGCTATATATCCAACTGCCTAACTCAGCACTCTATTTTTTTAAACTGAATAAGGACGTCTATTGAATAAGGTCTATTGTAACCAACAATCATCTCAACCATTCCCAATTATCTGAAATCTCATGCGCAACGCCATTGTCAGATTTCAAAAAAAAAACTTCTTGGCATAATAATTACTTTTTGGCATTGCCACGCATTTCGCAAAGCCTCAACGCGTTTTCAAGGTGAAATTACAATAAGTTAAAACATACAAGCTGAAAATTATTCCGTACTACATTCAAATTTATAGTAAGACTTTGAATTTCTAATGTTGGCAGGAAGAACGTTGTAAAGTCTGGGGCAGTTATCGAGAATGCGCAGTCCCCATGTGTTACATAACTAGGCTTGGGGACAGTAAGAAGTCTCTTAGAGTTTGAGCGCAAGTTACGAACTGGAGTATAACTAGTAACAAGGGATTTTAAATATAACGCGTACAAATATTTACAGATCATGATGGATTGAGAATTCAGGTGTCTAGCAAATTACTCATTTATGATCAAAACACGACAAATTACTGGAAATTTGACACAAAAGAAAACTCCTTTGGGTTCGATAGTCTAAATCAGGAGAAATTGCATTTTCCCCTCATAAAAAGTTTTGTAATGCAGGTCTGAACTTTATTTTGGTTCATTACATAGCTCTAGCGGTGGTCTTGATTATTGAAACATTTCACACTTGTAGCATTTGTATATCTATAGAAATTGTGTTTATGATAAGCGGCAGATTTTATGCAAATTAGTTTTCTGGATTTATTGGAAGCACGACTAATTTCTCCACTCAGGTAAACTTTGAGACTAGATCTATGCAGTGAACCACGATGCATTACAAACATTTTTATGCAGAAAAATGCAATTTCTCATGACTATCGAGCCCGCACCTTAAGTAAGAAACTTGGATATTTATCATTGAAAGAAATTACAAATCAGGTTCTTCTTGCTTTATCAGATTGGGTGTTTCTTGGATCTTTCAAATTGAAATTTTCATGCCAAGCAAAGATGGTAATGGTTCGACATTAACACCAGACCAAGAATAACCACAACAACGAACGTCACCGAGAATATTTCAATGTTCTCGAAACGACGCACACTGTTACGTCAAAAAAAGTCAAGAAGCTTTCATAGACTCGTAGAAATCTCATTCACAGTTCATTTATGTAACTCTAATTATCTTTGGTTTGTTTCGAAGACAAATTACTAAATCAGTTATCTAACACTGTCACAATTAACGGTCATATATTACAAACGGCGATTGCTACGAAATAAAGTTTCAAATAAGGTTTTCGCAGGGAGACAGGAGAAATTGTTTGAGGTGATTATTATAAGGGTGAATACGATTAAATATGAATGTTATTATAAAAGTTCTTCCAAATAAGACAATGAAATTTTTTAAAGTGCCTATAAACGTCAAAATATTGTATTGTTTTATTTGGAAGAACTTTTAAAATGATAAAGTAACTTCTTTTGAAGATTTTCGTTTCTTCGCTTTGTTTTTGAAATATTTCAGTTTGTTTGATATGCAAATGTCAGGAATTTCGTCACACATGCATAATGACTTAACGGAGAAGTTTGTGTATCACTTTCATTCTCAAACGAAATCCTTTAAAATCAAGAAGTTTGGTGTTGTGGGAGAAACACGCGCACATGTTATTTACACTTTAGTGTTTTCATTTCATGAAGGCAAAAATATATAACATTCTCTGATAAGTCATTATGCATGTGTGACGAAATTCCAAACATTTGCATATCAAACAAACTGAAATATTTTTATCAAAAACAAAGCGAAGAAACGAAAATCTTCAAAAGAAGTTACTTTATCATTTTAAAAGTTCTTCCAAATAAAACAATACATTTTTGACGTTATAGGCTCTTTAACTATGAAAGTTAATACGTGGGTTAGTGTGAGGGGTTAGTACGAAGGTTAATGGGGGTTAGTACGAAGGTTAATGGGGGTTAGTACGAAGGTTAATAGGGGTTAGTACGAAGGTTAATGGGGGTTAGTACGAAGGTTAATAGGGGTTAGTACGAAGGTTAATGGGGGTTAGTACGAAGGTTAATGGGGGTTAGTACGAAGGTTAACGAGCGTTAGTATGAAGACTAGTATGAATGTTAATATGAAGGTTATTATGAGGATTATTATGAGTATTAAAGTGTCTATAAAGTGAATAAATCGCTCGCATTTTTTGCTCTAACGAACAAAGTAGCACAGCAGAATCGTTCACTGAAAATTTCAAGTGAATCTGCTGCAGAGTCTTCGAGCTATCAACTCTCAAAGTTTGTCCATTGGCATATAGTTTAACGTTACAAAATAGGGAAAGACTCAGGTGGATCATTAATGTTCAAATGCATTGTTCTTATATGCATAGTAAAAACATTTAGCCATGCGAAATTTTGAGAGTTGATAACTCGATGACTACGCTCTTGCCGTGCTACTTTGTTCGTTAAAGCAAAAAAAAATGCTAGCGAATTTTTCACTTCATAGACACTTTAAGGGTTTAAGACGTCCCTCGAGTAATTGGTTCTCAATCTCCCCGCACAAGCCTTATCTTGCGTACTTTCGCTATATGAAACTAACCAAGTCTGATCAGTCTCACGTACCAGGCTTTCATTGGATTACTAAAAATTCTTTCCAAAATCATCCCGGAAACCATGCTTTCTAAAAGACGGTTTAAATACGCAGACAAACTCCTCTCAATGACGATAACAATTCTTGGAACTTTCTCATTGAGCATTAACAAGCTTATAATCAGGGAAGCATTTTTAGGTTGTCGTCACATGTAGTCCATGTGCCTTGGGGGTGTTCTAGACCGTTGCCACGACGACCATAAGATGTCCAGAGTCAGTGGCGCTGTCCAGGAGGTTGGGAGCAACTCTTGATAAGTGAGAATGTGTGAAGTCGCAGGGAGGGAAGACGTGTAAAACAAAGCTTGCCTAAAAAGAAAGAGAGATTGATTATCCACAGGTGACCACTGCAGTGTGTGTACTACACGGAAACTCTATGAGGGGAATGAACAGGGACTGGAACTATTTATTCAGAAACTGAATTGAGCAAGTTACAGCGAATTCAAAATACAGCTGCTAGACTTGTTGCAGACCTTTCAACCGGAGATCATGAAGGTTGCGGGTTCGATTCTCGTCTGGGGCTCAGAAACATTTTTCTGAGTTTGCGTTAACGCTTGAGTAGCAAACAATTAACTATATTGAAATAACCAAGCGCAAGTACTTATCTCACGTTTGGGGATTTTACATATTTGTAATATTTGGGTCTTCCTGAGCAAAATCATAACACATATTGTCAGCCGAAAATTTCATCTTCATGGAGTTTTTGTTGTCAAAGTTACTGGATGTGATGTCACAAGAGGCATTCCAAACCAGTTTTCTTTTGTTACTTGCCACAAAAATGCCTCTTGTGATATCACATCTGATAACTCTAACACCAAAAAAGTCCATGAAGATGAAATTTTCGGCTGACAAGATATATTACGATTTTGCTCAGGAAGACCCAAATATTACAAATATGTAAAATCCCTAAACGTGAGTGAGATAGCCACTTTAATATATTATTCTCTAACTCAATTGGATTTACCTGTTGGCTTCCTGGTTGAGCGATATTAATAATTCCAGCTGCTAGTTTCTGTTGAAGATACGCAATAAAGCCGTTCTTCAGAGCTCTCGTCTGCGCATGCACGTCCAGTGGATCTCTCCCACAAGGCAAAGCCAAGAGAAGACAGTGTTCTTTTTCAAGCTGCAAAGACCAACAAGAAAACAAAGTGAGAATGTCATCTGATCGAAAGACACTGTAGTCTTGACAATGAGAATATCGTTACTCTTTCCTTCCTTCCTTCCCCTGTAACATACATTATAGGGCCGTACTCAGAAAATTGTACAGGGGGGTGTAAGCTCACTTCAACCGACTGACGCACGAGATTGTACCGACTATATCCTATCGATCCAAGCTTGTCAAAATATTGCCTTTCCGTTGAGTGCCTACTAAAATTACCCTGGTCAGTTGGTGAAATGGTTAATTAGTCCTTATGTTAATAACGCACTCTCCATACGGAATGAAAATTGAAAACATGATGACATTTTCATAATTTGTGTCTTTGGTGTTCTCTCATTGATTACATTTACAAAACATTTAACATCAACATTAGATTTGTGAGTCTTATAATATAACTTTGGTGTCGCACCCCCGTAGTTCCGGGCCTGGTAACATAGTTACTATAGAAACCACGTCAGCTTACCTGCATTCGTTTAGTCACACCCTCCAATTGCGAAGCCTCCATTCGCATTCTCTGAGCTATCCTCAATACAGCAGGTATGGCAAGCCCATTCGTTCCAATCCCTCCGCTCGGTTTTGGCAACGAATACTCGGCGAGTTTTGAGTTCCCGGAAACATAGTGCATCTGAATGGCAGCAGAGTCGTTTTTCAACCCCAGAAGGCCTTGCCACATCACCGGATGACGTCGCAAAAGCTCCATCAAGGTGTCGTCACTGTTCGGCAACGGGCCACTTCCGGTCTGCGCGGGCACAGGAGAGTCGGTCGGTGACGTATTGCTTGAAATCTGGGCTGAGGTCACGTGTTTCGTTGTCTCGGCCGAAGAGACACCTGGGACGGTATCAGAGACACGTGGTTTAAATGTCGATGTATCCCGAGTCGACCGATCCGATGCCGACTGTCCGACGTTGCTAGGCGGAGCATGTGCCGTGGGGTCACGAGAACTCGACGAAACATCTTTGTTTCTTTCTCTGGCAAATTTTCTTGGATCACTTTGTTGTGTTGATCTTGAAGTGTGATGGTGGGGAGGTGGTGGAGGCGGCGGTGGGGGAGGTGTTGCTTCGTTAGACTGGCGTCGTTTCTTCCGTTTCGGGTCGTCGTAATCACCGTTACTATTGCGACCAGAATCCGCATGCTTGGTGTTCTTCGCGTGGTGGTGTTCTCCGTCGCGTTCCGGTGAACGAGGGCGTTTCCGGGAAATATGTTCCTCCGGGTGGTCCTGGGGACTAGGCGACTTGGGCCGACGGTTGTCACGATATTGCCTTCGGTCCTTATCAGAATTCTCAGAAATATTTTTAACGACGACGGCAGATTTAAGGCTAGCACCTGATTTTCTCGCCTTCTTGTATTCTTTAATCGGTTCTTCACGTTTCTCCACGCGTGAATGCGGTATTTCCACGCGTGAATGCGGTATTTCCACGCGTGAATGCGGTATTTCCACCCGTGATTGCGGTATTTCCACGCGCGATTGCGGTATCTCCACGCGCGATTGCGGTATCTCCACGCGTGAATGCGATAATTCCACGCGTGATTGAGGTATCTCCACACGCGATCGGGGTATCTCCACGCGTGATTGTGATATATCCACGCGTGATTGTGATATCTCCACGCGCGACTGCGGTATCTCCACGCGCGACTCCGGTATCTCCACGCGAGATTGCGGGATATTGTCCCGCGACAAGCGAGGTGTTCCCTCATTGACGCCATCAGAGTCTACCTGTGTAGAGGGAACACTTGCCGGGGGTATTTCAACCGGTGACTTCTTGTTTTTCCGTTTCTTTTTCCCGTCTTTATTTTTCATTTTCTTCAGCGCCTTTTCTGCACTCCGTTCTTCCTTTCTATTGCGCACTTTCTCTTCTTTCAAAATAATATCTCCTTTGTCTTCTTCCATCGACACTTTTCCTCCTCCTTCCTCAGCAGACGTACCCCCATGAATATCTCTCTCTTGTTTTACGTCACGTTTCATAGTAACATCCTTCTCCTTGCCATCGTAGCCTATCTCGTAACTCGTCGGATAAAACTCGGGCTTTCCGTAATCTTCTCGTGGTTCCATCGGCTTCTTCCGTAAATTCTTTTCCCGGTGTTCTTTCTTCTCGGGGGGTTGTTTTTCAATGGGCTCCAAATCTTCTTCACTTTGCCCCTCGTACCTTCCTTTTGCATGTCCTCTCTTCTCCTCACCTCTCCTCTTATCCCCATCTCTCCTCTTATCCCCTCTTCTATGACTATCGTCTCTTGGTTCCACGCTCGACTCCCTCGACCCTCGGTCCTTCCCGCTATCACCCGGCCAAACATCGGAATGCTCCCCGCGGGAGTAATATCGTTCGCCGTCACTCTCCGTGTTTCCCTCGTGGCGACCCGTCGTCTCCCGATGATGTCGACGACGTGGCGGTGGCGGCTCCTGACGACGATCTTGCTGACGATCTTGCTCGCGTTCCCGCGCGCGTTCTCGCTCGCGTGTCACGTTATACTCGCGTAACTCCTGACCAAAATCATCACTCTCGTAGCCACCTGCGGGTGGAGGTCCTCGGTAATACTCGTCGTAATGTCGTCGTCCGCCTTCGTTGAAGCCCGGTCCACGTTCGTAACCATGCTCATAAGGGTGGTACTTTGATCCTCTATTATCCTGTTTTATCCCCGTCGTACGAGATCGTTCCGTGGGTTCTTCGTAACTCTTGTTACTACTACGTGGTCTATGAGATTGAGGAGGCGATGGTTCATATCTTCGACCATCTCCTTGACCAGTGCTAGCGAGATGGTCGTAGAAGAAATGTTGGCTCTCACGACTAGCGTAGTCCACCTAAACAACAACATAATAAACAATATGCTTTAGAGATATAATTCCTGAACCACCATCGCTTATAATTGGTAATATGATTGAAAGAGTTAACTCGTTTAAAGTGCCTATGACACGAAAATTAAGTTTGTCTTATATGAAAGAACACTTAAAATGACAGAGTAACATCTTTTGTAGTTTTTCGTTTTCTTGCTTCGTTCTTGAGATATTTCAGTTTGTATCATATGCAAATGACAATGGCGTGACGTACACATGCATGACTTATCAGAGAAGGCTATTTATATTTGCTAATATAAAACCGAATTTAATTTGAATGAAGCATGTGCGTGAATACTTCCCACAACACGGAACTTGTACAATTTCAAGTGATTTTGTGTGATAATAATAAAGATATATAACCTTCTCCGATAAGTCATTATGCACGTGTACGTCACGCCATTGTCATTTGCATATGATACAAACTGAAATATCTCAAGAACGAAGAAAGGAAACGAAAATCTACAAAAGATGTTACTCTGTCATTTTAAGTGCTCTTTCATATAAGACAAACTTAATTTTCGTGTCATAGGCACTTTAAACTGCAAGGTGTCTGGATGCAAAATAACCTTAAATGGAACACTCACATTGAAGAAAATACTAAGAAAGCTAATAAACGTTTATTCTATCTTAGGGAATGTCGCGGAGCCAATTTACCGACTAAAGTGGGCCTCACATGAAACAATAATTAGACCTGTATTAGAATATGCGGCTGCGATATGAGGTGGTCTGCCACAATATCCGCTCAACGAAGAGATAGAGAATATCCAGACTAGAAGTCTGAGAGTGTTGAGTTTATCCAGTGAGTCGCTCCTACCTCTGATGCAGCGATGAGACAATTTTGCAATTCAGGAGTATGAAAAAATCCGCAAGAATAGAACACATCCATGTAATAAACACATTCCTAGTCTTATAACAAATCATTATGAGAAATCATCATAATCTTCTCTCATACCAAAAGACACGAACTATGTTTATTCCAAGAGCAATAAGTAATAGATTTTAGCTGTAATACAGTAAAAACCCGAGTGTAAGAACCTAGATTTTCCCAAGTTAGCCTAAAAAGGTTCTTATATAAATGGTGTTTACTGCAAAATTAGGCTATTTAGGTTCTTAAACAGGTTCTTATTTTCGTAAGAAAAAAGCGACTTGGTTTTGGTAAGTGTGGTCTATTATTTATATAAATTATGCATACATTTTCTCCAAATGACTGCAGTCTAAGCAAATACAAACCCTATATGCGCTCTTTAAAGCTACACTGTATGTAATTCACAGCTTACTGTATGTAAATTCAATGGAACAAAATAACGTATACAACTGTAGACATATATACACTATTTGTCTGGTTCTGGCTCATTTTCATTACTTTGAAGAGTTTATTTTCTTTGATTTATAAATTTTTAGTTTTGACTCTAATAAGAACCTGCTTTCAAATTTCTAAAACAGGTTCTCATGTAAAGGGGGTCTAAATGGAAAATCTTAGCCTAACAGGTTCTTAAAATCTAGGTTCTTATACGCGGGTTTTTAATGCAGTTTATTTACATAGTTTTTCATACTGTTTTGGGTTGTAAATCCGTTGTATTTTTAAGTCAGTATTGCGTTCCTAAAATCTTGGCAGTTTACCACCTTTCCCCTTTGCTATATATCCAAAATAGTGCCTACGCAGCACTCCACCTACCCGTACTCTTTTTCCAAAAATAGCTCGGCTCTTGACGTCATTATGAGCCAACGTAGATCCATCAAGATTATCAAACGTAACCATAGCATAAGACCTCTCTTGATCCAGGCCCACGCGGTTCACGCGGCCATACCGCTGGAAGTGACGTTCTAACATTTGTTCGGTAACAGTAGGTACAAGACCTCCTATCCAGATTGTGCTAGTTGGCATTCCTTTACCAAAGCCAATCTACGTGGCATAAGAAATAGATAGTGAATAGTGTTGCGAACAGATTGTATTTTGAAACCTCAAACTCAGAGCTATCAGGACGCTCTAACCATTGAGCTACCAGGAGGTTCTGACCACTTAGCTAGCAGGATGTTCTAACCATTGAGCTACCAGGACGCTCTAACCACTGAGCTACCAGGACGTTCTGACCACTTAGCTAACAGGATGTTCTAAGCATTGAGCTAGCAGGACGCTCTAATTACTGAGCTACCAGGACGCTCTAACCACTGAGCTACCAGGACGTTCTGACCACTTAGCTAGCAGGATGTTCTAACCATTGAGCTACCAGGACGCTCTAACCACTGAGCTACCAGGACGTTCTGACCACTTAGCTAGCAGGATGTTCTAACCAGGACGCACTGAGCTACCAGGACGTTCTGGCCACTTAGCTAACAGGATGTTCTAACCATTGAGCTACCAGGACACTTTAACCATTGAGCTACCAGAACGCTCTAACCACTGAGCTACCAGGACACTTTAACCACTGAGCTACCAGGACGCTCTAACCACCGATGTATACAATCGGCATGCAACCTTCTGATAACCAGTCACCAGTGAGAGGATGTAATTTATCTCATTTCTCTAAGCTCATCATTACGTTTGTTCCATCCATTGAGTCCCAAGAGATGTATCCTTACCTTTAATCTATTACGTCCTGAGAGGGCACGATTCATTTGTTTCCTGGCCTCCACTGCGTGGGTTATATCAAGATATTGAATAAAAGCGTAAGCTCCATTACTACCTTGTTTCTTAATGTCGACATCCTGAAAGATAAATTGAATTTGCCACTGTACCATAACAGCTTGTCATGGACTCTTAATTTACAACAGTTTACAAGATTGAAGATCCATCTTGGTACTTCACACATTTCATGGTATTTCCCCCTACTTGTCTTAATCTATCCAAGGTGTCTATCAAGGTGTTGAATTTTGTGAAAAATGCAGACAATTACTTTCTAAGGTATATCTTCTTTCAATTAAAAGACAAAATGGATAATTTATATCAAGGATTGACAAGATATTTACGGATGAGTTCACCAAGGGAATTGCGTGCTTCAAAAAATGGCCGACCGAGCGTGCAATGCGTCATGGTTGACACACACTACTGTAGACCCAGAACATACCACAATCTCTCCATATCGTTCAAACATTCTCTTAAGTTCCGACGAGGTGGCATTTCTTTCAATATTTCCAACAAATATAGTCCTGGTGGCATTAAACATATAAACATCATCGGCATTTCCAAAAGATGAACTCGCTCCCTCGCTACGACGACGGTAATGATGGAATGATCCCTCATATTCATCATCTAAAAGATTGACAAATATAAGAAAGAAAACATGAACAAAGAAAAACATCTTGATTTTTGATCAAATAAATACTATAAATGTCCATACTAAAAACGGTTGAGAGCAAGCATGGAAATAATTATTTTGCTGTACCTGTCAGAATGACCAGCACAAATGAATTTGTAATGGTCACACAAAAGATTGTACCTGTCACGGTACAACTTAGCCTCAAAACGTAGTGTAACGTCTCTAAACCTAGCGTAATGTCTCAAACTTAGCGAAACGTCTCACAACTTAGCGAAACGTCTCACAACTTAGCGCAATGTCTCCAAGCTTAGTTTAATATCTCCAAACTTATGCAACATCTCATGGCATAGCGCAATATCTCCAAACTTAGCGCAATATCTCCAAACTTAGCGTAATGTCTCCAAACTTAGCGCAATATCTCCAAACTTAGCGTAATGTCTCCAAACTTAGCGCAATGTCTCCAAACTTAGCGTAATGTCTCCAAACTTAGCGTAATGTCTCCAAATTTAGCACAATGTCTCAAAACGTAGCGCAATGTCTCCAAACTTAGCATGATGTCTCAAAAATTAGCGCAATGCCTCTCATCTGAGATTGTGCGACACGAAATCTAAACACAGTCCATTCAGCACAAAAATGTTTTACTCTCTCAAAAAGTTGAGTATAATCTTCGGACAAGATGAGCATCGGACAAAATGACAGACACAATTAATATTGTAACTGTCAAATCTCTAGAAATGGGATATCTGTACCGGACAATGTCCGTGACCGGCCGCTAATATCCAGGCTTGATTGAGAGGGGTTCGACTGTACAATTACTTCAACTGTAATAATAATGTTTGAAATAAATGTTCCGCAACATATTTTTCTACCTTCACATGGAGTAAGTTCCATTTCAAGACCAAGAAACATTTTGCCTCTACAACTGTCCATTGCCTTCGTCACATCTTCATGCCTAAAAGAACCAATAAAATTCAAGGCATAAAGTATCCTTACAAACAAAAGTTAGGTACTGATAACGAAGTCTACCTTCTAAAACACACAATGGCATGTCTATTGTTGTCTCTTCCCAACACCTTGATGTGTCCTACATCACCATGCTTCTTAAATTCATGATACAAGCCTTCTCTGATTGTTGCATCTAAAATAAAATAAAACAATATGTCAATTTGGGCATTTTACATATTCGTAATATTTGGGTCTTCCTCAGTAAAATCATAATATATCTTGTCAGCCGAAAATTTCATCTTCATGGACTTTTTGCTGTTAAAGTTATCGGATGTGATGTCACAATAAGGCATTTTTGTGGCAAGTAATAAAAAAAAACTGGTTTGGAATGCCTCTTGTGACATCACATCCGACAACTTTGACAGCGAAAAACTCCATGAAGATGAAATTTGCGGCTGATAATATATACTACGATTTTGCTCAGGAAGACCCAAATATTACGAATACTAAAAAAAATCCCCAAATGTGAGATAGGTACTTTAAGTATTACATAAGTATTTTTCAATATATCGAAGTTCTTTTATTTTGATTTATGCAATAAATGATATATTAAAACAAGAGGTGTAGCGTATATGTAATTTTTCGGGGCAGGAATTTTGGCGGCCTTTGCGTATGAGGAACCAATTACCAATCACATCAAGGCAGGTCATCTGAGGAAAAGAGGGTCCCGTACCTAGATTTCGGGGCAACACACAACATGCAAATTGACCAGTCTCTGTGCTAACAGCTCCTTGGCTTGAGAAGTTCTCCCTAATGAATTTGACCTTCCAACATCTATACCTATCCAAAGACCCACAGGCCGACATGTGACTGAACACGACTTGTTGTTATTTCGCTTTATATATACTATATCTAGTTCTTTTGAAGCAGCTTCTTATTTATTCTACATTAGGATTCTCACCAGTTGATCTTGACGATAGATTTCGAATTTGCAATGCCTTTGTTTTCTTCACTGCCTTCGAGGTCTCGGAGACGGAGGAATCACTATCACTTTCGCTGTCACTGTCTCCACTATCACTGGAGTCACTTCCACTGCCAGATATTGCAGTTCCACTTCCACTTTGCCCGCTGTCACTGTCCTTAGCTGCTTTGACTACAGGGTGACGGCTTTGCTGGTACTGCTCTGGACTTTCCTCTGTTAAAATTGACATAATTTTTGATGTATCAATTGCTTTCCAGGCACGGTTAGAATCAGTTGAGTAAAAACGATGTGCATTTTTTCCAGGCGGGCCCTCTCAATATAAGAAAATAATGGTGTGCAAGAAATTGAATGCCATAAGTAATTCTAGGCTAGGCATGCGATACTTTCGGTTGCCATTGCCCCTGTTGGTTTAAGAGATTGGAATGTTTATAAAATCACTAGATCAAAAATGTTTTCCTGTGCGGGAAAGTGATTCATTCCCCAGCAATCCCAGGGCACTTTAGAGCAGATGACATGCGAAAAATGGCGTTGATGACAATCGTCAATTGATTTTGGCTTTCTTTACAATTTTAATAGCAATTTTTGCATGGCTGCTGGAAATACACACAATTTTCCACCTTTGGGAAATAGGACTGTTAACTTAACTTATAGTTTGTCAGAACTATTTGTTTGTGTTCAATACTGAGACATTTTGAAAAGTGATGTGCAACTTTTACTATTTTGGGCCAAAACGATGTGCAAATTGCACATTGCACACCGTTAATTTGAACCCTGTTTCCAGGTAATCTGACCAGACTGATGAAATTGAATATAGAGTGCTCAATTTACAATATTCAACATTGGTGTAACATCACACAAAGTGCCAGAAAACCTTTTATTCTAGAATTGTTTCGTTCACTGCTCTCAACTCTCTCGTAATCACGTCTCGCCGGAGCTTCATCTTTGTAAGGGTAGTTGGCTTGATAACCATCATTTTGACGACTACTGTAACCTTCGTCACCAGGTCTGAAAAAAGCAAGAAAATATATCGGATATAAGAATGATTCTGACCAACACTGTATTTCAGAACTTTTTCTCATTTGAAAATCTGTTTGTCAGTGGTAAACACTGGCGATGATTAACACTTCCAATGGCAAGTCCATCTAAATTAAAACAACACTATCATCGAACAAGAGACTCTATGATGCCATACAGTCAAGCTACAAGCAAATACTATGAATTCACTTCACGCAAAATAGACCTTATACCTTCCAGAATACACCATTATTTGTGTTGGTCATACTTACCTTTGATATTCAACAGACATGACGTCACACAAAAACGATGCATTATGGACGTGATAAAATTTGGGTCTATTACAAAACATGTAACTGGCAGAGATCACCATCACTAACCTGATAGACATTCTTACAACTGATTTAATAAATTTCCATGAAAGATAATAATTTCAGAAATCCACTTTGACTTTTGTGTTAAACTCATAGACTTACAAAGTACAAATAAACACTTTGCCCCACAGCGAGAGACTTCAAGTCAAACTACACCCTTTGGCTGTTGGAGTACATGTACACATCACAACATGGGTAAATACTCCATTTTTTTGAAATAATTAGTAAGAATTAGTAGAATTCTTCCCTAAAGTAATTCGTAATCCAGACGTCGCACAACTTAAAGAGTAGACATATTGAATACATCCCACCACATTGCAGGCATTTTAATCCAATGAGGGAGTAAGAAACAATAAATAACACAGGTGTAAACAACTATTTTTATATTCTTATAAGCTCCAGCTATGATCAGGTACTTTCTTTGGTAAAGGCACTTGTAGTAAACATCAGATGAACCAGTTAATATACAACCCACATATATATTCTTGATTCCCATCTTTGTAGACACAAGTATTGGCACATCACTATTTGCTCTTTGAAGACATGGTATTGGTACATCACTACTGAAACAGATGATATTACCCCAGGACAATCTTTAAAACCAACCAATGAAGCACATACTCCCATCTCGATAACACATCAAAATATACTCCAACTTTGCCATGACTTGACTTGGATAAAAGTAGATTTCCATCGCCAGTGCAATCCATTGGAATATGAACATATACGTAACCATGGAATTAGATTCAAAATACTGTAACACAGAGTTAATGTGACAACTGCCAAGTTGAAATACTTTGGAATACTGGTAACTGTCTTTTGGAAGTTTTCAGTAAGAAACATCAAGTTTTGTTCAAATTTCACTGAGAAATAATATCAACTGATATAAACATAAACTTTGAACAAGTTTAAAATTTGTAGTTTTTTTACATTTGAATATTCGTGTGTGTATTATGAGAATATTTTTTCATAGTAAAGAATGGTGCAGTTGTCACATAACTTTGTGTAAAAGGTATCCATATATTGCCTTCGGTATGACAATATTTCCACAGTGCAACTCCAGGTCAATATTTGTATTGAAGCATTCGATGGCAAACATAGCAAAATAATTCCTTCCATGATTCTTCGATTTGTACCGTAAGCACCCTCGACAATAATTTACTCCGCATTTGGCCATAATATTCTGTATAATTCTCATTCTTTCACAGAGGACTAACCAGTTATACAGAAAACATTCCCATACTCCAATATTGTAAACTTTTGTATAATCTTTTGTGTATAATCTTTTATATCTCCTTTTCGCCAACACCAAGAAACATAACAAGACCAACTTTCCTGACTAACGAAGCTCAAAATTATTTTCATGGCAATAATGGTCTATGATAGTTCACAATTACGCTATTTCAAAACACTTTTACAACACAGGATACTGATATTATGTGCCTTTTATTATGTAGTTAATATCAACCTTTTACTCCCTTAGGATTGTTAACACCCTATTCGTTATTTTTGTCAACCAAGTTGTACAATCACTAACTACTTTTCCCATATTATCATCACCTAACTCAGGCCTTGTGATGAAATAAGCTCGATGGGGCATCTTCTTTGTGTACCGCATACAGAATGGACACAGACTACGTCATAGACACATCAAGGTTATTTTCTCGGGATTCAGAAGCTTTACAAGAACAAAAAAAAACCTAACCATAACCCAATAAAAACTCTAGTCCTAACTCTGAAATAAAGGATTACTAACCTTACTTTTAAACTAAATATTTCAATGATGTAATATTCTGTGTCCAGTACACAAAGTAGCAGCCCTTGATTGAGAGAGAGCGGCCTCACACTAGGGATACTAAACTTCTATCAATTTAGCATTGAACAAAAGGATCATAATGCAAAATACAGTCTAAAATGAAATTTAGACTCGGGATTAAGGTTTGTAAAACACAAACAGCCATTTGGCTTGGTAAACCTGACAGATCTCAAAGTGGTTCCATGTGGTAAGAAATTTCGCTAACTTACTTGTGTGATTTTTAGTAAGATTGACATTTTAGGAGATCAATTTATGAATCGCTTGTGAGGTTTTTCATTGCAAGGCCTTATAACTTTTTTTACATATTATAAAAGTTTAACTTGCATCCCATTTCTCTTTGCTTTTTCCAATAAAGCTTTTTCCAATAAAGTGGCCTTTTAGCTTTTTTGAAATATCATATATAGTAAAATGCTACTTCTTAAGACCTGACAATATTACTTACCCTCTCCCCCCATGTTCGTACCGTCTTGGTTGCTCTCCACCATGGCTTCGTGCTAATGTGGTACTGGCCGGTTCATTGTAGTCTGTTCTTAACTCTCTGTCTCCTAACCGATTTGGAGTCTTGTGCGCTTTTATTGCACACCTTATGTCTACAAAATCCACAAAAGCTGCTTGTCCACCATCCACTGAGCGTTTAGCCAAGATTTTTACTGAATCAATCCTTCCATATCTGATAGAGAGAAAATATCAGACTTGAAGGAATGATGCTTAAATATGTGTAATTGAGCTCAAGTCATATATGAGCTCACATACCGTACAACAAGAGGGAAAACAGAAAATTATTTTTAACAGGACTACAGTAACTGACTACTCACGAGGCTCATGCAGCTTTTTTTCAAAATAAACCTGTTCAACGTACAATTCAGCATTGCATTGAATACACATCCTTTTGCCAACCAACACATTTTTAGGCCAACGGAATTGAGGTTTCAGTTTACCGTCCACCGCCCGCATGGGCTTGAAACTACTGCATGAATTTTTTATTATTAAAATTTTTTTATTATTGGTAGATTTTCCAATTTGCACAGCATGTACACACTTTTTATAGCAAAGCCTTCACTAATATCGACTACATAAGTGATGATCGGTCACCATTTGTTTGACATCATTCACAAACTCACGAAACAACGATAGTGGTGTGCGTATCGCAGAAGTATTGATGTGTCCTTAGCAGGTATGTATTTGAAATGGGCATCACTGACAAGGATGATAGGACCACAGATCGATTTCATTATATTTCCAGACTAGATAATGAATAGGATTCATTAGATGTGTGAAGTTGATCGTCCAGGTTGTAAGTAAAGCGTGTTTGTCTATATAACCATTTACTTTAATATGATTCAAATGGTGAATAATGAACAAAAGCCACATCACATTTTGAAAATCCTCGGACGGTAAACTGAAACCTCAATTCCGTTGGCCTTATGCACCTATCAATGTTAAGCTGCAGGGAGGGGAGGCCGGGCATACCTAGGGGATTTAATTCGAAATTTTAATTTTTTTCCCCTTTGCTTCCCTTCCTTCCTCGCTTCTTTCCTTTCTTCGCTGATCAATTTGCATTGGGAATCAATCATGTGCCAAATCCCCTAGGTATGCCCGGCCTCCCCCTCCTCCCGTTTATAAACATTGATATGTGCATTACATACACACAAGATCAATCATTCAAGAAATTTGGAGAAAACATTCCAAATGCATTATGCATCGGAAAATAGAGACATCAACGGCAGGTGTTTTCGTTTTAAAACGGTTGTCAGCAGGTGCATCTGCCATTGGAAAAACGCTGTAAAAGACAAGATCTCATTTCTATTTGACCCTAAATGAGAAATTTGGAAAAAGGCCTTTAAATTTTCGGAATTAGGGCGGCTTTTCGACCGTCTGGAATGAATATCTCGCTGATCACGAGTGCTGTTCATTTTTAGTATGAAACAACGTAAAGCCAACTAGCCAAGGAGTTATTGTGGTAATTGTCAGCAGAAACAGAAAGAAACACATCGGTCGACGAACATCTCAGTATTAAGCGAGTAGACAGTGCACTTTGGTACAACAATTTTGCAGTTTCACTTTCAGACATTCATCATTTCATCGGATCCGGAACTAGATAACAACGCTATTCGATGGCTTCCACTCCTCAAAACACAAGCAATCTACGTTTCCTAACCATAATATCCATTGCTTCAAATACAAGCGCTATTCACCATTAGATCGCATTGAATACAAAATGCCAAAGAGTCAAAGACTCAGACTTCAACCAACCTTTGGAAGTACTCCACCAACTTCTCTTCAGTTATTGAATCGGGAATATTTCCTACCCACAAATGCCTCGATTCTCGTACAGGAGGCATATCCAAGAACTTGAGATAACACTCTTCTATTAGAGTGTTCCTTCAGTGATATATTCCTCCAGCATCAACGGTTTTAAGTTCTTTAAAATATCGTAAATATTTCCTTCTTCTTCTTGTTTCTCTCAGCTGCACCTTACGATTCTCCACGAGAGGTACGAAATGCACTATGGGCCATGCAACGTTTCCTTCCCAGAATTCCCAGTTTTCTCAACGCGTCTTTGGGACGATGTTTTTTAGTACAGCCATGATTTTAAGAACCTGTTAGGCTAAGATATTCCATTTAGACCCCTTTACACTGCCTATGTCAGGTGGTAACCAGTAAATTTACATCACTGTGATAAATCACAGTATGTGCACTTTTACTAGCTTTTAAGCAAGTCAGGGTCGGAATTAGCGCTCCAAAACAGCTTCGTATTTTTCTTTAGTGTCACAATGTAACATCTCCCGACGTTGCGTAGCGTCGTACAACTTTACGTAACGTCTCCCAACGTTGCGTAACGTCTTACAACGTAGCATAACGTCTTACAAATAGCGTAATGTCTTACAACGTAGCGTAACGTCTTACAACATAGCGTAACGTCTCCCAACGTTGCGTAACGTCTTACAACGTAGCGTAATGTCTTACAACGTAGCGTAACGTCTTACAACGTAGCGTAACTTGCGTAACGTCTTACAACGTAGCGTAATGTCTTACAACGTAGCGTAACGTCTTACAACGTTGCGTAACGTCTCCCAACGTTGCGTAACGTCTTACAACGTAGCGTAACGTCTTACAACTTTACGTAGCGCCGCGGTACAACTTAGCGTTCGCAATTCTCAGAAAAATCACTTCGCAGATTTTCGAAATTTTCAAAATCGCTTCGCAATTTCCGATCCGCTAATTGATCGGACCTTGTAAGTACAATTGAACTTATTTAATGATATCTTTTAGTAGAGAATTTGAATTTAAAATGTAACTGTCTACACTACATAATATTTATTTATTTAACTAAACAGTTCTGCTGGTAGACTATTTCTGTCAGGGTAACTTTTTTGAACACCCGCGGTTTCCACTGTCTGTGTAGCTATGGCAACAGCTCGCGTCACCATCTCCTGAAAAGTCAAGTGTGGATGACAAGCAATGAAGTAGGCAATGGCTCCGGCAAGAGCATCACCAGCTCCAGTTGTGTCTACTCTATTGGCATGTCTTGCTGACACATGAAAGACAGTGTTTTTCAAACCTAAAAAAAAACAGTGTTATAAGTTCGAGTTTTAAGGAAAATCTCGTAGTTTAGCAAAGTTTGGCGACTTGAAACCTTATTGTCAAAGTAAATTTCGGAAAGATCTATTATGGAACTAAGCAATCATAATACATCCACAAATCAAATATCTAAAAAGGTTGGTGTACTGCCGAAATAGCGTGTAAGTAGTCTAACGTTTTGAGCGAAGGTTCTTCGTAAGAGAGTGAAGGCCCTTCGCTCGAAACGTTAGACAACTTACACGCTATTTCGGCAGTACACCAACCTTTTTAGATATTTGATTTGTATTTCTACACTACCTACGCAGCACAACACGTTTTATAATACATACACGCTGTTTAATTATAAACATTTGTTGCATGAGGTTTTTGTGATATCTGGAATAATCAAGTATCAAGGTCGAGGTTATCATGCAGATACCACAAAAACCGAATCCAATAATTATTTTTATTATATATTGTATTCAATTTTATTATATATTGTATTCAAGTCAATAAGGAACATTAAAGTTCTCCGTAGTTTTAAAAACTTGGTTTTTAAATATTTGTTAGAAATTGACAATTCTTCACACAATTGTAGTTTATAATATATATTTTTTAGTCTTCTGTTCATTTTTTATATTGTAAATAATATTCTAATAATTAACTTTTGTAAATACTGTTCACCCGGGTAAGACCAGCTATTATAGCTAGTTTAAATAAATAATTTATTATTATTATTATTATTTTTATACATTGTTATTATGTATATATTGTTTTAAGAAAAGTAACAATAAACGCACTGTCCCACGGAACAGTTTTTTATTTTCAAAAAATAGAAATCACAACAACAAATGAATAATCTAGTGCTAGCAGATTATTCACAAATCTGTAGGTTGCGCTGACTCCCATAATTAACTGTATGCGCTTAGCCAATGAGAAGACAGGAAGCGACTACAATGTATAATAAAGGTGTTTATTTATTAGCTTTGCCATGGTATACATATCATGAACATGATTTTACACATTAATATCAATTTAAAAAGTACACGATAGATGTTAGGATACGCATTATGGTTATAGTATACATAGTTAGTACTTAAGTAGCAACACGATGGCAGTAGGTTCGTAAGGTTCCGAGCTCGGTGTTACAATTACCAAGTGCGTGGGTCGTAATCACATTTGCATATTTCAAAACTCCTGAATATTCTAGAGTAGCGTCAGACTATGTCTGATTCCTGAATATATAAGATGAGATATTAGCTAAGCGAAAACGCTACTCTTCTTTATTTAAATTTCAAAGTACTTGAGGGTATAAGTTGAAGATGGGTACAAGTTTAAAGAAAGCCAAAAAGATGCTGGCAGCGGCTAAAGAAGACATGAAGAGTGCCAAAAATGACACGCAAGCTAACCCCAACTCCTTAAACGAGCACACCCCCTCAAATGATGCACACAGACTTAAAATTTATGATACGGTAAGATATATGTAATGGTACTTAACGTAATGTGATATTCATTGTATGCTATCCAATCCAATACAATACAATACAACCAAATAGCATTTATTTTAACAAGATAATTTAACGAGGCAAAATCGCTGATATAGTCATGTAACATGTTCCATGTTCGTCCTCATGTTGACTATGCTAGTGAGATATGGTCTGGTCAATCAATCAATCAGATGAGAGGTATCGAGGGCGTCCAAAGGCGAGCCACAACATATACATATCCTTGGCATACCAAAGTTGTCCGCCAATTACAAAGACAGACTAATAAAAACCAAACTTCTTTCGCTTTCATATTGGCACGAAATTAAGGACTTGCTTTTTCTTCATGGTTGCTCAAATGGAAAATACAACATCAATTTATCTTACTACCTTCCACTACCGGTTAACCATCTCAGGCATTCAAATAAATACAATTTCAAAATACCAAAACCTCGGACTAAACATTTTCAAAAAAGTTTTTCATAAGATCATCTAGACTTTGGAACACACTCTCCGATCAAACAAAAGAAATTAACACATATAGTCTCTTTAAAAATTATTTAAAATCAAGATACTTTGTCGCTCTCCAGAACACATTCAATACTGATATTATATCTACCTGGCGCTCAATATGTTTAAATTGCAGTTCTGTTAGAGATCTTGAATCGCAGAACTTCAGAATTTGTTGTTAATATTAACTGTGCGTGCGTGCGTTAGTATAATGCATTTGTTGTAATAAGTGATATAATAATTAAGTGATATCGTAGCACAGACTGTGATATGTATATGATAGTGATATATGTAATGTATCATGTATGTTTGTTAATTCTTAGGGTTAGACACCATGACTAGGGCTAAACATCCCTGTTGTGTCTTGCCTTGTGTATGTAAACACAAAAACAAAATAAATAAGTAACATATGCATACTAAATCAAATAATAAAAGTTAGGGTTACAAATTAAATAGAACGAGTTCGTACTCACTATTTCCGAGTTTCTTTTTGAAAAGATCTCCCACCTGAGAACATTAATTGTCCCAAGTGTGTAAAAAAGTATAGTGAAAAGGTGATGAACTAGCTGCCTAGATTTTTAGCAATGAATACTGACTTTCGAGTGGAGCCCTTCATCAGAGTAAGAAGGGCTCTGCTCGAAACGTCAGTATTTCATAGCTAAAAATCTAGGCAGTTCACCACCTTTTCACTTTATTAATTATTCTAGCAGTCTGAAACGGACTCAAAGTCCAGTTTTCAATTTCTTTTTTCTAGTTTTTTCAATTTCATTCTTCTTGCTATTCATTTTATCTAATTTTAGATAACCAAAGATGTCAGACAATATTTGTCTAAATATCGAAAAGGATCTTTCATGTCGCTGCAAAACCGACTGCGAAGTAAAGGGATGACATGTACTAATTTCGGAACACGAGTACACAATGTCCTCAAAATTTACATGCAACAAAATGAAACGAATAAAATGAATGAAAAAGATAGGATGGCAGCTGAAAGTATCGTAAATGCCCTCAAAGACATGTTTCCAAGTCTTGAGCTGTTGGAAAGTGAGTTTTCTTTGGATGGCTACATGGATAATTATCATTGGAATGGACGTGCTGACGCGATTGCTTGGTTTGAAAACCACTTTGTGATAGTGGACTGGAAGACAGTTACAGAAATAAACGGTTTCTGGAATAAATCAGAAACGTACAGAAAACACTTTCACCAGTGCTTAATTTATGCCAAACTGCTCCAGCTACATTTGGAACTTTCATATCTGCCATACATCCTTATAGTACCAATCAGTAGCTTCACTGGTAAGGAAATTCATCCTGGATTATTTACTAATTATCCGGTGGAATGTATAACTAAATTGAATGAGCATACTTGGAGCACTTTAAACATGAGAAAAGTGTATCGTGGAAATTTAATTAAAGATAAGCATGTTGGAAAGGTTATTGATTTAAAGATGAAACTGAATGAACTATTTGTGAATGGTGCGACAGTTGGTGAGCTATTGCAAACATTTAATTTGCCTCCATTTGAAGTAATAGAAAATCCACTGATTGACGCTGATGGTGATACTGATGCTGATGGTGATACTGATGCTGATGGTGATACTGATGGTGATACTGATGCTGATGGTGATACTGATGGTGATGGTGATACTGATGGTGATGGTGATAACTGATGCTGATGGTGATACTGATGGTGATACTGATGCTGATGGTGATACTGATGCTGATGGTGATACTGATGCTGATGGTGATACTGATGGTGATACTGATGGTGATACTGATGCTGATGGTGATGCTGATGGTGATGCTGATACTGATGCTGATACTGATACTGATGGTGATTGAACATTGCAACCATTGCAGTTGGTTCATCAATGCTAATTAAACAACTGCATTGTTGAAATGCTAAACAACTGCATTGTTGAAATGCTGAACAACATTGTTGAAACAATACTGAACATCTTGTATGATTTTTGGATGTAAAGGAAGAGAGCAGTCTGACTGTGTTCCTAATAATACAAATCACATGGATTATCTCCAGTTTTGTATTTTTAAAGAATCTGATTGGCCAGTTGAACATTATTTCAACGTATATGCATAGTCCCTAGAATTAAATCGTTTGGAAATGCGAATAAATTTCCTATAGGATTTCCTATAGGAATTTCAATAGGAAATTTCAAATCCTATAGGATCCTATAGGATTTGGGCCAAAATCTAATAGGAATTCCTATATAGGAATTCCTATTGAATTTTTTTGTATGTTGCAGTTATAACCTAGAATGGAAAGTTAATTATTATGTTTGTGTATATATATAGGTAGTTTTTGCTTTTCTCTGTAATTCTTAATACTTATTGTACCTATAGATATAAATAAATAAATTGCAAACTCACTTTTCATTTCACCGGAATCACTTGGTAAATCCCTCACAGATCCCATAGCACCTTGCTCCCTCATTGAAATTACAACATGATGTACCCCACAGTTATGAAACCACAAACAAGCTGAGATAACTTCATCTTTGTTCTCAACACTCGCACGAGTCAAGCTTGCAGCTTCGTCCATATTAAGAACAAGTACATCTGTATTTGTATAAAATTCACCATCAAGCTCTGCAACTTTGGGTGCTGGGTTATATACGGTACCAAGTCCACAAGCTTTACCCAATTTTAATGCTTCCAAGGCTGTAGGGAGAGGGATTCCACAGTTTGTTATCAATACTTTTCCTTTTTCTATAATACTTTTGGCTTGGTGAACATGTTTGACAGTAAGTAGTTTATTGGCCCCTGCAATACTGATATAAGATGGTTCACCATCATCGTCAACAACTATGGAAGAAAAAGAGAAATTTTACTTGAATATTTGTGAACATTTTCTGTACTTATTATATTATTGCTGTAGCAAATGTGCAGGGCCACCAAGAGGATCTTTGGGGCCTGGGGCAAAATATGGGTTTGGCCCTAATGACATCATAATGTCCAGTGGGGAAGCAGCTCCCCCAGAAAGTTTTTGAATTTAGGGTCTCTGAAATGGCATTTCCTGCACTTTGAGGGCATTTTTGAGCAAAATCTAAAGACCTTAAATCACGTTTTTTTGGTACTATAGTATATCCCATTATTTTTAAGAAAATATTCTTGATGAATGTACTATTTTAATGACACCATAAATAAAAAGACAAAAGAGGCACCTTGTCGATAAATAATTGAATCACAAAAGAACATGTTTAATCAGTGGTGTAATGGAGCTACTGAGACTGGGGCACGTTCGGGACCCCCGCCCCCATGTATACAGTATGATATATTTAAAAAATAGGTTTCAAGAAGTGATGCGGAGCTTTCTGCAGGGCCCCTTAATAAATGACCTGTTGTCCGTTTTGAGGTTGTGGGCCCTTGTGCGGCTCCTAGCTCCATAGTGGTCGAGGACCCTTACTCCCACCCAGTTGCCATTGATTGCGATACTGTCTTTAATCTTCATTACTTCATTATGTCCAAAACTCAAAAAATTTAGGGGCCCGCTCTCAAATTGGGGGCCCAGGGAAACTTGCCCCCCCCCCCTTCTCTCGGCGGCCCTGCGAATGTGGGCACTTGAGTATAGAACAACTGCCCCAGGGCCCGGGCCAAATAAGGGGGCTGAAACAATAACCATCTTGCAGTACATAGAATCAAGCTTGGTCGTGGCTAGATGGTACACTCACAGTCAAGGTGACCGTGAGGTACTAGGTCCGAGTCATCCTCTGGATGATCTTTTTTAGTATCCGTGAGAGGTTGGACGAAATGAGAGATTGTTAGGATCGGACATGCCTGTATATGAAATACATCATGGAGCTGCTAACCCCAAAACAACTTAGATCCTAACCCCCCTAATGGGTTTCCTAACCCCTCATGGTATCTAGCCATGACCATCAAGCTTCTAGGGCATTTAGGGGGCCATGAAAGACCATAACCCCACCTTACCCTGGGCTAGCCTCCTTCGCAGGCATCACCGCGCTCCACTGAACTGAGTTGTTCCGGCCGGGAGGGATAGACGTGGGGGGGGAAAGGCGAAAAAAATTGCGTTTTTTTTCTCGCCCCAATCCCCCGAGAGTTGCCTGCGGAGGAGGCTAACACTGGGCCTATCTTGGCTCTCGGCAAACATTTATGTGATCTTTAACAACCAGCTTACTTGAATTAACAATGCCTGTAGCTGCTTCATTACTGATATAAATCCAGTCAGTATTTACACCATATTTCTTGAAATTTCCAATAGTTTCTCGACCAAATGTGTCGTTTCCCACCATAGACACCATTGCATTTCTGCCGCCTAATTTTGCAGCCATAATGCACATGTTTGCCCCTTTGCCGCCAAAGTCAGACAGAAATTTCTCGCCATGTATTGTCTCCCCTGGCTTCGGATACCTTGGTAAGTATGTGACCAGGTCAAAAAAACATGACCCAACCACCACAATATCAAGATAATTGTCCGGTTTCTCTTCTGTGGCTTGCTCCATAAGTCTTCTTAAATCAAAGGAAAAACTGTCAGATGATAAAAATTAAATTTTTGGCAGAGTTAGAGAATAATCTACTAAGACAATAGACATAAATTAAGCCAGTTTATTTAATAGTTAAATCTCTGAATTAGTGTCCCCTTCCACATAAGTACCCCCGTGACGAAAATAAACAAGCAATAAGCCCCGTTAGGCTGTTAGCCCCCCCCCCCCCCCCCTGTTCAAATAAGGTCGCTTTTTGCCAAGAAGGCAAAGCCTATAATTTTCGGTTACTACGAAGGTGAAAAAAACATTTTAAAGTAAATACTTACCTTCTTTGTATTCAGTTAATTTCAAAATCTATTTGAGAGAGCTGATGTCTATGTCAAAAGTTGCGCCATATTGTCCTATTTCCAACCGTCGTAATCTGTCGTAGCTATCTCGGAATGTTATCGTAATCGTCAACACTCGAAAGCGAAAACTTGAGAAAGAATTACAAAAAAACAAAGTTTGGCCTTGGTACTTTTTCAAGAGTTACAACCCTGGGAGATAAATGTGACGCCGGGAGTTAGTTATTCTCTTTAAGGTGTAAAATGAAAGTGTTTTAACGTCAGGTACACGAAGCTTTAAAAGCAAGCGGTGAAAGCGTCAAAATCAAGATGGCGGAATTAAATGGGGAACCGTGTGTTTTGAACCACTTTATTGAAAATTTCATCATTCAAGAAAGTAGTTGGCCATTTACGGTGAGTATTATTATAAATGTGTTTGTATATTTTCAGTTTTTATAACATGGAGAAGTTCTATAGGGCTATATATAAGTTCTATAAGTGAAATTGTATTGAAAAACTCAGTTTTTCTTTTTGTAAACTTTACTGTAATACAACCAAGATCGCTCTATTGCCACAGAAATGAAAGCCTGATTTTAGTTCCTGTTCGTGTTCCTTGAACTTTACAAAGCCAGCGTACAGAATAAAGTAATTTTTGTTCTGTTTAATTAATTTAATGATATTGAAGTCTATGATTTTGTCATTTTTTTCCCTTTAAGGTGCAAGGTCAGACGTATGAGTTTGGAAAGTTGCCAACAGATGAACCAGAAGTTATTAACACTACCTTTTATGAGTCTGAAAATGAAGGTGTTATATCTCAAATATTTTTAATTTCTGATATATATATATTTAATCTTAATACTTGATTATAGAAATTATAGAAATATTACTGCAACCTGTGGAAGCCAATATGATTTCTCTTAAATTGTAATAACCCTACAAGAGCATTGCTGTCATTGCAATAGAATGGGTCCAAAAAGGAGAGCAAAGTCATTTCTTCACTTAAAAAGTTGGTTTGATTGTCGTTTGATGAAATTTATGGAAAAACTTCCTGTTTTGCATTTTATTAGTTTTTTACTTATATTTGTTGGTGAAAAACCAATCCAATGCAAAAATCAATCACATCAAACCACGGTCAAACTGATTTGTGAATGTGAAGAAATTAATTTCCTCATCTCAAACAATCTAAAAAGGTTCAGGTGTACTGCCGAAATAGCGTGTAAGTTGTGTAACGTTTCGAGCAAAGGCCCTTCGTTAGAGAGTGAAACGTCAAAATCTCAAACAATATGATATTTTGAGTTCTTTCAAAAGTGTTTCATTAACAACTATCTTACTATCTACGTACAAATAACAAAATCTAACAAAATACAAACAACTCAATGATCTTAGATGTATGTTATATAAAACAACAAATAACACAAAATCAAGGTTGACCTAAAGGTAGTCTACCCTTTGACAAGTCTTGTTTTTAGTCTGGGTGGATGTCCAACCACCCTCCTCACTTGTTCAAACCAACTTGTCTATTTCCTCAACTTTCTTGAAACTCTTCTCTTGTCAGAACACTAAGAATTTTTTGTTAAATACAATAAATAGTCTTGATTTATAATCGAAACAAGAAATATACAGTGGAGCCTCGCTATAGCGTGGTAGTTGGGGTCCATAGTGGATACTACGTTATACACATGGAAAAACGCATGTTCTGTTACAGCATTCAACAGCACTGATATCAGGTCTGTTCAGGATAATGTAGCGACCCCAGTAACAGCTATGATGGTCACAGTCAGTATCAGCACTGATGCCTTATCATCTGTATTCATTAGTCCTGATTTATCTGATACCAACAACTTCCATCAGCGCTGTTACATCATCAGTGTACATCACAATTTTGCAAAAAAACATTCTGTTACATCATACTGATACAGCCCTGACAACCCAACAGACTGTTCCAATCTGATACCGTCAGTTCTGAACAGTCTGTTGGCGATAACAGTGTGATACAGCTATGATACCTGTATCAGGCCTGAAGGTGCAACAGGCTGTAACAGGTCTGTGGCGTTTTTACGTGTGTAGACGAAGCATACATATGTTATTATTATATTATTTAATAGGCAAATCTCATTCCCAGTACTCTTCCACAACATTGTGGATAATCTCGTTCCCAGAGCCTGCGTTCTCCCTCCCTGACCTGCGGGGGGGGGGGGACACAGGCTCTGGGAAAAAGCTTGGATACTGCCAGAAGCACTTTCTGCTGGATCCTTATAATATCTGTAATAAAATCAACACACATTTTCTGTTATTCATCTTGAAATATTACATAGTGAATACATGTATCAGACTTCTCAGAGCCTGCGTTCCTTTTGGCAGATTGACTATCAGTATTTGGGGTCCAAGGATAAACCGCATTATACCGAGTTGCACTTTATAACGATGCGCGCTATAGAGAGGCTCAACTGTAGTAAACTACAAAAATAAATTGATATTAGATACTGATGTTGCAAGCGAGAGCCCTTCAGAGTAAAATGCAAGTCTTGAATTAACCTTCTTAGGGGGTGTTTATATGGAGGAGGGCCAGCCCTCTTGGTAGGGCTATGTTTACATGAGAATTTCTAGCCCTCCTAACTAAGCTGGCTCGCTGTCCCAAGCTGGCTCGCTTGAACGGCTACAGCTGCATTTATTTTTGCACAAAACCCAGAATCCCACTTTTACAGACAAGTGTTCAATTTGTAACTTAAACACAAGCAAACAGGTCGTGCAAAATATAAAGTTGGTAAAGATAAACTTTGTCACTTGTATGGATCTTTTATTTCCTCTTCAGTGCGTTTATATGAAAAATTTCCAGCCCTCCTAGGTGAGATCTTGGGTTGTCAATAGCGAGATCTCGCCTAGGAGGACTGGCCCTCTTGTCATGTAAACACAAACAATTTTTTACAAGGAATTACACTGAGACGCGGGATCTCGGCAAAGAGAGCTAGCCCTACCAAGAGGGCTGGCCCTTCTCCACCCCGCCGTTAATTAACTCCACTTTCCTTTGCAAAAGTTTATACAGATATTCAGTCGAGTGAAGAATATTCAAGCGAGGGATCACTTGACATGGACAGCTGTGCTTATTGTAGTCGGATGTGCACTGCCATGGCTCGTACATTTGGTGTAAAGAAGTTCTGTTCAAACACCTGTGCTAAATTATTTGGTGTTCCACTTCCCAAGAGGGGTGGTATGTCTGGTGGTATGGCAGCACGGGGAAGGGGGAGGTGGAAACATTACCTTGGGAATAAAATGAGTTTCGCATCATGCAGGAAGATACCAAATGTGAGTTTGATGAAATTCAGAGATGGTCCTGACTTCTTTAGTTGTAATTGATAGTGTGAGCCAGGTACTCTGGCTTCCTCCTACACTAACACTAGACCCATAAGAGATGATCCTTACTAGACCTCTAGGAAGAACAGTTTAGTTGTAACTGATAGTGTTATCCAGGTACTCTGGCTTCCTCCTACACTAACACTAGACGCATAAGAGATGATCCTTACTAGACCTCTAGGAAGAATAGTTTAGTTGTAACTGATAGTGTTATCCAGGTACTCTGGTTTCCTCCTACACTAATACTAGACCCATAACAGATGGTCCTTACTAGACCTCTGAAGAACAGTTTAGTTGTAACTGATAGTGTTATCCAGGTACTCTGGTTTCCTCCTACACTAACACTAGACCCATAAGAGATGATCCTTACTAGACCTCTAGGAAGAACAGTTTAGTTGTAACTGATAGTGTTATCTAGGTACTCTGGTTTCCTCCTACACTAACACTAGACCCATAAGAAATGGTACTTACATGTACTAGGAAGAACAGTTTAGTTGTACTGATAGTATTATATAGCCATAGGTTTTCATAAAAGAACACTATAATAAATTGTATAATAGAACAGCAGAAATAAACTAAGAAATAAGATAGAGTAAAGAGAAGTGGTGAAAGAATAATAAAGGAATAGTTTAAGTAAGGCTAAACATTGTGTTTGATCTTCAGGTGTATCTCAACGAGTCCTACGAAGTATCAACGCAAGTGGATGAGAAGTGTTTAAGAGGTGATTTACTCTATCACACCTTGCGAGGTTTTTCAGCGGTGCATTTCGGGAATGTCGCGCAAGACTACAGGGGTAAAAAATGCACAACCTAAATTGCAAGTTGTCGACAATAATCCTACAGACATAGTTTGACGCTACTCTGGCTTTAAAAAGTTTTTTGAACGTAACTTTAAAAGTTACTGTCCTGATAACCCAGCGTTTCAACACTCGAATCTAGTGTCTTCATCAGGGGTGATCGTTGTAAAGTTAGGATCCCTATTTATACCTTCATAGAACCAATGATGACGTTATATCTGTTAACAAAATGTTAACATAAAAAAGATATACAGACATATCGAGACTTCCCGTCTGGGGCTCAGAAACATATTTCTGAGTTTGCGTTATAGCTTGAGTAGCAAATAATTTACTATATTGAAATAACCAATCTGCAAGTCACATTTAAAGGACATTGGCAACAAAAATTAAGTTTGTCTAATATGAAAGAACTCGTAAAATGATAGAGCAACACCTTTTCCGTATTTTACTTCGTTTGTGAAATATTTCAGTTTGTTTGATTGGGGTGGAGAATTTTCACTCATTAAAATATTAGTTACATCTTCAAGTTTGTTCCACAAATTTACTTGAAAGTGTGAGTATAATAACTCCTCATGATAATGAACGTTGTAAATTTAGCAATCACTGAGATATAAGACATTTTTTAATGAGTGAAAATTCTCTACCACCTGACGTCAGAGACCATCTCATTTACATATCAAACAAACTGAGATATTTCAAAAACGAAGTAAAATACGGAAAAGTTGTAAAAGTTGTTACTCTATCATTTTACGAGTTCTTTCATATTAGACAAACTTAATTTTTATTGCCGATGTCCTTTAACAATAAGCTTCTGGTAGTAGACCACCGTCATCGCGATTCAAATACAGGTACACGCGGATTACGCTGTTTCACGAAACACACGCTTGAAATGTAGATTGGTAATGAAATTAAATGCATTACGATGTCATTGCGAATCTCGACTTAGACATTGTTTCGTGGTTATTGACGCAAACTCGGCATGCCCTCTCAGCGAAATATTTTTCAGCACGGGTCTCACATGAGAAAAAACTGCCGTAACGCTAAAAATTTAGAAGGCGGAGCTATACGGGGAAGGCTAAAAGGGATGACTCAAAAGGCCTTTCTGTTTTTTATTCTTCGTTAGGTTATGGATAGCTACGGTTAGGTTTAAGGTTAGGATCAAGGTTAGGATTAGGATTGAGATTAGGGTTCCTTTTGAGTCATCCCATTTAGCCTTCACCGAGCTATACACCATGCCATGTTTCGTGCAACTTGTCTCTCACCGGCTTAATCTACTACGTTGTAGTTGCATGAAAGGGGGGTGTTACACCAGGCAACGTTTCATGCAACTTGACTTGCAAAGTTTCGCAATCTTTGTGTTTGTGACAAGGTACTGCACGCATGTGCATCCAGTCGTCAAAGAGGAAAATTGCGAGACAAGTTGCAGATGGGGGTGTTACATTGTGCAAACGCTGAAAATAGTTGCTGCAATCATTGCAGAAAGTAAAACTCGATTCTACTTTCTGCAACAATCGCAGCAACTTGTGTCGCAACAATTTTCGCCGTTATAAGGCATGTTACACTTTGCAATGGTTTGTGGAACTTGTCTTGCAACGACATTGCGAGACATCACAAGTTCGGCATGAAAAATTACATAGTGCAACAGCGACTTAAAGTGCCCATAACCTCAAAATGTTTTATTGTCTTGTTTGGAAGAACTTTTAAAATGATAAAGTAACTTCTTTTGAAGATTTTCGTTTCTTTGCTTTCTTGTTGAGATATATCAGTTTGCTTGATATGCAAATGTCTGGAATTTCGTCACACATGCATAATGATTTATTGGAGAAATGTGTATATCTCTTTCATTCTCGAACGAAATCCTTTAAAATCAATAAGTTTGGTGTTGTGGGAGAAACACGCACACACGTGTTATTCACACTTTAGTGTTTTTATTTCATGAACGCAAAGATATATAACATTCTCTGATAACTCATTATACATGTGTGACGAAATTCCAGATATTTGCATATCAAACAAACTGATATATCTCAAAAAGAAAGCGAAGAAGTGAAAATCTTCAAAAGAAGTTACTTTATCATTTTAAAAGTTCTTCCAAATAAGACAATAAAAAATGTTGAGGTTAGGGTGTGATAAGCCGTTCAGTATGGAAAATTTTCATCCACTTAGTAAGGATCTTCTTGGCGAGTGGACGGACCAGCCCAGCCCAGCAACGCAACGCAATTTTAATAAGGGAAATATAACAGAGGCGAGTAGGGCAAGGCAGGGCGGCGCGGTATAGTTTGCTGTATTTTTAATTGAACGCACTTAGCAACGTTGATCACGTCCATCGGGAATGTTTCATTTAAAATGCTCCCATCTACGTGGCAAATTACGGTTGTGTGAATAGTCTGTCGACACTTCGCTGCTGCACTGATTATCGCACTTGAGCTGGGTCAACTTCTCTGTGTAGCCAAGCATTGAACTGAACTTCTCCGACATGGGAAACGATTTTGTTAAGAAGAAACCTGGTTAGTCTTGAGATTTTTTAATAAAACATTTCTGGATATTCATTTCAAGCTAATAACTTAGCTTTCGATGTGATTTTTCGGACATTTGCCACGTCGTATTCCGAAAATGGCTCATTCTAATTGAAAAGTAATTTCAAATCATGTGGGCGTTGGAATGGTTACACTTAATGTCCACACTTCGATCGCAGGGTGATCTTCCATACACCTCTATGCCCACGGAGTGATCAGCAATGAACTTCTCCTAATAATATCAATGGTTAACCAAGTATAGAGGTAATGAGCATAAAGGAAATGATCACCAAAGATAAACTGACATGTTTTTAAAACATCGTCTCCCAACTACTACCATAAATGTTTGGAGACCAACAAGGAGAATACGTATGCTTATACTACAGCTTAAAGAGTTAAACCGCATTTGTAACGCCATGAAACATGTCTACCAGTATTAAAATAAATCTTGTGATCGCCTGAAATAACGAAGTCAAAATGCTATAGTCGATACGTGGGCGATCGTCAAGCTCATATCCTCAGAAAAATGATTTTGAGTCCCAGACAGGAATCGAACCTGTAACCTTCTGATTGCCAGTGAGACGCTCTAACCATTGAGCTACCGAGACTTAGATGGAGAGCGAAGCTTACAATGATGTACTTGTTCGATTGATATATATATATGAATAAATATGGAGTTGCTAAGTTATCAAAAGAACTGGATATAATATGAAAAGGAGAAATAAGAGAACTTCAATGTGTTGAAAAATACTTAAGTAAGAGTACTTACGTATATTCATGGACGACGGGACGATGAGTCCTCCTTCAGGTCAGATGGACACATCGTCCTAAACCTCATGAATATACATAAGTACTCTTACTTAAGTATTTTTCGACACATCTCTTATTTCTCCTTTTCATATTATATCGATTGATATATGCACTACCTTTGCAGTGCAGTCACTATATATTATCATTAATCGTTGGGTGTGTTACATAACACACAAAATGGTATGTCGTTGAAATCTTAACGAAACTCACAATTATCATAATGCAGTGCAGTTTTCTACGTGGCCGTTATAGAACTTTGTCCAGGAAAAATTAATGATTCACAAACAAAAAAGATGTATTAAGGCCTTCAAGGTTCATGTTTTGCAACGGGTTGAGTTCGTATTAAAAGGCTTTTTCACTTACGACATGCAATACGCCTCGTTGCAACGTTGATTATTATTATCACTTTCCATTTTTTAGATGCAGCTGAAGGTAAAAATGATGAGCTGGATTGTTTATGGCAGTTTGAATACGTGCCTGCTTCGAAATGGAATGTCACCGAAGTAGCAACGTTTGTGAGGTAAAATATTTTCCTGCTATTTTCGATAGGTTAAATAAACAATAGACAGCAGACAGTGCTTTACATCTTCAGGCTCACTTGATGAACATATTTCCCCCCATTGTTTGTTATTTGATTCAACTTCCATTTGAACTTGTTTACCTGTTTCTCCCTCTCACTCAACTACACCCCCTGATAGATGCGTAGTTCAGAAAGACCAATCATCATCATCATCATCGTCGACGTCATCATCGTCATCGACGTCATCATCATCGTAGTCATCATCATCGACGTCATCATCATCGTAGTCATCATCAACGTCGTCGTCGTCGTCATCATCATCGTAGTCATCATCGTCGTCATCATCGTCGTCATCATCATCATCATCGTCGTCATCGACGTCATCATCGTCGTCATCATCATAGTCATCATCGTCATCATCATCATCGTCGTCATCATCATCGTCGTCGTCATCATCGTCGTCGTCATCATCATCGACGTCATCATCGTCGTCGTCATCGTCATCATCGTCCGTTTTCCACTCATGATTCCTCGATGAGGTCTGCCTTGGAAAATCTATCATGGTGATCTCTTAGTACGTCTAATGTTATCCGTATTCTGATGAAGTGCTCTGCTCGAAACGTCAGTATTTCGTTACTAAAAATATTGGCAGTTCACCGGCTACGTAGCACTCTACTTTTCTAAAATAATCTGTCCATTGTTTCTTTAGAGGCGTCAATGGCTGTAGTGAATACGCAGAGAGTTTTGTATCTCAAGAGATCGACGGTTTTGCATTGATGCTCGTCAAAGAAGAACACTTGGTGGTCGGCTTGAAGATGAAGTTGGGACCAGCGTTGAAATTAGTCGGCAAAGTCAACCAATTAAAGGCAGAGGCATTGGAGAATATAAATAACGCTAACTACACGCGCAGACCATCTTTAAATAACACAGCACATTAACTCTCCCTCTATTGTTCTGCTATGTTATGAACGGGTTATTATAGTTCAATTGCAGTGCCGTAGAGGTTTAGAATGTTTAACTATTCCGTTGTATAGTAATAATATGATATACAGCCATCTTTTTAAAAAAAAATTGAATGAAATTGCGAATCATTTCAATATGGATCTTTTCATGGAAATACTCGCAGTTGAGGTGACCGTGAGGTACTAGGTTCGAGTCATCTTAGCTTCGGATTAACCTCGTACCCAGGGCATTATGGCCCTGGGATCGGCTGGTCCATTCTCTAATGCAATTGGCTTGTCATAAAACGCAATTAATTCAGCCGAGTATAATTTATTCATCTAAATCTGTATACTGTCTTCAAATTTTACAGCAAATTAAAAGCGATAGCTTCCGCTAAATTGGATATATGCTTCTTCATACCTTTTGTAAGAGATAACCATGGGTGTATGGTGGATTATTAAGCTTGTTAGCTGCTTTTATGCTGACATGAACAACTCTGAAGAGCATTGAATATTTCTAATTATTCAGGTCAACAAAGTAGACAAAGGCAATGGAACAAAGACCACAAAAATTATCATATCTAAACAGCCAGAAATTCTGGGTGTCATGTGACCAGCCGATCCCAGGGCCATTTTCGCCGACCTTCCACCGTGGAGGAAAAATGCCCTGGGAAAGAGGTTGGTATTAGGGTTAGTATTAGTTACGTATAGGAAAACTAATACTAACCCTAATACTAACCCTGAAAACGTATCCTAACATTCATCTTAAAGGTGCCGTCCAGTCCGTTCTGCGCATGTCCACGTTTCTGTTTATGCGCAGAACGGACTGGACTGCACCTTTAATATTCGCGTAGACGACGAGTCGAACCTAGTACCTCACGGTCACATCAACTGAACCTTTCTAGATCCATTCTTTTTAGGGTTAGGGGGGGATAGGGTTATACGGTCAAGGTTAGGGTCAACAAAGGTCCTGTTTGGTCATCAAATCCAATATGGCGACATAAAGCCAAAGATATTCAGAGCTGAAAATGACTTCGCATTTCATAGCTGTTTCCAAACTATTTTAGTTTGATCGAGAAGAATTGTTGTATCCACAGTTTGAATGTAATTTTGTCATATTGTTCGAAATTCGAACTGTTTAGAGTAATTAGCAAACTGTCGCTTTTAAGTATTAATGTATAAATGTTATTAAAATACTCATTAAATATTCTTGAAGAAAAAACAAAATATGTGGGTGCCTAATTGTAGTTGTAAATAGGAATAATAACTTATGAAAGCTGCTAAGTTTTCAAAAGAACTGGATATAATATGAAAAGGAGAAATAAGAGAACTTCAATGTGTTGAAAAATACTTAAAGTGCCCCTGTGATCAAATTTTTGGTATCCCGAATTTTTACATATTTGTAAAGAGCATGGTGTTCTCACTTAACTTGCCAAATTTCAAGTAATTGCGAGCATGGGAAGTCGCCTTTTCAGACTGTTTTTATACGAGATTATACGGCCGCCATTGCTCGAACATGTTCCGGACGCTTAGGTTGCGATTAGAGGAAGTGACGTCAAAGACTCAACACGTGGCTAGTTATATATGAATATAAAGCTACTTGGGGAAAACTTTCTATTGTAACTTGTCGTATAATTCCTATAATTTCCATAAAGCTTTGTCACGTGTTGAGTCTTTGACGTCATAATCACCTACTCTGCTGTGGAATCGCGGGCTCGTCTGGAACAAGGTTTGAGCAATGGCGGACAAAATTTGGGCGACTTTGGAGGTTAAATTTCTTGTGATAGAATGTTTGTTGTTCAATTTTTTTGGCAAATGCGAACATTTATTAACCTAAAAGGATGTTCTGTAACAAAAAATGCCAGAAAACGTAATGTGATATTTCGTCGCAGGGGCACTTTAAGTAAGAGTACTTACGTATATTCATGGACGACGTTTCAGACGATGTGTCCTTCGGTCGTAGCTAGGAATGGTAGAGTCAAGGTTACCTGTACAACCTTCAATAATTAAGATGCTCTAACTATAACCTTCTGATGACCAGTGAGATGCTCCAACCATTGAGCTACATGGACTAAGATGGTAGAGTGAAGATTACATATGTGTACAACCTGTAACCTGAAGGTTACATATGTGTACAACCTGTAACCTTCTGATGACTAGTGAGATGCTCCAACCATTGAGCTACATGCACTAAGATGGTAGAGTGAAGGTTACATGTGTGTACACCTGTAACCTGAAGGTTATATATGTGTACAACCTGTAAGCTTCTGATGACCAGTGAGATACTCTAACCATTGAGCTAGACGGACTATTTAGTCAGAACTAATTTACGGGGCCCCCGATAATCGATTCTCCCGGACGACCTGCGATTCTGCTATTTATAGTGAAGAATCATTAATGACCTGGGTCGTGGGAGATTGACCTTCAGTTGATAAAAAAGAGCTGATTTACCGATTTGCCAACGTTAACTCGAGAATGAAGGAATATATAGGTGTGTAGGTATTCACGATTGTTTAACATTGTACTGTATAGTGATAATATAGAAGTTATAGTCGAGCCTTCATGGGGCCCCGTCTACCTCTGTTACGCCACCTCACATGTTTTATTTACAGTGCTATAGTTCAACAAAAATTTCTTGGGATAAAACGTAGACTTGCTCCAAGTCCGCCTCTTGATTGTTTCGAGATGGGTTTGTTCCGAGATGTGATTCGGTTAAAACGAGTTTAGTGGTTTGGGTTTGTTTACACCGGTTTGTTTCCAGTTTTGGTATTAAAGACGGCCGAACAAAAAAGCGGGCGGGCGATAAAACGCTGCCAATAAAAATACTCTAACGTGTTTTTTATTAGAATTTCTCAAAATTCACATTTCTTAAAAACTTCACGAGTTCCTAGATCCCTCGCATTTGTTAGAAATTTCCAGAGCTTGTGGTCTTCGTCAGATTCCAGGAAATGTCCATGCCTAAAGCATTATAGCATTCGCTTGACATACTTTTGGTGAACAGATAGAGAGGTCTTTGAAAACCTAAGAAGAAAAACAGTTGCTATAGTTTTAAAATAATCTTCCCATATCACGTAGGCAGCAACGACAGAGAGTTTTAAATATCCCTAAAGTGAATAGCGTAACTTTTCAGAACAGTTTCTATTGTAGAACCCTAGGATATTCAACTCTCTACCATCACATCTGCGAGATGTTAACCTTTCTATTGGTCAATTCTAATCTGAACTGCTAAAACATTATCATTATACAACCGAACTCGAAAATGATGTCGAAATCCCGCAAACGTTTAAAACCGTATGTGTAAAATGTAACCTGTGTCGTCTCCTGTCTAGTATGCATTATGTATTCTATTCATTTTACAAGTTCGTTAAAATATTCGCGGCCGATGTTTATGGGCAGTTACAACGATTCGCCTGCGGCTCGCCATTGTAACTGCCATAAACATCGGCCGCGAATATTTTAAATGGCGGCATCGGCAACAAAAATTAAGTTTGTCTAATATGAAAGAACTCGTAAAATGATAGAGTAACACCTTTTACAACTTTTCCGTATTTTACTTCGTTTTTGAAATATTTCAGTTTGTTTGATATGTAAATGAGATGATCTCTGACGTCAGGTGTGGGGTAGAGAATTTTCACTGGGGGGATTGCTACGTTTACAACGTTCAATTGTCATGAGGAGTTATTATACGCACATTTTCAAGTAAATTTGTGGAAGATGGAACTAATATTTTAATGAGTGAAAATTCTCTAGCTTGCACCTGACGTCAGAGACCATCTCATTTACATATCAAACAAACTGAAATATTTCAAAAACGAAGTAAAATACGGAAAAGTTGTAAAAGGTGTTACTCTATCATTTTACGAGTTCTTTCATATTAGACAAACTTAATTTTTGTTGCCAATGTCCTTTAACTATACTACATATAAATCTAAAAAGGTTGGTGTATTGCCGAAATAGCGTGTAAGTTGTCTAACGTTTCGAGCGAGGGCCCTTCGAAGGCCCATGTTTAAACTCTCTAACGAAGGACCTTCACGCGAGACGTTAGACAACTTACACGCTATTTCGGCAGTACACCAACTTTTTAGATATTTGATTTGTATTTCTACACTGCTTACGCAGCACAACTTAGCAACACTTTTCCCACTAAAAATATGTACCTTTGGACGTGTTCGCAGAGATGCCCAACGCCTCGTACGATGCAAACCCGACTTCTTCCGACATCAGGAAATCCACGAATTGGTTGGGTAGGAATTGGATGTTGTCATAATTGCGTCGGATCTCCTCCTGTTGAATAGTATGTTTTTAATGTTTATATATTATATTTTTAAAGTTTACAGTTTAAGATGAATATCAACGCAGATAGTAAAATAATTTCAGAAGCAATGAAGCATTTTTCAATCAAAGAAATAGGCTTTTGAGTGTCCTATAAGCTTGTCAATCAACTGTGGTTTCTTTTGAAATGCGAACATTTCTATTGCTTTTGAACTTCCATCGCTATCTAGGTTGTGGTGAACGTCGTAAATTGTAAGGTCAAAATAATCGCTTCTACTGTGACCCTTCTGCTTACCCATCTATGGCAGCTACAGTATGCTCAGAAACAACCTAACGAAAACCGCAAAACTTGGACGAACCTAAACGTACGGACGCGCTCTGCCTCAATCATTATATTTTCGTATTACAAATTACATTCATTAGATTCGACGAGGATTCACATTTCAACATGGGAATCTCTTGCGCGAGTGTATTCTTGTCAACGGACATGAGACAGACAAAGAATGAAACCAAATATCGAGATCTATTTTGTTTTTGGTGCCCTCTCTACATTTTAAACTAAATGCTTTCCATGTTGGAAATAGTTAGAACCCGAGCCGTTTTCACACACGGTTATGTGTATTGACCGCAAACCGAACTGGAAATGCAGTTTTAGGTTATTTCTGAGCAGTACTGTAGTGTACACCAGCGACAAATATGAATGGTACATGGTTAGTTTCCTAGTCTGAGTTAAGGACACACGAAGCGACAAATCGCGGGGGCATGTCGCGGGGACATTTCCCTTGTTGAGGACACACGAGGGGGCATGTCAGAAAAGGAAAATAACGTTATGTGATTGGTTTATTTTAATTTTGTCCCGGGGACTAGTTACACGAGCTGTTCATACGATGTGACAAGTCACGGGGACATACTTTTGTCACCGCGACATGTCGCACGAATTCAAATCATTTTGAATACATGCAACATGTTTTGGGGACAAAAGTTTGTCCCCGCGACAAAGTTTTGCCTAGTACACACGACGGGATTTGTCCATGCAACATGTCCCCGCGACATGTCCCCGGGATTTGTCGCCTCGTGTGTCCTTAACTCAGACTAGGAAACTAACCATGTACCATTCATATTTGTCGCTGGTGTACACTGTACACTACAGTACTGCTCAGATATTATTAGGAGAAGTTAGATGTTGATCACTCATGGGGTATAAAGGGGTAAGCAAGGAAAACTGCTTTTATATAAGGCCAAAAAAAACCTTGGTTTCCAGTTTCCCAAACCTACCTAGTTTTCGGCCAGTAAAATGCTGACCCTAATCTTTTTATTGAAATTTTGAGAAACCTGGGCCCAAGTTGCAGCTTGATGTGCATCCTGGGATAGCAAACATGGCTGCTGATCCAGGCAGCGTCCTCAAGATTAGCGTGTTGTTCATCCATGCAATGTTTGGAATAAAATTTTAAAAAATGACCTACCCTACCTAATTTTTTCAGCATGAAATATAGGAAACCCAGGTTGTTTTTTTATACCTAATTTAAACTAAAAAACTTAAATTATGATGACAAGTACTTACACTAAGATTCTTTCTTCTGGAATATGAGTTAAAGGGTTGTGCTTCTAAAATCAACCTCCCTCCAGGTTGTAACATCAAGAACATTCTCTTGAATGTCCTCTTGAGCGTCGCATCACCCCAGTTTAAATGAATCCACTTTGTTAGGCTTAGACAAAGTATCACATGATATGTTGGCTTTTGTTTAGCCAATGCACTGTCATTTTGGAGGACAAAATTTTCCTAGAAAACAACAACAGATTAATGGCTGAATCGCATGAATTGAGTAGGGTACAGCAGAGTAGAGTAATATAATAAATAATAAATATAATAGGCTCTTATGCTAAGTCAAATCCATACATACAAAAATTGATAAAATAATTTAAAAAATAAACTAAAAAAATAAACTAGACATTGAAGACATAAAGTAGACAAAGTAGAGTGGGATAGAGTAGAGTGAGGTAGACTGGGGAAGAGTAGAGTGGGGAAGAGTAGAGTGGGGTAGAGTAGAGTGGGGTAGGGTAGAGTGGGGTAGGGTGGGATAGGGTAGAGTGGGGCAGATTAGAGAAAAGTAGAACAGTGTAGAGTAGAGTTGGGGTAGATTAGGGAAGAATAGAGTGGGGTAGAGTGAGGGTAGATTAGAGAAAAGTAGATTGGGTAGGGTAGAGTGGGGTAGATTAGAGAAGAGGGGGGTATGTAGGATAGAACAGGGTAGGGTAGAGTGGGGTTATGCAGTAAGGTAGAGCAGAGCAGGACAGAAAAGAGCAGAGTGGAATAGAGATGAATAGCGTACAGTAGATCATGTTTCAGTAAAGTGGATAGAGTGGAGAAGAGTAGGGTAGTGTGCAGGTTAGGAGTAGGGTAGGGTGGAGAAGAGTAGGGAACTAGTGGAGTGGGGATTAAGAGTAGAGTACAGTACTGTACTAGTCAGCTATTAGTGAATAGAGCAAAGTGAGTGGAATAGCAAAGTAGAGGGATAGAATGGAGTGGAATACAGTATAGTGGATTTGAGTGGATTAATGTGGAATGCATTAAAGTGCTATGTAAAGTGAAATAAACAATAGCTAACCTCTTTAAATTTCACATTATTCGGGAAGGTGCTCTCATCTTGTGTTGTGCATCCAGAAGAGATAATAGGACCACGACAAACCACAAAAGACATTGGGAAGTCAGTTGCAGACAGGGATGACGACTTTTTACTCAAATTCTGTTGAATACAGCATCTCAAATACTTATTTGCAGCTCTTATTAGGCCACCATCAATGTCAATACCCACAACTTGTCTAGGACCAAAATCCTGGGCAACTTGTAATGTCACATTGCCTATATTACATCCAATATCCAAAACCATCTTATCTTTGAACCATTCGGGCCGAAAAAATTTAAGTCGAGGGTCTTCAAGACTGTGTGGATTACGATAGCCATAGTAACGGTTATAATTTCCATAAAGAAATTTCTTTTTGACTTTTTGTTTACTTGGGACTGTTTTTGGTGGAATTTTACTGAGTGTTTCTGGTTTTACACTCTCTTTGGATGATATTGTTGAGGTACTTTTCACATCATTATCAATCAACTTCTCTTCGTCTTTTTCCTCTGTTTTTATTCTTTCAGTATCTATCTTTTGCTCCAACTCCACAGTAACTTCAGCTTTTTCTTTCTCTGGTATTGCATCCGTTGTATTACATAATTCACTCTTTCTTGCATTATTTTCTTTGCCATTCCCTTTCACTCCTCCCTTGCTTTTAACTTCTTTCCCCACTTTTTCGTCCTTAACTTTCTGACGAACCTTCTTCCTCTTAACTTTTGGTGACAAAACATCTGCGATACCCTTCTTTTTATCATCTTGTTTTCCCTCATTATCTCCATCCACTTTGTCATTATTCCTTTTCCGTTTTCGCTTTTTCCTCAACGATGTCGTAACCACAATCCCTTTCACATCTTGATAAAGAGCACACTTCAAATTCAATGGATCTGTTACATCAAACGGCTGCACAAAAATCTGCGGCGAAGTCTCTTTTGCACGGTCGAGATACGGTGAACACTGAGGGGTCACCTCCGAGGGGTCCCTGTCAATCAGGCTGTTCAGGTTTAGGGGGTCACTGCTGTCGCCGCCCAACCTAAAATGCAACCTGGAACCTGTTTTACCAGATTTCTGTCTGGCTTTCGGAACTTGTTTATCCGGTTCTTTCAGGTTGAGACGGAATTTGGGGAAAACCGACGACTTGTGAGGGCGTTTTCCCCCGACCGGACTTCGGAACTTCTTCTTGTTGCTCTGCGGGCGAGTTTTGATGCTGTTATGATCCATGGCGCTCCAAGATGTCATAAATTATTCATTAACTAAGTGAGAAGTTAAGAACAGACTGAAATTAGCGAACTGAAACGCAGAAATAATGAAGACTTTTAATGATCTTCATCCTTTCTGATAACTAAAGTGTATAAAAAGCGGGCTTTTGTTGATATTATAGCGACCAACGGGCCACGCTAGCGGTCTGCGACACGAAATATAGGCGCCTTGGGAATTGCAGAGAAAATTATTATATTCAGTTTGCCGCGTGTAGCTAGTTTTCCAAGGATAAATATCCCCCTGATTACAGCCTCTAAAGACAAAAATTAAGGCCCTACCTTTGATTTACTCTTTTCTGTAGTCTATGCCTTTCTCTCGCTTTCTTCTGTTTGGGTTTTCAAAATATTTCAGAAATGTACGTCGCTCAGACGTCTCTCCGGGGTTCCTTGAGGGATACGAGGGATAATGGGATCCAAACTAGATATGGCACCGTTATTCCTCGGTTTCCCTATGTTTCTCCAAATGGGCTATTCCAATTTTTATTTGCACCTCCCCCCCTGTTGAGGAACCCACTCTCCCTTGAGAATAATAATAATAACAATTATTATTATTATAATTTTATTGGATAACAATTCTTGCCGTGAAAAAGACAACAACAAGAGATCCAAAAGGGAAAACGCGAATTTCCAGAGTTCCAGTAAACCGTATCCTTATCCAACGTTCCTCAACAGGGGGGTGCGGATAAAATTTGGAATAGCCGACACGTGCATTTTTATATGGATAACCGCTGGTCAGAATATGAAAGACTTGTTTGTTTCCAATAAATCTGTTTTTCGAAGATGAATACATGTTTAAATCAACAATTTCCCCGTTGGAAAAAAGAAGCTTTAGCCGAAATCTCTCAGGTTTAGCACTATGTCTATGGAAAAGATATAATCAAACGCTTAAAACCATAGCTTTGCCGTACGATTTTTATTCTGAAAAATAAAGTACTTGGAGTAGCAAATATTCTGGTAATTATCTCACCACACAAAGCCCACTGTCCTCTCCTCTCGTGATCTTTGAAAAAACATTGAATATATAATATAAAACTTAAACAATTTGTATTTTTTTTCTTACAATATTTGCCTTCTAATACCCATAATGGGTAGAATAATGGTTGTTTGTATTATATAAGAATGTCAACAATCCTAATGGCTAATGTATCTTCTTTTTAATTTTTATTCTAAAGATACGTGGCGCTGACAGTTTTGAAGATGCAAAAATGCCGTAAAGAAATCAGATAAATAAATTCATTCATTAATCAGTGGAGAAATAAAGAGCTTATTAATCACATTGATCAACAAGAAATCCTTTGTTGCTTTAAAACAAATATTACATGAGATGGTTAATGACGTGAAATATCTACATGGTGGACATGAAGGATCACAATCTGTTGAGATAAATAAACACCAACAAACAGAATGTCATGTTTCAACAGAGAAGCCCCAGAAACAAATGAAGCAAATCACACTATTAGCTCTCTGGTATCTCTTTAGTTTCTTTACAATCGTGTTGAACAAATACATACTTACAATATTAAAAGGAGAAGCTGCGTTATTAGGACAAACTCAAATGTTAATGTCTGTGATATTTGGAGCACTGACAATATATGTTTTACCTTGCTGTGTTCATCAAAGGACAAATATGGAAAGTCGTAAGACTGTGTTCATTAGAAATATGTCAATATTAGGGTGCCTAAGGTAAGTGAAAATGTTGAAACAGGTAACTGTGTTATCCTAATATAATTATATGTTATTGACTGGCTGGGTGGTCCATATGGAGAAATATTCCTGAGGTCTCAAAAACGGCCCGAGGCCGCAAGAAGTTTTTGAGACCAAGGGAAATATTTCTCAATACAGACAGACCAAAACGGTAAATAATTTTGTTTCCTTAGTATCAGTGGCTTGTTTTTTTGGTCATCACTATAACCACCTAACAAGTTTTCTAAGGGTTAGGGTTAGAAACCGCTATCTGCGACCCACATTTTAGCCCCGCCTCTTCATCCCTTTGTATTATCACAATTAGTCAGTCATTAATCTTATTTAATCTTTTTCACAGGTTTGGCACAGTAGTTTGTTCTCTAATTAGTCTTAAGCATGTTGCAGTCTCATTTACAGAAACTGTCAAAGCTTCAGCACCATTATTCACTGTCATTTTATCATTCATGATTCTGAGTAAGTGAATATTATAGCATGTGTTCCCCCCTTAAACCCTTTTTTATAAATTCAAATAAAATTAAATTCTATTTTCAGGGGAAAAATCTAGCCTACTTGTGATGTTCTCTCTTATACCAATTATGGCTGGCCTCTACGTTTGCTCTGTCAATGAACTTAGTTTTAATATGATAGGCTTTGTTGCTGCCATATCCAACAACATAATGGACTGGTTAGTAACAGTACTGAAGAACAGCAGCACTTTAAGCAAACAATGACTGTGATAGCTAGATTTAAGGTTACTGGCATCTTTTTATTGCTTAAAAATTGTTTATTTGATCTTTCATCCAAAACAAAAAATGGCTTGACATTTACAAGACACTGAGGTGTAACCAGCGCCAGATTTAGGACTGTGGAGGTCCCTGGGCGGTCACTGACATGTTATCTTATTCTTATAAGTTATCACATTAGTCACTAAAGAAGTTCTGCTAGTAGCCTACTACATCATGAACCTGGTCCTCACTGTACATAAGCACAGACGACCTCATTTACAACACCAGTACAACTATCAATTCTATTTCATAATGTATGCTTTCAGATACATATTGATAACATGGAATGGATTTAAAGTCCAGAAACCATAGCCAGCTGACATAAAACAAAACATACATCTTGAGAAGTGAGAACCCATATTATGATCTATCTTTTTGTCTTGTTTTTGACTCATATTTTGGGTTCTCAAAATGTTTTGGTAGTTTTACATTTCAACACCTAGTTTTTTAACTTTCAAGACATTTTTGTGGAGGCCCCCACCAAACATTATTTTGTGGAGGCCCCTGGGCGACTGCCCAGTCCACCCTGCGCTGGTAACCACCATAACAACAACATTGCCTTTCTACACAACATTGCCAAGAATAGTTTAAGATGACATAAAGCTTCTATATGAGTTCAAAGAAATTAGAGTTTCACGCTGGCTGAAGTATGAAAGAAGTGAGAAACAGATTTCTCACACCAGGGAGCCTGGGGAGAGGCGCTATGCCCTTGGAGGCAAGTGAGATAGCATTGTTTTGCTACCAGTGTGGTAGTTGATAGCCCACCCTACCCCACCCATGAATAGGGACAATGGGTGCTATGTTATGTATTACAGTACTAGTAGCATTGATATTTTGTTAGAAATGTGTTAATAAAGGCACTGCTGCACTTGCGGCAGCAGACTTACACAGCAACCCAGCGTGGGAAATCACAATCATTATCCTTGGCTTGTTTCTAAGACAAAATTGAAGTTACTTATCTAGCATCATCACAATCCTGTTTGCTTAAAGTCCAATGCTGAAACTACTAAATTTTTTACAGTTGACTACAGTACAATATATATATTTTTCATTGAAATAATATTGTCTTCATATTTTGATATTTTTAGTGTACAAAATGTATTCTCAAAAAAGCTTCTTTCTGGTGAATCATCCTATAGGTAAAATATAAGGTTCTTATATCTACATATATGCTTATTTGTGTGTCTATATAACACTCTTTCCAAATTAACATATTTTTAAAACAACTTCTCCCAACTAGTACTGTAAGAAATGTTTGGAGACCAATAAGGAGAATTTGTATGTTGATACTAGGACTTACCAGTAAAGAATTAAGGCTTATTAAACTGAATTAATTATCCTACCCTTGTTCAATTTTAGTCCTCCACAATTGCAGTTCTTCACTGGTGCTGCTGCACTTATACTGCAAATACCTTTTTGCTTATATCTCATGGTAAGTTTGACAAATAAAATATTGAATTTGAACTGGTACAACTTGGTTTCCATGTACTGGTAGTGCTCGTACAGTATATATGCCACAGAATAAGGGTGTTTTTTTTGGTATACATGTAATTATATTAATGAAAAATATTCATTTTTTTGTCATAGGATTTTCAAGTATTAAGCTTTAAGAAGCTGGATTATTTTTTCATTGGAATCGTAATTTTGGATAGTTTCTCATTTTATCTTCAAAGTATAACAGCTTATGGTTTAATGGCATTGATATCACCAATAACATTTAGGTAAGCTCAATGAGATATTTAAATTGTTGTCCAGGAGAAGATGAATAACTATCATTTTATGGTCTCAGTTGACAGTACAGGATGTAGCTTAATTGCCATGAATCAGGGCTCAAGATTTGCGGTATCCCGATATCCACGGGATACCGGATTTTAATTTTGGATATTGAATATCATGCTGGCTTAGTATCCCGATGGGAAATTTAACTGCCCAAGCAAGGTGCGATAAAAGAAGCGATGAAATCAAATACAGATATGAAACAACAAAGCACAGTATGAAGTTCAATCAAAGCTGGGATACTAAATTTCAAGGAGGGATACCAGATTTCAAGGTGCTAGTATGGAACTTGGATACTGGTAAAAAATTCAAATCTAGAGCCCTGCAAGAATACATCTTATTGGTAATCAGATGGTTACACGTTGTATTGATTATTAAGCAGCACTTTCAATCATGCTTGCACACACACTCCTAAGTTCGTTCTGCTAGCACCATCAATAATCAATTGCGCTGGCACATGAGAAAGTTATCATAAATCGCACTGGAACAATGGTGCAAGCCTTATGGAAATCTGCTCTACTTTACCAATGCAACGAATTTCCAAACCTGTGTCTGCTGGCCAGTCTTTGATCATGAGCATATCAGGGTCAAATTCTTCTGTTGAGCACACATTCAGTTTTGTGACAAATATCTTGTCCAACAAGCACCTTTCCATGAGCCATGACACCCTTGAAATTGGAGCAACAAATTGCGCCCCAGCTGTCTATTTGGCAAGTGCAATGAAAGCACTGATTAAGAGAAGTTATTGTACTAATCACCCCTAATTTTATTTCAATTTTTTTTGTACATATATATGTTCAGATTCAAGCATGGCCATTTTACAAATTTTTTTTGATCTTTAGTGTTGCCAACACAGTCAAGCGGACGTTACTGATTTGGCTATCAGTGATCGTATTTGCCAATCATGTGACATGGCTCAGTGGAGTAGGAACAATGATTCTGACAATAGGAGTTGTGTTTTACCAAAAAGCAAAGCAGTTCGAGGCAACCGATCAACAGAGAAGAACAACAAATACTGCATAATAAAAAATGATCATAATTAAATTCAAATCAATGAAATTATAAATGGAAATTATGTCATTAAAGCTATATTTTATATTTAATATACAAGATAATAAGTTGTAAATAAAAGACTGGATTATAAAACACTTTTGTGCTGGGCTTTGGTGTATGCCTGTTGGGTTTACCCACGATGCAGATATTTTTTTGGGAGCACTTTTCATGCGAAGCCATCTGTTTGGCTAACCCCCTCCCCCGTAGATGGTCATACCTGAAATTTTTTGAGCAGTTTAACCAGGGTTGCCGAGAGACAGGACAGGCCCGGAGGCATGTACTCTTGTGGGTCCCTAAATGCCTTAGATGTCGGAGGTAGTTTGAAACACGATATAAACACGATATCGTGTTTCAAAAGGCCGGATGCGACGCAGGCTATTCGTCTGCTGTCAGTCAATTTGGGATGCGAGATTACGAGGGGAAACTTTCAATAAACACAGATGTTCTTGTAGTACTTTCTAGTGTTTTTATTGATGTTTTATTGAGTTCGTATCTCCAAAATGTTTTTTTAGACTAAAGACCTGTCATTCAACAAATATTACAAGACAAGTACATAAAAACATGCGAATTATTTGTACATAAGTGGCATCGAAAATATTAATAGAAACACAAAACATATCCTGTGTGAATTTTTGGCAGCATTACTATTGGGGAGGGGGCTAAAGCCCCCCCAACCCCCCCTCTTCCGCTGCTCTGCCCTAGTTGTCTAGATTCTTGGGAAAGCCCTGAAGATCAATCGAAATCTTTGTTCCCATACACGATAAACATTTTATGCAAATTAGATTATTCGCTGAAACAAAAGGATTACTCCGCAAGAAATAAAGTAATTAAATATGCACATATTAATATTATTTTGGGAAGGCCCTCCCACTATTATTACCTTTTCTGACACTTGCAACAAAATGATCCCAACAAGTTAACAAAAGCATTTTTTCGTGCAGACTATGAGGTTTTCTCGATGTCTCTATGTTTTGCCAGTCCTTATAATTTTCATTTGGATAATAGGATTATCGTATGATATGTACACGAAATGCGAGACCACATTTATTCAACAAACGGTGGGTATTAAAGTCTGAAAGTTCAGCTAATAAAATCTTAGAAACATGCATGTTTCCACAAATTATTCTTATTAAGTTGCTCTGCAAAAGGCACTATGTATATAGCGTACTGTATTGTATAATATAATGGAACTGTATATAGTGTACTGTATATAGAGTGTACAGTGTACTGTACTGTACTGTATAGAGTGTATTGTATAACAATATCATGATTCCTGAACTGTATATATAAGTGATATAGCATACTGTATATTGAGTAATATAGCATACTGTATATTGAGTACTGTATATAATAAATGTACATTATATACAGTACATACACAATACACTCTATACAGTACTCAATATAGAGTATACTATATAGTGTATTATATAGTATAGAGTGTACTGTATAGGTTGTGCTGTATAGGTTGTACTGTATAGGTTGTATTGTATATAATGTACTGTTATAATGAACTGTATAGATTTTTTATATGAGTATATACTATATTATATTTTCTGTATACTGTAAATTTATGGTATATATATACTATTATATATTATAATGTAATGTACAATGTATAGTGTGTTGTATATAATGTACTGATAATGTACTGTGTATAATGTATAGTTAATGTTCTGTATATAGTGTACAGTACACTCTGTCAAAAGCCTTGCCATTATTATATTGAGATATGAAGTCTGAATTCTAACTGGAAATTTAAAATAATTAAAAGAAAAACATATGTATATTTTGTCTCATCACTGTTAATATTATATCAGGTATCCTCTCACCAAATTCCTTCAATTTCCAGTTAGGCAGCACACTTCCTTGCAATTAGTAATTTCTAGTTTAGACCTCATATTTGTCCAACTTTATAGTCGGATACAGCACTGCATTTGACTTGATATTCTGTTTCAAGTATCTATCTCAATGTGACTAACTTTGTGTGTTCTCGTTTCTTAGTGTGAACATTATTTGAAAAGCAACAGTAGTTACAACAAGTTCTGTGAGACAATATGTGTCAAAAAAGATTTTATGATTGAGAACTGTTTATTTGCCAACACAGTACAAAAAGGTGCATTTCTAGTCACAATTGAAGGCAAAAATGCTGTTCTAAAAGTTGACAAACTATGGCTTGAGAACATGAATAACGCTAAAAGGATATTCCCAAACCAAACAAGTGTCTTCGATAACTACTTCAAACAAATAGTTTATAAATACCTTGGATATAACTGTCCTAATTGTGAGAAATTAATATCTAAGTTACTGAGCATGGCTGATACAGATGGCGATGGATTGGTTACTACACATGAAGCGATAACCTTTGGGTCACTTCTTTCAAGCCGTGAAATATTTATGCTCGCAGCAAGAAATGAGAGCAATTCAGCTGTCACTTTTTATGGCTATTGTGGTGGAATGTATTTGGTGGAAAGAGTTTCCATAGCACATTCAAAGCTTATTGAAACATTTGCTGCATTTACAGAACTTTGGACCTTCCCTGACTTTCTGGAAGAGCTAGAAGAATACCTAAAAAAATTCCTATCATCTCACCCGGCTATATTAGAATGTTATGAATCGGTGTACATTTTTTACATGAAACTTAGAGGAGAAAGTGGGCCTACACTTGAGGAAAGACTAGATTTTGTCATTGGAATGGTTGAATTTGTGTACGATCTTGTATCATTTGACTACGGTGAACTTCATTCATGTGACCTACATCTTGATAATTTTGGATTTAGTGACTTATCAAATTTTTCTGTAGTCAAACAGACAGATTTTGATGAAGTGTTTGCAGTAGCTGAAGTTATTCGTGGAGCTAAAGAGAAACAATGTAAAACAAACACAGATTGTTCAGGAGTTTATGAAGTTGATGTACGTCACAATGAGTGTTCCTCTTTCTGCCAAGACAATGGTTTTTGCAGCAAGATTATGAAAAAAGACAATCTTGCCTTTTTGTGTGAAACAATGTTCGTTGATGTTTTTTTCAACTATATCACATTAGCACTTTCTGACCAAGAACTTCCTAAAGAGGCTGAACAATTGATTTTTGAAATATTAACAGAGTGTGCAGAGAGACCAGTTTTGAACTCTAGTGTTGAATACTTACTGTTCATTAAGGAGGTGGCTAATAAATTCAGACAACTAAAACAGTTGATTAAAATACACAGTTAAAACTACTTTACCCTTGGTTAACCATTGATATTAGTCTAGTCTAGTCTACTCTAGTCTAGTCTTAGGTCTATAGTCTAGTCTTAGGTCTAGTCTTAGGTCTAGTCTTAGGTCTAGCCTTAGGTCTAGCCTTAGGTCTAGTCTAGTCTTAGGTCTAGTCTAGTCTTAGGTCTAGTCTAGTCTTAGGTCTAGTCTTAGGTCTAGTCTAGCCTTAGGTCTAGTCTGGTCTTAGGTCTAGTCTAGTCTTAGGTCAAGTCTAGTATTCTTAGGTCTAGTCTTAGGTCTATTTATGCACCTCTGTTAGCTTAAAAAAGTGCATTGACCAAGACAATAAATGTTAATTAAATACAATGGTAGCTTGTAAAAATATTTTATTGAGGAATCTGTGCATCAACTATGAGTAAATTAATCAGCAGCATTTATCAAGGCCTAGAAATATCACTGTCATATCACAGACTATAAGAAGAAATATGAAAGGTGCTAAGTTCTCAAAAGAACTGGATATAATATGAAAAGGAGAAATAGTCTATGAAAATACGCAAGTACAGTACTCTTACATAAAGATTTTTCAAGCTATTGAAGTTATTTCTCTTTTTCATATTATATGGATATAATTAATTTCATTGAGGATTCACAACAAAATCTGTTTACTTCATTCACAGTACCATTATTGTTTGCTTATTAAAATATCCTGTGGTTTCTGTAATAAATATTACTTTTCAATTAACTTGATGCATTTGTTTTAATTTTGATTGTTTAAAGTGTCTATCTCACGTTTGGGGATTTTACATATTCGTAATATTTAGGTCTTGCTGAGGAAAATCATAATATATCTTGTCAGCCGAAAATTTCATCTTCATGGACTTTTTTTGCTGTTAAAGTTATCAGATGTAATGTCACAAAAAGAAAACTGGTTCTTGTGACATCACATCCGGTAACTTTGACAGCGAAAAACTCCATGAAGATGAAATGTCTGGCTGATAAGATATATTATGATTTTGCTCAGGAAGACCCAAATATTACGAATATGTAAAATGCCCAAACGTGAGATAGACACTTTAAAATAGACCTCTTTCATAATGGCACCCAAATTAAATATTATTTTATATTAATTTAAATTAGCCTTTCTGACCTCATTCGTGTGTCTGTAATTCCAAAGAATCTTTGCTTTGTAATGAGGCGAGAAAGGCTAATTTGCATGCATATAAAAGAATATTTAGACTGTCCGCCATTATGAAAGAGGTCTATATTCAAGTTATGTTGAGTTTTACTTTTTTTATGAGAAGGTTGGACAGCTAATAATTTCTTAATTATAGTTCTTTAAAACAGTGGTGTGGATATACCCAAGCTTTACGTCATGGGCTTGACCCTAGAAAAGTTAGTCTCTGGTTGATCTAATAAACATTGCTGGCTAAAAGTCCTTTGTGGACTTAAACAATGAATCCCTTCATTTTGCAGATTAAAAATGTCTTTCCATTATTTCTATGTCCATTTGAATTAATTGAATAATGCCTTCCAAAAAGACAGACACATTCCCAAGATAATTACAGAAGTGGTATAGTTTGCATGTATGGAACGCTGACGCAAATTGACGAGAACTTCGCGTAAGTTCCGAGGTCTTCCGATGTTAATACGAAGACTCGAAATCGCGTCAGTGTTTATGTCGAAGCATACCGTATATACCCAACGATATTATGAATTTCCAACGATTACGCGATGATGGTACGAAGGCGTCAAAATGTGTGGCACAGATTTCATACGATACTTCGAGTCTTTCCAATGACTTCCGATGGTTGACCGACAATATCCGATGGTTGACCGACAATATCCGAGGATCAACGTACATGTATAGCCGCCACATCGTTATGGATCCCACAGGTATAGATAGCACTTTCCACACAACATCAGCAACACGTACTTACGTGGAGTTTCTTCAAAGTGTCTGTCAAAAAATTCGTGTTTCCTCAGAAGAAAGCTTTCTCATAGAAATCCAAATTTTTATATTGTCTTGCAAGACCATTGCTGACGAGAAGATAAATAATGGAATGAATGAATCAGTGAATGAATGAATCAGTGAATGAATGAATCAGTAAATGAATATATGAACGAACGGACGGACGGACGAACGAACGGTCTAAATAAATAAATAAACGGACGGACGGACGCATAGTGACGCAATAGTGTGTAGGTCTAACGTTGCGAGCGAAGACCTTTCGTCAGAAGAGTGAAACTTGACTAGATAGACCACAGGGTTCCCATCTCTGTCACTGATTTATTATTTTTATTATTATTTTTTTTTTTTCTAAATATGTGAGAATGTTAGAAATCGCCATTATTGTGTACTCTCGTCCCCAGGACCGCAGGCCTGCGCCAGCATCCCGCGTCCTGGGGACGAGAGTACACAATAATGGCGATTTCTCGCATTCTCGCGATTTTTAATACACAACAATGGCGATTCTAGCATTCTCACATATTTAGAAAATAAAAATAAAAAAATTAATAAAAATAATAAATCAGTGACAGAGATGGGCACCCTGTGGATAGACGGAGGTCTACGCTTCCTGCGGCCCCACGCTTCTTCCTAGGGCCCCTCCCTTAAAACGTCCGCGCTTACCGCGGACTTCTTAAGGCAGCGAGGAAAAAAGAAACATAATTTAATGCTTTATATCTTTCTTCTTAGCAAAGTCCAACTTTCCCTTGCACTCATGATGAAACCTCTGAGTTTGGGGATCTCAACTGTGACAAGGGGCCCCGGATTGACTCCGGCCCTGACCAGACAAATGAACAGACGAACGGCCAGATATAGATAAACGAAAGAATGGGGCGATTACAGATCACGCCGTTTAGAACATCTGCTTCACTTAACTAGCTATCTCTGCTTCACTTCAGGGTTGTCAGAGACGTTTCGAATATTATCATATTATCCTTCATGTAAATTCTCTTCACTTCTCGCATTATTTGAACAAATATAATATTATAAAAAGTAGAAATAAAATGAAAGTACCATGATGGTGTATTTCCATATTGGTTTCTTCTATTTCCGTTTTCCTGCTGATCCTGTGGACAAACAAAGAAACTTCCCGATGAGTGTGATTTATGTAGAGTAGATCACGCAGGATAAGGTTACCCTATTTATCCAAGCCAGAGGCTCATGTTTTACGCGCTCGACTATTCAGTTTATCACTCTTAGGTGAATGGAAAACCCAACTGATATAGGGATTCCAAGGGCCTACGATTTAAGGTCGTTTTCCCAGAAGACCCGAAAGTCTTACCATTTGCTGGTGTTGTTGCAAAGGCAGCACCTTCTCCTCAATTATTTTTAAGACCCTGAATGGTGGTCTGACACAGGATTTGAACCTGTTTCTCCTAGCTCATAGACATATGTTGTAACCACTAGACCACTGGTCTGGAACAAAAATATCTAGAGCAAGTTAGCTGCTAAAAGGGTACATTTCGCGCGATTAATGTTGGAGTAGTTTAGAACCAGAGAAGAAAAATGTTAACCTGGTCTTGTGGAGGATTTTGGAGGAGGTGGTGAAACAGAACGAGTCAAGGGAGGAAGGGAGGCGGTTCCTGGCCTTGGCGATGGATTCCGTACATCGGAGGATCGACGGAGTTTGTTTCTTGTCGCAAAGACATCATTCTTTGATAAGGCACTAGAAGGAAAAATGAAAAGAAAGGGTAAGAAAAGTACATTAAAAAAACTTCAAACGTTATGGGTTCAATTAAAGTCGAGTGTCAAACCAGAGTACCTGGATAACACTATCAGTTACAACTAAACTGTTCTTCCTAGAGGTCTAGTAAGGACCACCTAGATAACCCTATCAGTTACAACTAAACTGTTCTTCCTAGAGGTCTAGTAAGGACCATCTCTTATGGGTGTATTGTTAGTGTAGGAGGAAACCAGAATACCTGGATAACCTTATCAGTTACAACTAAACTGTTCTTCCTAGAGGTCTAGTAAGGACCATCTCTTATGGGTCTATTGTTAGTGTAGGAAGAAACCAGAGTACCTGGATAACACTATCAGTTACAACTAAACTGTTCTTTCTAGAGGTCTAGTAAGGACCATCTCTTATGGGTCTAGTGTTAGTGTAGGAGGAAACCAGAATACCAGGATAACCTTATCAGTTACAACTAAACTGTTCTTCCTAGAGGTCTAGTAAGGACCACCTAGATAACCCTATCAGTTACAACTAAACTGTTCTTCCTAGAGGTCTAGTAAGGACCATCTCTTATGGGTCTAGTGTTAGTGTAGGAGGAAACCAGAGTACCTGGATAACCTTATCAGCTACAACTAAACTGTTCTTTCTAGATGTCTAGTAAGGACCATCTCTTATGGGTCTATTGTTAGTGTGGGAGGAAACCAGAGCACATGAATGCAGCTACTGCTACAACTATACAGTGTCACCAACAAAGCAACCTATTTCTCTATAAATTATTATGGTTTAAACTAGGCCATACTTAGTTTGTAATTTTTTTTCAAGTTTTTCTTCTTGTTGTGCTAAGGTGGTTTTATCCTAGAGAAGAAATACAAACAAAATAAACTCATTATTTAACATTGTGAAATACAACATTACAGATAACGAATTTTTAGACGAAAACCTACTTGATTATTTTCTAGTCTTTGAGGTTTTTCTAAATAAAAATATTGAGATTTGAAAATAGTTAGAAGTTGAGGAATAAAGGAAAGGAAGGAATGGCATAAACATGAGAGTAAAACATGATTGAGGGGGAAGATGGGATTGATGAGACGAGTGGTGTACTACGGTTATAAGCTTGTTTATAATATGAATATACAGCAAAGTGAAAAGGTGGTAAACTGCCAAGATTTTTAGTGACGAAATACTGACTTTCGAGCAGAGTGCTTCATCAGAGTAAGTTCTTAGTAGTTCTTACTCTGATGAAGGGCTCCGCTCGAAACGTCAGTATTTCGTCACTAAAAATCTTGGCAGTTTACCACGTTTTCACTTTGCTATATATCTAAAACACTGTCTACGCAGCACTCTACTTTGTTACTATTATATGAATATAGCTCTCTAACCATTGGCCGGGCTTGGCCTTGAGCCCGAGGAAGTCTGGGGTCGACTGGTTATTGGCGGAGAAATGCTTTCAGGTATACGTCCAAGTATAGTTGTGGTGGTAGGCCTAGGAAAGTTGTCTAGGGGTTGTAAAAGAAGGATATGAGGGAACATTAAATAGAAGATGCTTTAATGAACTTTGTGTAATGTTGCTGTAAGATAGCTTGAAGTGCACCTAACCTCAAAATATTTTATTGTCTTATTTGGAAGAACTTTTAAAATGATAAAGTAACTTCTTTTGAAGATTTTCGTTTCTTCGTTTTCTTTTTGAGATATATCAGTTTGTTTGATATGCAAATGTACGGAATTTACTTCACACATGCATAATGACTTATTGGAGAAATGTGTGTATCTCTTCACTCTCGAATGAAATCCTTTAAAATCAAGAAGTTTGTGTTATTCACACTTTAGTGTTTTTATTTGATGAATGCAAAGATATATAACATTCTCTGATAAGTCATTTGAATATCAAACAAACTGATATATCTCAAAAAGAAAGCGAAGAAACGAAAATCTTCAAAAGAAGTTACTTTATCATTTTAAAAGTTCTTCCAAATAAAACAATAAAACATTTTGAGGTTAGGGGCACTTTAACTTTGCTTCAAATACCTATGAAACGAAATGCTCTTGATGCGCTGAATCTTATGGTGGTATCGGTTTTCAATCATGACAAAGGAAAGTGCTTTATTTTTTATGTAAATGTCGAGAAATTACACCAACTTTGTTCCACCTCATCGCGCGGTCAAATCACCTCTTTGACGTCACACGTTAGAGTCGGTATAGATTCTAGAGATGAAAATATCATTATTGATCTCTCTTTCAGAGGAGGAAGCGATGTTTGAACGTCGATAAAAGCACTTTCCCGTACCGTGATTGGAAAACCGATAGCACCATAATGCATCACGAAGTACCAAAGTGGGTCATAAAAATCATAGTTTAGGTTACATTTTTCGTTTCATAGGCATGGAAACTGTTTTCTGAGATAAACGGTCCTTATCTGAGATAAAACCAAACCTTGTTGATCGCCTAGTTTGTTGTCTGACACTCTCCCCCCTGGAGTAACTGGTCGACTGAGTGGTTGATCAAGACTGGATAACAGGTGATTCTAAAGGAATGACAGGAACAATGAGGATACAACAGGAGATTATAAAGGAATGACAGGAACAATGAGGATACAACAGGTTATTCTAAAGGAATGACAGGAACAATGAGGATACAACAGGAGATTCTAAAGGAATGACAGGAACAATGAGGACACAACAGGAGATTCTAAAGGAATGACAGGAACAATGAGGATACAACAGGAGATTATAAAGGAATGACAGGAACAATGAGGATACAACAGGAGATTCTAAAGGAATGACAGGAACAATGACGATACAACAGGTGATTCTAAAGGAATGACAGGAACAACGAGGATACAACAGGTAATTGTTGAGAAACAAACGATAAAATTACAGGGTGCTACACTTGCCTTTCGGGACTTCCGTTCAAAATTCGAATCTGAAAGGGGCTAGAAAATAGAAATAAACAAATTGCGTTGAAAAATAAATATAGCTAATAATACAGATGATCCAAACGCGGGTATTGACCAATCAGAGTCTGCGTAGCATACATGTTATTTTATAAACCTTATCCTTGCATTCGATAAACCAAGAAACCTTAAAGAGACAAAATAATACAGTCATATTATCTTTTCTCCTTCGTTAATGATGGATGCTGACTTACTATCAAGTATTCTTTTGCCAACAATTCGTCACCTACGAGTTCGTTAGAAGTAGGTTCCAGGATTTCGAGTTTATCCAGTTCTTCATCAATTGCATCGCCTTCCTGGAAATTACATAAACTTGATCAACTAAAATCACGTAAAATGCAATGGCGGAGTAACGTTTATCCTAATCAATTGATTTAATTAAACTGCCTATCTCTAGTTTGGTGATTTCACATATCTGTAATATTTGGGTCTTCCTGAGCAAAATCATAATATATATTGTCAGCCGAAAATTTCATCTTCATGGAGTTTTTTGCTGTTAAAGTTATCGGATGTGATGTCACAAGAGGCATTCCAAACCAGTTTTCTTTTGTTACTTGCCACAAAAATGCCTCTTGTGGCATCACATCCGATAACTTTAACAGAAAAAAAGTCCATGAAGATGAAATTTTCTGCTGTCAAGATATATCATGATTTTGCTCAGCAAGACCCAAATATTACGAATATGTAAAATCCCCAAACATGAGATAGGCACAAAGGTATCAAGATTGTTGACCGAAGAGAGCTGACAATGTGCTGTTCAGCGGTTGACCCTCCTGTGAAATCGTAGGATTTCGAAGAAGAATTGAGTCAACAGGTTGAAAGAAAGCTCAGCAATAAATGAACATGATGTACCCAAAAGTGAAACCTTACTATACCCAGTGGATATACATATATCAACATGTAAATCGGAGAGAAAACTCGCATCGTGCACATGGGCCTTTAAGCCTAGTTTTCACTACTAGCGACATAGACATGCATAACGACATATGCAAGCGTAGTTCGTACTTCATGCCGTCAATTTAATACTTTGTTTTTCCTAAGTACAAAGGGGTTAACCTACCACGAAGTACTAACTGCGCTTGAGTATGTCGTTATGCTTATGTCTCCAGTGAAAACTATAGGCTTAAGGAAAAACAAAAAGTTTAAAAATACCTCATCAGCGTCGTCATCTTCATCATCTGATTGAGTGTCGTAATTGATCATAGATTCCTCGGAACCTTATTCAAAATAAACATAATTTCACTACGAAAACACTGATAATAAAGACATTTTAGCAGCATTATTAAACACTTATTTACCGAGAGGGTCGGAGGTCTTTACGGCAAAATTATCCAAGGAGCGAGGTCTGTGCAAAAAGACCAAAGTCAGGATTATTTTGTCGTAAAGACCAACCAGACGAGGTTAATAAAGTTTTTATTATATATGGCTCATTTATATTTCCCACATTTCCTTATTTTTTTCGTAATTTTTTAAATCTTTTCATCAGTTCCACAATGACCGGTCTTTACCGCTTAGGTCTTTACTTCAATATTTCCTGCGCGCAAGGAATTGTGGTTAAATGTACCAGTCGCCATCTTTTTCGGTACCGTCAATTGCTTACGTCATCTAGTGGTGACGTGTAAAGTCGTAGTTATTGTTCACTGGAGTTTGAGATCTTTCACAAAATTCGTTCTCTCATAGACCTCTTTCATAATGGCGGTCAGTCTAAATATTCTTTTATATATCCATGCCTTTCTGGCCTCGTTACAAAGCAAAAATTATTTGGAATTACAAACACACGAACGAGGTCAGAAAGGCTAATTTAAATGAATATAAAAGAATATTTCACTAATTCACTTGGGTGCCATTATGAAAGAAGTCTATATAAAGACGATGATTTTACGACTTTATCATCGTCATCGCGAGATAGCACAACTAATTTACTCTGTAGTACAGGTTTACATGGGAGAATATTTTTGACTTACTTAAATTAAGCTGTTTGATAATAAACTGAACTTGTCTTTGCATATCAATGTCTTCATCTTTCAGGAAACATTCTAAAATTTCTTGCATTCCCTGAAAGTTATGTCATAATCACAAAGTATACAGAAAGGACTAGTGATAACTTACACTTGGCTAAACCCAAGACAAACAAGGGTAAAGAAAAATTAATCTACAAAGTCTCAAAACTGGTCATCAAAACAACAGCTACTGACTCTCGACCTAAATTAATTAATTTAATTAATTTATTAATAAGTATTACCATTAATAAGTAATCTTCTAACCTTCTATAGGTATTGTGTTGTATTGTGTTGTATTGTATTGCGTTATATTGTATTGTATTTTGTTGTATTGTATTTTGTTGTATTGTATTTTGTTATATTGCGTTATGTTGCGTTGTCTTGCCTTGCGTTGCGTTGTGTTGGGTTGTGTTGTGCTGTGTTGTGTTGTTTTGTGTTGTGTTGTATTGTATTGTGTTGCGTTGTATTGCGTTGTATTGTATTCGTGTATTGTATCGTATTGCATTGCATTACATTGTATTGTACATTACATCTCATCCTCATTTGACTGCGCTAAAACATTTCGCTATTTACCATCGCTCTGGCTTCCTCTCTAACACGAGGTAAAGCAAGAATACTGTACAGAGAGCCATTCACATACGGACGAATCTAAAAATAAAGGTTTATATCAGGTTCACATATAGGTCCACCCAGAGGCGAGGAGGCCCTGCGATAATTTACCCACCCCTCCTCTCGACGGGCGTGTCAGTGCAATCACGCTCGTACACACGCTCCTAATGTGGGCAATTATTTGCGCTGACGTAACGACTTCGCAACCAATGAAAATCGAGAGAGAAATAAATTGAATAATAAATAAGAGATATTTTAAACTAGGCAAGACTTTTTGAAAATAAGTTTTCCTGGGGTTATTACCTCTTGGTTTTCATGTCCCAACAGATCACTCAAAACACGTAATATATGTCCCGTATCACTTGAGCACTTTTTCTTTCCTATGCAATAAAGTCGAAATAAAAGAAACAATGTTATAAGACGGATACATGGGCGATCGTCAAGCTCATATCCTTAGAAAAATGATTCTGAGTTCCAGACAGGAATCGAACCTGTAACCTTCTGATTGCCGGTGAGACACTCTAACCATTGAGCCACCGAGACTCAGATGGAGAGTGAAGGTTACAATGATGTACTAGTTCGATTGATATACATGTATGTACTGCCTATGCGGCAGTCACTATATATCAGTAATGCTTGGGTGTGTTAATATATAGACTGCTGTAGCGAATGTGGGAGTGCTTGGAGTAGACAGACGACACATGGACGATCGTCAAGCTCATATCCTAAGAAAAAACTTTCTGAGTCCGGGACAGGTATCGAACCTGCAACCTGTATTGTGTATAAATATCTTCTCCCAGCTCTCCCACATTTACTACAGTAGTGTATATATTAACACATCCAAGCATTACTGATATATAGTGACTACCGCATAGGCTGTACATATATCAGTCTCGGTAGCTCAATGGTTAGAGCATCTCACTGGTCATCAGAAGGTTACAGGTTGTACACATATGTATAAAGTTACAGGTTGTACACAAATGTAATCTTTACTCATCATCTTAGTCCATGTAGCTCAATAGTTAGAGCATCTCACTGGTCATCAGAAGGTTACAGGTTGTACACATATGTATAAAGTTACAGGTTGTACACAAATGTAATCTTCACTCATCATCTTAGTCCATGTAGCTCAATAGTTAGAGCATCTCACTGGTCATCAGAAGGTTACAGGTTACCCAAAAAATCATAATATAGATATCCATCGAGGTTGTACTCATGTGTCGCCATTTTTCTTGCTATGGTAGACAATACCTACTACATTTCAACACTTGGCCTACTAACCTGAAGTTCGTAGACATAAGTTCATTAATAATGCAACTGAATACTCCAATGTGTAGTCTGATAGTGAGTCATGTTCCTCAAGAACGTCTATCAACCAAGCTATGACATCATTTTCTATCATTACACTCTGGAGGTGACGCCTAGCGATATTAAAATAAAGTTAGAACCAGACCTGGAAATAGTGGTGAACCCTCAGGATCCTCGTTCCAAGATAATATTTTAGTTGTAAGAAAGTTTGGGCTGGCAAGTCACAACTCCCACTACTTAAGCCCCAGATTAGAACACATGTGGCCTGTGGTCACTGCCGCAGTGGCTGTACCGCATTACCGTTGTAGTCGTGTAGGTTAGTCTGTGTAGCTACACAATACACAATTCCTTAAACTGTTTGAGGTTGATTTCAATTGGGATATTGAGTCCTGTTTCTTCCGCCTGTCACATTTTAAATTTCTTGTCCTTATGTTTTACTCGCGACAAATATATTAAATAAATAAATAAATTAATTAAAATAAATTAAAATAAATTAAAATAAATTAAATTAAATTAAATTTAAATAAATTAAATTAAATTAAAATAAAATAAATAAATGACTCTAAAGATAAAAGATTATTCAATTCAATGTATTTTGCTAAAGTGCTACTAGCAAATTGCTAGGCACTGCTTTATTAATGATTGTTTTAGACTTTTAGTCCTGCGAAACGTAGTGTGACCACCATGTTTTCAAATAAATTATTTGATCCATAGCGAAGGATCCAAGAAAGGTTGGAATTATTTCCAGGTCTGGTTAGGTTGTTTTCGTTCGTTCGTCCGTGATTTTTAGTGGGGGGATTCAAAATATGGCTTTTTGGCCATGTTTAAGAGAGGATATATTGGAGAAGAGTGGATCAGTTAAAAAATAAAATCATCACCATTGTACCTTAAACTCAATTTCTGAAGACAGCCGAGAATATTTTCACTTGTTAGTAAATCTTTTGGCTCTGTTGTCAACGCCTTCTGTAAAGCTTCAACGAGCTTGATGCTCTGGGATAAATAGCTTCGCCCTAAGAAAAAAACCCATTACTTTAACAAACAAGTAGAAGGTTATTTGGCAGGATTTTTTTACATTTCTGTGGAAAAAATGATCGTATTGAAGAAGATGAAGAGGCTGTTGATTAAGAGGGAGTAATATAACTAATGTAATGTTTTGGGAAATAATTTTCATTCGTAAATATTTCTTTTTTTCTCGTAAATATCTCGCGTGATTTGACTGCGATGAAAAGGAACTTAGTTTTTTAGTTTAGTTTATTAGATTGATCACTCTTTGGTGAAAGGAATACCCCCAGGCTAGAAGCCCAATTGATAGCGGTTCCTAGGGCCTACGATTTAAGGTCGTTATCCGAGAAGACCCGAAAGTCTTTCCATTTGATGGTATTATTGCAAAGGCAGCACTTTCTCCTCAATTATTTTTAAGACCCTGAGTGGGACTGGTAGCAATTTCACGAAACATTGATGGCAATTCTTTAGTAACATCTTCCGTAGCTTAGTTGACTCATGATTGGCTAGAGCGCTGGTCGAGAGACCAGAGTTTGAGGGTTAAATTCCCAGCACATTCATAACGTGTTACCAAGCTACCACAATGGTTAGAGCGTCTAACCGGAGATCACGAAGGTTGCAGGTTCGATTCCCGTCTGGGGATCAGAAACATTTGTCTGAGTTTGCGTTAAAGCTTGAGTAGCAAATGTTTACTATATTAAAATAACCAAGCTGCAAGTCACATTTAATATAAGCTACCACAGCTGCCAATGCACAAATCTTGTACAAGAATGTGGAACTTGTGGCACACCTGCAGACATTGAGGCCATACTGTTAAGTAATCTAGCAAAGTATTGACAGACAACAGCACTGGAAGATTGAAGAAACTCAATCAAAGTATCCTTGAGAAAAAAGAAAAAAATATTTAAAATAATGTCAACAAGATCCATGGGTCATAATAAATGGTTAAAGTATTAATATTTTTGATATTTTATTATATTGAGAACTTCACCTGATATTCCCCAGGGAATGCACATCCCAGCAAGTCATTTGCGATGTAAGCTCTCATCGTAGAATTTCTATGTTCCTCACCCAGACAACGAGTAAGCCTCTAAAATAAATCATGGATCAATATTTATAAACAATTCCATCCATTATGTTCGTTCCTCCCTGTCCCTCCCTTGAGTTCCCACTCTTCACTTCCTGTGTCTTCACTCTCCTTTCCCTGCTTTCCCCCTCGTTCGTTTGTTCATTCATACCTTTATTCCTTCCTTCCTTCGTCCCTCCCTCCCTCCTAACCCATCCCTTCCTCCCTCCCTCCCTCCCTCCCTTCCTTCCTTCCTACATTCCTTCCTCCCTCCCAACCAACCTCCCTCCCTTCCTTCCTTCCTTTCCTTCCTCCCTCCAATTTCCATCCCTCCCTTCCTTCCTCCCTCCCTCCTTCCCTCCTCACTCCCTCCCTCCTTCCTTCCTTCCTCCCTCCCTCCTCACTTCCTTCCCTCCATCCCTCCCTCCTTCCTTCCTTCCTCCCTTCCATCCCTCCTTCCCTCCCCCCTCACTTACCCATCTTAAAGCTTGAAGTAGAAACCCTTTTTTCCTCTCGGGTAAGCTTGTCAAATCACTCTTAATCTTCTCAAAATCCAAAGGCAAGTGACTTGACACGTCCACACTAAACCAACAGAATCATTTCAGACTTACTGTAAGCCCATAATAGTATGCTTCATGCTGCCTACACTCTACAGCAGTCTAAACCTATCCACGTATGCCTTGATCTTTTTTCGAATGTTAAAGTAGAGTAAAATAAATACAACACCTTTGGCTTGCTTTCACAATTGATGCCCGTAGCATATTAGATGCCTAAAACAATTTAGTACAAATATAGTTTAGACAGTTTGATGCTACTCTTACTTTTTGAAGATAACTTTAAAAGTTACTGTCCATGACCCAACATTTCGACACTCCGATCTAGTGTCTTCATCAGGGGTGATCGTTGTACACGCGTAAAAACGCACAAGTTGTTGCAAGTTGTTAACAGACGTGAACAAGTTGTTCTCGACAGACGTGAACAATGTTGTGCTGCACCCTGTGAACAAGTTGTCAACAACTTGTTCACGTCTGTTGGAACAACGAAAAACAACTTGTTGATTCGACAATGTTGTTCATGCATGATGCAACATGTTGTTACAGCATGATGAAATAACAACAATGAACAACATTGTTGCAACAATGGTGAACATGGTTGTTGTAACAATACGTTTCTCGCTTGTTCCAACATGCGTGAACAACCATTGTTGTTTCAACAAGCTGTAACAACATGTTGAAACAATGATGAACAATGTTGTTCATTCAACAATGTTGTTCACGTATGTCAACAAGTTGTTACAGCATTGTTCAGGCAACAATGCTGTAACAACTTGTGAGATTTTTACGTGTGTAAGGTTAGGATCCCTATTTATACCCTCATAGAATCGAATGTGACGTTATATCTATTAACAAGATGCAAATAAGCTTCTGGTAATAGACCACCGTCATCGTGATTCAATGGCAATGGAGCGTGGACGCTAACGTTGGGTCATGGACAGTAACTTTTATAGAAACTTTACTAGTTGACTACAAAACAACCACCATATCAATGAAACAAATCTTACTATGCCAGGTTTTGAAACATCTATTGATATGGACTGCTGCGCTGGAGAACTAAAAAGTCTGGTACAGAGATCTTGGATGTACTCTGATGAAATCTACAAAACATTAGAATTACTAGTTATATATGTATATTTATAGAACATACATGAGCACAAAAACATATTGCAAACATTTCGGCAACTTACCGTTTTTCCTCGTATGGTGTCTTCAAGAGAGTCGACTAATTCTGCAGCAATGCCAATCAACTTGTGATAATCACCCTTCAATTTAGTACAACAGTAAATGTTAATAAACATAATATCAATAGACTGCTGGATGGAATGACGGACGGACGGATGGATGGACGGAAGCTTCGGAAGGTAGGGAGGAAGGAAGGAAGGAACGAAGGAAGAAAGGAAGCTTCCAGGAAGGAAGGAAGGAAGGAAGGAAGGAAGGAAGGAAGGAAGGAAGGAAGGAAGGAAGGAAGGAAGGAAGGAAGGAAGGAAGGAACGAACGAACGAAGGGAGGGAGGGAGGAACGAAGGAAGGGAGGAAGGAACGAACGAACGAACGAAGGGAGGGAGGAAGGAAGGAAGGAACGAAGGAAGGAAGGAACGAACGAAGGGAGGGAGGAAGGAACGAAGGAAGGGAGGAAGGAACGAAAGAAGGAACGAAGGAAAGAGAGGAAGGAAGGAACGAAGGAAAGAGAGAGAGGAAGGAAAGGAAAGAAGGAACGAAAGAAGGAACGAAGGAAGGAAGGAAGGAACGAAGGAAAGGGAGGAAGGAAGGAAAGAAGGAAAGAGAGGAAGGAAGGAAAGAGAGGAAGGAAGGAACGAAGGAAAGAGAGGAAGGAAGGAACGAAGGAAAGAGAGGAAGGAAGGAACGAAGGAAAGAGAGGAAGGAAGGAACGAACGAACGAAGGAAAGAGAGGAAGGAAGGAACGAAGGAAAGAAGGAACGAAAGAAGGAACGAAGGAAGGAAGGAAGGAACGAAGGAAGGAACGAAGGAAAGAGAGGAAGGAACATTTTTTAGTTTATTAATAATAATAATCTACCTGAATCTGACTACATCTTTGAAAATATCTCAAAAGCTTTGACTCTGCTTCATTTAACTGATTTTTCAAAATCTTAATATGGTCTGCATACTTTTGCTGTTCTAAAAAGGTTGCGATGCCAAAAATAAATATATGTAAATCCACAAAACACACTCTGTAGTAATCATAATGCAACAATAGATTCATTCCTGGAACAACTGACTTTGACAATGAATTACTGACATTAACAGGAAGGAATCTAGCAGAGAGTAAAATTCATATTATGTATTTCTTAAAAGTATATAACAGTAACAGCAGTAGATAAGTTTAACTAACCTTTCTCTATTAGCTCTGGCCTTGATTTCTAGCATAGGTGTCAAGGATATCATAGGCGTAGGGACAAGCATTGCTAAATTTAATGGGTTTTTTCTTAATTGTATTAGTACGACTATAGAGGCTAGCAGAGAAGCTACTTAAGAGTTAAGGTAATCTACCTACGGGCTTCATCTACACGAGATTTTACAAACGGGTATAACCTGAAGTGTTAGCCAACCCCTAAACCCTTGCCACGCGAGTGTTAGATTGATTCCCAGACCCTTCAGTACTAGGCGCTAAAATGGCGTCACCTGGTAAGAGGCAGCAGGCAACTCTTGGATTCATTTGAACTATGATCGCTGTAGAATTAGATGAAAAAGTTTGCTCAAATTGCTGCAAATTGTCTTTCCGAGCTTCTAGATTTCAAAATTTTCCGGGGACCCCCGCACCCCCATAAAATGCGGTCACTGACCTGCTTGTCGACTTCAGCCCCCCCCCCCCAACTTTAAATCCGTTTCTACACCTCTGAAGGATATTGTAATCACATAATATAATTTGACAAATATAGATATAAATTAAGATCCCTAAATGGCAGTTAATTGTTTCAATTTTGACAAATACCTTAGACAACAGCAAAATATGACAGGTTAACTGCCAAAATAAGTGTTTATAAGACATTGATTACCGAAAAGTGAAGGATACAAATAAGTGAAATAGCTCAGGTTTTGCATCAGATTTCAGATGTTTTAGCAAAAATGTATTGAGTTGTTCCTTCACATCATCTCTCCAAGATTCCTTTAACAATAATTACAAAAAGAATAAATGGGGAAATCTAAGAAAATGCTTTCAATTTTCTCTCTAAGATATAGACACCTCTCTAAGACAGACACCTCTCTAAGACAGACATCCCTCTAAGACAGACACCTCTCTATGACAGACACACCTCTTTAAGACAGACATCTCTCTAAAACAGACACCTCTCTAAGACAAACTTCCCTCTAAAACAAACACCTCTCTAAGACACATCAGACACCTCTAAGAGGCAATACTTACAGCAAATAGAGGTTTGAATGATGGATGCTCCATTGGATTAGGAACAAATGGAAGTGCATAGTAAGGCAGGAATTCTGTTGTTTGACTGAGTGATGATCCTTTTGTCTCCAAATAATTCTTAAAGTGTTTCATTCGTTTCTCAGTTTCCTAGAGTTAGACAGAACACTTCCATTTCTGGGTTGGACGTATAAAGGAAGTGAAAAACTACATATTACTGTACCTCCCTCCCTTCTTGCTTCTCCCTGTCTCCCATTTCCTTGCATCTCTCTCCACCTCCCTCACCCTCCTTGCTTCCCTCCCTCCCTCCTTGCCTCTCCACCCCCCCACCCTCCTTGCTTCTCTCTCTCCCTCCCTCCCTACTTGCTTCACTCCCTCCCTCCTTGCTTCACTCCCTCCTTCCTTGCTTCACTCCCTCCTTCCTCCCTACTTGCTTCACTCCCTCCCTCCTTGCTTCACTCCCTCCCTCCTTGCTTCACTCCCTCCCTCCTTGCTTCACTCCCTCCTTCCTTGCTTCACTCCCTCCCTACTTGCTTCACTCCCTCCCTCCTTGCTTCACTCCCTCCTTCCTTGCTTCACTCCCACCCTCCTCGCTTCTCTTCCTCCCTCCATCCCTTGATTCTCTCCCTCCCTCCATCCCTTGATTCTCTCCCTCCTTGCTTCACTCCCTCCCTCCTTGCTTCACTCCCTCCCACCCACCCACCCTCCTTCCTTCACCTGCCTTGCTTCTCTCCCTCCATCCCCCTTGCTTCTCTCCCTCCTTCCTTCACTCCACCTCCTTGCTTCTCTCACTCCCTCCCTCCTTGCTTCTCTCCCTCCCTCCCTCCTTGCTTCTCTCCCTCCCTCCTTGCTTCTCTCCCTCCCTCCTTGCTTCTCTCCCTCCCTCCTTGCTTCTCTCCCTCCCTCCTTGCTTCTCTCCCTCCCTCCTTGCTTCTCTCCCTCCCTCCTTGCTTCACTCCCTCCCTCCCTCCTTGCTTCTCTCCCTCCTTGCTTCTCTCCCTCCCTCCTTGCTTCTCTCCCTCCCTCCTTGCTTCTCTCCCTCCCTCCCTCCTTGCTTCACTCCCTCCCTCCTTGCTTCACTCCATCCCTCTTTTCTTCACTCACACCCTCCTTCCTTCCTTCACTCCCTCCCTCCTTCCTTCACTCCCTCCTTCCTTCACTCCCTCCCTCCTTGCTTCACTCCCTCCCTCCTTGCTTCACTCCCTCCCTCCTTGCTTCACTCCCTCCCTCCTTGCTTCACTCCCTCCCTCCTTGCTTCACTCCCTCCCTACTTGCTTCACTCCCTCCCTCCTTGCTTCACTCCCTCCCTCCTTGCTTCACTCCCTCCCTCCTTGCTTCTCTCCCTCCCTCCTTGCTTCTCTCCCTCCCTCCTTGCTTCTCTCCCTCCCTCCTTGCTTCCCTCCCTCCCTCCTTGCTTCTCTCCCTCCCTCCTTGCTTCTCTCCCTCCCTCCTTGCTTCACTCCCTCCTTGCTTCTCTCCCTCCTTGCTTCTCTCCCTCCTTGCTTCTCTCCCTCCCTCCTTGCTTCTCTCCCTCCCTCCTTGCTTCTCTCCCTCCCTCCTTGCTTCTCTCCCTCCCTCCTTGCTTCTCTCCCTCCCTCCCTCCTTGCTTCACTCCCTCCCTCCCTCCTTCCTTCACTCCATCCCTCCTTTCTTCACTCCATCCCTCCTTGCTTCTCTCACTCCCTCCCTCCTTCCTTCACTCCCTCCCTCCTTCCTTCACTCCCTCCCTCCTTCCTTCACTCCCTCCCTCCTTCCTTCACTCCCTCCTTCCTTGCTTCACTGTCTCTCTCCTTTCTTCTCTCTCCCCATCATTGCTTCCCCTTTCTTACCCAACCCAAATAAAATATTGTCTACCACAACTCACCAATTTCCCCGTGTTATTGACCAATGAGAATACAGCAAAATGAAGCTGTAAATTAAACTCCAATTTCTGACATTCAAGATCTTCTTTCAAAATCTTCTCTGGAATATTGCTATTCCATAAACTGAAGAAATGCTGATAGTTCCCAGTCCCAAAACAGCTTATCAATGACTCCTTTTAAAGTGAGAAAATCCAAACGGTTATGATTTCATGCTACAAGGTTCCAAATTTATTAGCATATATTAGCAACAGAACGATAGATATGTTATGTATCCTCGTTCTTTTAAAAATTTAAAGCAGGATTTTTTAAAGAACGAGGTAATACATAATATATCTCTCATTCTGTTGCTATTATATATGCTAATATATTTAGAACCTCGTAACATGAAATGATAAGTAACCATCCAAAGTTACAAACAAGCCTATTCAGGGTTTGGATTAGGGATTATTTAAATTTCGGTTTGTTCATATATTGAGAAAGCGCCAGAATTTTACATATTTGTAATCTTTGGGTTCTACCAAGAAAAAATGCAATATATCTTGTCGTTCAAAAATTTCATCTTCATGCCTTTTCCCCTGCTAAAGTTGATTTACTATTCACAGGAAATGTCATCAAAGAAGGGACATGTAAAGACATGGCACACTGATTCAACAGTGAAATACAAAGAAAGTTTGGCTGATCGGAACTAGCATACCTCCCTCTAATAAATTAAGTGTATCCCCCTGCTGTAGAGTAAAATATCGGCTGACGTTTCATATAAGTATCACGAATTTAAAACATAGTCCTAACCCCAACATAACCCTAATCCTAACCCTAACCCTACACCTAATACTAACCCTAACTCTTACAATAATGCTTTATTTTAGAAACAATAGCTGATTTTAATTTCGAATTTTACTACCAATAGTCTGTGACGTCATTTCGGGATTTATATGAAACTTCGCCCAAGATCACATCTGCCTCTATGATTTAAGCTCATTTAACAGAACAGGACAGATCAAAAGTAATTACCTCAATATTTTGTTTCTGGTGATCATTTTGAATTGATATTACTGGATGTGAAATAGTTTTTCCCATCATTTCTAACTCTTTGTCAAATGCTTCTTGCGTTGCCACATAATTCATGTACTCAATATACTACAATATATCATAAAATTATAAAAATAATATATGTATACACTAGTAATATTTGCAAGGCTTGAAATTTTAAATTTTCTGTGGTATCCAAGTGGGATACCAGGTTTCTGAATTTGGTATCCCTCCTTGAAATCTAGTATCCCACTTTTGAATACTAAAGATCTCAAATCAGTTGCAATATCTAAAATTAACTATACTACCATTTGCAAGCAACCGCCAACTGCAAACGTTTTTTCTCGTTTGTTTACGTTTCAAACACGCACGTTTGACCTTACTAACGTGTCACTTTCAACTCTCGCAGTTCAAAATGTTTGATTGATAGGTTGAAAGTGACACGTTAGTAAGGTCAAACGTGCGGGTTTGAAACGTAAACAAACGAGAAAACGGTTGCTTGCAAATGGTAGTAAAAGTTTGTGACAGTACCTGCATTATGCTACAATGCAAAATGTTATGTTACATTGTAAGACGTTACGTATCGAAATTTTTTTTGTATCCCCCCAAAACGAAAATCTAGTATCCTGTGGATATCGGGATACCGCAAATTTCAAGCCCTGTATTTGTATAATTTAGTTCCTAATGGAACCAAAAGGGGGATGCTATCTCCCCCACCCGCACCCCCCTGCGTGTGCCCCTGATATTTAATCCGAGCTTCATATATATGTAGAGCTCACTGCACTGGTCTTACCTAAACCACAACCGCTTGGGTACGACGCTGTACTACCTCCGCTGCAACTTTGACTTCAATAAGCCCACCACTTATTTTTGCAATTTTGCACAATATCACGACTGCCTTGGATGTCGAGGCAGCACTTCCCTTGCAATAGTACTGCATGTAACGGTATATACTTATGGTAACACTAGACCGGGTTTCCATCTGTTTTTTATACCCCTAACCCTAACCGTAACTCTAATCCTTGGTGGGAGACTATATGTATTGTTACCATGAAGTATATCCCAATTTAACTTCTATTTATTATATACCTGTAGATATGGTTTTAATTGGTTTTATGGTTACCAAGTTAAGAATAAGAAATAATGAGTTATATGTTTAACAGAGAGGATTTACGTAATTCAGAATGATATTTGAAAATTTAGTAGTCGTAGCGGTGGAACCCAAGGCTCTGGCTCAACGTAATACCAGGTTGGGACCGTCCGGCGATAAATATTTTTCAAATACTGCAGTCTGCATCATTCTGAATATTAACTTATAAAATATATTCTTTTTAGAAACACCTATTATATAGAGTATCTCAAGAATTGAAGCTAGTCAACGAGACAAGTGAAACTATTCCTAGTCGAAATAGCGGACTAATTCAGAGGAAATACAGAAAATATAAAAAATTAAAAAAATATGAATGTCACCAACCTGTTTCACAACTGCATTTAATTGCGGCTCTGCCCCAACTACAGCATCCATTTTAAACTCCAACGTTTAGAATATCATAAACAAGACTTTTGGGTTTTTAATACCATAAAGAAGAGAATGCTTGGGATATTTTTACAGTTACTAAGTGATATAAACAATTTGGATGTTATGGTCGCCATCTTAAGCACCGGAAAAGGCCTGGGAACGATTGAAGACGAAGAATCATTTTAATAATCTTGATTTTTTAAAATTATTGACACTACAGGACACTTCATGAGTTACAACCATATATCGCATACCATATATCCGTCAGTCCGTCCGTCCGTCCGTCTGTCTGTGTGTCTGTGTGTGTGTCTGTGTGTGTGTCTGTGTGTCTGTGTGTCTGTGTGTCTGTGTGTCTATGTGTCTGTCTGTCTGTCTGTGTGTCTGTGTGTCTGTGTGTCTGTATGTCTGTCTGTGTGTCTGTCTGTCTGTGTGTGTGTGTGTCTGTCTGTCTGTGTGTGTGTCTGTCTTCGCCCTTCTCCATCCACTAATCCTTCCCATTTAAATGTTAGCGTACTTAATTTGGAGCCCAGCTCTGTTGTACTGTCCCGCACCTTGTATTAATTAGGTGAAAGTGTAATAAATAAATAAATAAAAAATAAAAAATCCTTCCCCATTCGTTTCATTTTCTTGAAAGTTAAAATCATCACAGTGCCGCCAAAACGTCTGACCAAACAGCATTCAGTTATATTACTAAATTGTTAGACATTTCTTCTTTCTTCAAGCGCGAATCTCAAACGTTCAGTTTCTTTTTGACGAATTCTGGCACGGCAAATGTTGCTTTGTGGACTTTGGAATTGTAGAATTCCTGCTGAGAGAGATTGTCATTGGACAACTGACGGAGAGGTATCTCTGGATTAGTTTCCTATAAGAAACACAGTAAAGAGAATGAACGCAGACTTTCTAAAACTAAATGCTAGGTTAGAGGCACTGATTAGAGGACCTAATAATATGCAAATAATCTTCTGGTAATAAACCACCGTCATCGCGATTCAATGTGGCGTGGGCGCTATTGATATGCCAAGCCTCCAGACAACGTCTCTGATGGTACCGCGGATTAGTGGTAATAATTTTAAAAGAACAGCAAAAAGCTGTTTTCTTTTCAAAAAATGAAAATTATGCTTTGTCGGAGCACGCTTGTGTAACCAACCATGAGATTGCGTGGGAATATTCCAAAATTATCACCGCTAATCCGCGGTACCATCAGAGACTTGGCCGATATCAATAGCGCCCACGCCCCATTGAATCGCGATGACGGTGGTTTATTACCAGAAGCTTATTTGCATCTTGTTAATAAGATAACGTTATCATCGGGTATAAATAGGGATTCTATGAGGGTATAAATAGGGATCCTAACTTTACAACGATCACCCCTGATGAAGACACTAGATTGGAGTATCAAAACGATGGGTCATGGACAGTAACTTTTAAGTTACATTCAAAAAACTTTTTAAAGCCAGAGTAGCATCAAACTATGTTTGATTTATCACCTGGTTGCGTTGCGAAATTATTTGATGTTACTCTCTATTAATAAAGTTTTTATCTGATCTTATTTATTTAATTTTTTTTGAAAATTGTTATTTAGACGATGAATTATTCACTTCACAAGACCATTGAAATATTTAAAAAATAATTCAGATACTTACTGGATTTAAGCTCCGAAATACAAAAGTTGTCTGGCCATTGGGAGAAGAAGGTACACAAGAGTAAGCCAAGCGAACGACAGGGTACAAGGTTTTTTCATGTTTAACCAACTTGAAAATATTATCCATATCAAGCCAAAAACTAGAAACTATGAAATCAATATACTATTTTATGCAAAGAAATAGCTTAGCAGTGCGCATAATAATGAGATGTGTACAGTACAGCCTGTTAAATATTATACTTCTTGCTACACAAAAATATCTTGGAATATATATACCTTTTGAGATAGCAATACCATTTGGCTTCAAAGCATTCCTTAAAAGCTCGCAATAATCAGGTGTTGAAAACATTTCTGATTGAACTAAAAAGCACATTATAAAAAAGATAAACATCCAAGAGCTATAGCAACACGGAAGGAAGGAAGGGAGGGAGGGAGGGATGGAGGGAGGAAAGGAGGGAGGGAGGAAGGGAGGGAGGGAGGGAGGAAGGAAGGAAGGGAGGGAGGAAGGAAGGAAGGAAGGAAGGAAGGAAGGAAGGAAGGAAGGAAGGAAGGAAGGAAGGAAGGAAGGAAGGAAGGAAGGAAGGAAGGAAGGAAGGGAGGAAGGGAGGGAGGGAGGGAGGAAGGGAGGAAGGGAGGGAGGAAGGGAGGGAGGGAGGGAGGGAGGGAGGAAGGAAGGAAGGAAGGGAGGGAGGGAGGGAGGGAGGAAGGGAGGGAGGAAGGAAGGGAGGAAGGAAGGGAGGGAGGGAGGAAGGAAGGGAGGGAGGGAGGGAGGAAGGGAGGAAGGGAGGGAGGGAGGGAGGGAGGAAGGAAGGAAGGGAGGGAGGGAGGGAGGAAGGAAGGGAGGAAGGAAGGAAGGAAGGAAGGAAGGAAGGAAGGAAGGGAGGGAGGGAGGGAGGGACGGAGGGAGGGAGGGAGGGAAGGAAGGAAGGGAGGAATTGGAAGGAAGGAATCATAACTAAACCGAGCGGGAGGTCTTTACGGCAAAATTAGGTTTGTAAAGACCGCTCTGATGAACCATCAGATTGCAGAAAAGCTGCGTTCCCGCCAAACCATGCACGCCAAACCATGCACCATTTATTAAATAATCAAAAATATATGTCCAAACAACACAAACCTGTAACAATCACGTCAAATTCGTGTGGATGTTGTTTAAGATATTGCAAGTAATCCCCGATGTGAAGATCCTTTAGTTTAGGACAGTTATAACCAGCGGATAGATCTGGGAAGTATTTCTTTGAAACTTCGAGAAGTACCTGGCGGGTAAAAGGAAATTGAATGGGCTGATTCATGGCAGTGTCGGATTATGTGCCATATTGCCATGGCTGATTGTGATGAAATCTCGCCTTATGTGCTCGATTTTGGTCCTTGTATCGAGAAACTATTAAAAAGAATATACAAGTTTTACCTTACCTCATTCATTTCACATTGGATAATTGTTTCAACTGCGTGGTGCTTTGAAACTTCTTGGATAATACCACCATTTAATCCGCCAATAATAAGCACCTAGGATATATGGAAAATATTAATATATGGAAGGGAGGGAGGGAAGTAGGAAGGGAGGGAGGATGGAAGGAAGGAAAGGAAGGAAGGAAGGAAGAAAGGAAGGAACACTCTATACACCAAGTACCCAATGGGTAAAGAAGGAAGGAAGGAAGGAAGGGGAAGGAAGGGTGGATGGATGGATGGAAGGGAGGAAGTAAGGAAGGAAGGAAGGAAGGAATTGAGGAAGGAAGGAATTGAGGAAGGAAGGAAGGAATCGAGGAAGGAATCGAGGAAGGAATTAAGGAAGGAAGGAATTGAGGAAGGAATAGAGGAAGGAAGGAATCGAGGAAGGAATCGAGGAAGGAATTAAGGAAGGAAGGAATTGAGGAAGGAATTGAGGAAGGAATTGAGGAAGGAATTGAGGAAGGAATTGAGGAAGGAATTGAGGAAGGAATTGAGGAAGGAATTGAGGAAGGAATTGAGGAAGGAAGGAATTGAGGAAGGAAGGATGAATCGATGGAGGGAAGGAAGGATGAATCGATGGAGGGAAGGAAGGAAACCGCCAATAATAAGCACCTAGGATATAGGAGATTTTTTAAGCTTAAAAAAAATCGCCATATTTTTTAAATGTTTTTAAATTTTTGGATATGTAAAAATGACCGCATTTTACGCTATTTTCTTCTGAGATTAATATATAGTTTAATATATTGATTGATTAAAGAGAGTTTGGGTAGAAAATAAAGAGAATGGATGAAAACGAAATGAAAAAAGACCTTTTTCGGATCTGGGTGAGAGCTTAAAGAAAGATGAACCATAACTTCCTGATAACCATATACATCTCTTTCGGTGAATTGTATGACGTCGTCCAACACCAACACATTGCCATAAACATAACTGTAAAAAGCACAGAAAAAAGCTATGCAATACAAATAATTTCTTAAATAAAACACTGTAACCATTGAAGCTTGCCACTGCTGATATCTCTGCAATGTTAAAACAGTTCAGACATAGTTTAACGCTACTCTGGCTTAGAAAAGTTTTTTGAATGTAACTTTAAAAGTTACTGTCCATGACCCAACGTTTATACACTCCAATCTAGTGTCTTCATCAGGGGTGATTGTTGTAAAGTTGTTGTACGGCAGTTCTTACCTTTTAAACACAACGATATCTTGTTGTTTTGTCTTTTCTTCAAATAACACGTCCTGTTTTATTAACCCAAACGACTGACCAGGGGCATTTTTTAGTTTTTCCCAAAACCAATCGTTGTTTTCAGTGTTTTCAGTGAAAGAAGAACCATCATAGTCCACGTTCATCTTTAAAGAAAATGAAGAAGACTTGATATAAACCATTAGTAACAACAATAATTACAATGCTGTACTGTACTGTCGACACAGCGTACCAAGCTATTCACCTTTTCAAAAAACTGTGGAAGAGCAAAGGCTGCTGTGTGTACATCTTCGTTGTAGAATTGAATATTTAGCAATGATAGTTGCTCTTGAGTGAACTTGGTAATAGGTTGATCAAATTTTGTTTCCTAAAAACGAAAAAGAGACATAGGAGTTAAGAAGGGAGGAAGGGTGGAAGGAAAGGAAGAAGGAATGGAGGGTGGGAGGAAGGAAGGAAGCGAGGGAGGAAGGAAGGGAGGATTAAGGGAGGGAGGAAGGGTGGAAAAGAAAAGAAAAGGATGGATGGAAGGATAAATGGATAGGATGGAAGGATGGAAGGATAGAAGGATAGAAGGATAGAAGGATGGAAGGATGAAAGGATAGGATGGAAGGATGGAAGCAAGGAAGCAAGCAAGCAAGCAAGCAAGCAAGGAAGCAAGCAAGCAAGCAAGCAAGCAAGCAAGCAAGCAAGCAAGCAAGCAAGCAAGCAAGCAAGCAAGCAAGCAAGCAAGGAAGGAAGGAAGGAAGGAAGGAAGGAAGGAAGGAAGGAAGGAAGGAAGGAAGGAAGGAAGGAAGGAAGGAAGGAAGGAAGGAAGGAAGGGAAGGGAAGGGAAGGAAGCAATGAAGGAAGCAGGAAGACTAACACTGTTTCTACTGCACATCAAAAATCCAATTTGTCCACAGGGGTATGTTGGTACATTTGTGTAGCAATATTGAACAACAGGAAAAAGTGGTTTGCAAAATTCTATCATTGTTTTCATAAATTTAGCATCAAGATAAGGACACTCTCCTGAAGAGAAAATAAAATAAAAAAGCCAAAATAAGTGAATATATTTTGTTTATTGTGAATATGTGTATGTACAATAAAGCTTACAACACAAAGCAGAACAGATCCTGGATAAAGAAATTATATACCTTGACTGATCAACATTCCATCGGACTTTAAAGCTGACTTTATCAGCTCATAGTACTCCTTTTGAAATAGGGCAGCAGCAGGTCCTAATTCAGAAGCACTGTGTGAGTTATCTATTGCTGAGATTTCAACCTGTTGACTCGGGTATTCGTCAGAGCATAAACTTGCCTCTATCTTGTCTCTTTAAAGTGCCCATAACCTCAAAATGTTTTATTGTCTTGTTTGGAAGAACTTTTAAAATGATAAAGTAACTTCTTTTGAAGATTTTCACTTCTTCGCTCAGTTTGTTTGATATGCAAATGTCTGGAATTTCGTCACACATGCATAATGACTTATTGGAGAAATGTGTATATCTCTTTCACTCTCGAATGAAATCCTTTAAAATCAAGAAGTTTGGTATTGTGGGAGAAACGCACACACGTGTTATTCACACTTTAGTGTTTTTATTTCATGAACGCAAAGATATATAACATTCTCTGATAACTCATTATGCATGTGTGACGAAATTCCAGATATTTGCATATCAAACAAACTGATATATCTCAAAAAGAAAGTGAAGAAGTAAAAATCTTCAAAAGAAGTTACTTTATCATTTTAAAAGTTCTTCCAAATAAGACAATAAAAATTTTTGAGGTTAGGGGCACTTTAACTGCAACTGTACTACGGTAGTTTGTAGTGCCCACGACAACAAATTGTAAATAATACAGGGTGCTGACTATACTAAACTATATATATACCTACCTACAGGATCTGATGAATCTGTGATAACCACATCAAATTCTCCTACATGCTGTTTCATAAACTCTTTGCCACAGCCAACATGTAGTTTGTGTTTTGGGCTAGAATATCCACATGCCAATTGCGGCAAATATTTCTTTGACAACATTACAACATCCTATTAACAGGAAGTCTCAGAGTTATAATATCATAAAACCTGTGGGTGGTAGAAAATAATTTAAAAAGAAAAAGTTGGAATCTTGGGGTCAATTACGAGATTACCACAAATACACAACACTAAATGCTTGTAGTCTTACTGGTCTGAGGACAAACTTAATACTGTTATTGAAATTAATTGCTGGGTGATGGGAAAGGTGGGATTTTTGGAGAGAATGTTTTTGGTGAGAGCAAGAACTTCTGTTTTATGAATACAATAAAAGACAGGGTAGCAAATGACTAACAGCTGGCCATAGAAAACATGAAAACGAATTATACCTCATCAATTTCACACTGTACAATTGATTCAACCAATGGATGTTTGGCAACTTCACGAATCACTCCTCCATCTCCAGCTCCAATGACTAAAACCTGACAACAGAAATATTACAGGTATATAAATATTGCATGCACTGCAGGGTAGGAAGTGTTAAAATATGAATAAAAAATACCAAAAGGTCTGGTTATGGTGTATTCGTGAAATAATGAATAGGGTTTAGAGTGAGTATAAGGCCCTTCATCAGAGAGTCAATGATACACCACCTACTATTTTGGCAATACACTATAACCTTTTATAACTTTTAATAACAGAAATAGCTGTAGTCAAATAAATAGCTGTCCTGATTACTCCATGCCCTCTCCTTTCCTCTCCCTTCCCTCTCCCTTCCCTCTCCCTTCCCTCTCCCTTCCCTCTCCCTTCCCTCTCCCTTCCCTCTCCCTTACCTCTACCTTCCCTCTCAATTTCCCTCTCTCTACCTTCCCTTCCCTCTACTTCTCTGCCCTCTCCTTCCCTTTCTTTCCCTCTCCTTCCCCTTCCCTTCTCTCTCCATCCCTTCCCCCTCCCCTCCCCTTCCCTTCTCTCTCCTTCCCTACCCCCTCCCTTCCCTCTCCATCCCTTCACCCTCCCTTCTCTTCTCTCTCCTCCCCTTCCCTCTCCCTCCCTGGTAGAGGGAAGGAGAGGAGAGGAGAGGGAAGGAGAAGAGAGGGAAGGAGAAGAGAGGGAAGGGGAGAGGTAGAGGGAGGAGAGGGAAGGGGAGGGAGGAGAGGGAAGGAGATGAGGGGGAAAGGAGGAGAGGGAAGGAGAGGGAAGGACAGGAGAGGGAAGGACAGGAGAAGGAAGAGAAAAGAATGGAGCCTCCCTCTCCTCTAAATCCTTCTACATCCCTCCCCTTCCCTCCCTCTCCTCCCTTCCCTCTCCTTCCCTCTACCTCCCTTCCCTCTACTTCCCTCCCCTCTACTTCCCTCCCCTCTACTTCCTTCCCTCTCCTCTCCTTCCCTCTCCTCTCCTTCTCTTCCCTCTCCTTTCCTTCCCTCCCTTCAGCCTTCCCCCTCCCTTCCCTTCCCTCTACCTCCCTTGCCTCTCCTTCCATTCCCTCCCTTCCCCCTCCCTTCCCTCTAACTCCCTACCCTCTCCTCTCCTTCCGTCTCCTCTCCTTCCCTCTCCTTCCCTCTCCTCCCTTCCCTCTCCTGCCCTTACCTCTCCTCTCTCTCCCTCCATTCCCTCTCCTCCCTTCCCTTCCCTTGCCTCCCCCTTCCCTTGCCCCTCCCTTCCCTTGCCCCTCCCTTCCCTTGCTCCTCCCCTCCCTTCCCTTGCCCCTCCCTTCCCTCTACTTCCCTCTCCTCTCCTTCCCTCTCCTGCCCTTACCTCTCCTCTCTCTCCCTCCATTCCCTCTCCTCCCTTCCCTTCCCTTGCCTCCCCCTTCCCTTGCCCCTCCCTTCCTTCCCTCCCTCCCTTGCTCCTCCCCTCCCTTCCCTTTCCCTCCCTTCCCTTGCCCTTCCTCCTTTCCCCTCTCCTCTCCCTCTCCTCTCCTTACCTTACCTCCTCCTCTCCCTCCCTCCCTTCTCCTCTCCTCCCTTCCCTTCCCTTGCCTCCCCTTCCCTTGCCCCTCCCTTCCCTTGCCCCTCCCTTCCCTTCCCTCCCTCCCTTCCCTTCCCCTCTCCTTCCCTTCCCTCCCTTACCTCTCCTCTCTCTCCCTCCATTCCTCTCCTCCCTTCCCTTCCCTTGCCTGCCCCTTCCCTCCTTCCCTCCCTCCTTCCTCCCCTCCCTTCCCTTCCCTTCCCTCCCTTCCCTTCCCTCTCCCTCCCCTCTCCTTCACTTCTACCTCCCTTCCCTTTCCTCTCCTTCCCTCTCCTGCCCTTCCCTCTCCTCTCTTTCCCTCTCCCTCCATTCCCTCTCCCCCTTCCCTTCCCTTGCCCCTCCCTTCCCTTACCCCTCCCTTGCCCTTCCCTTACCCCTCCCTTGCCCCTCCCTTCCCTCTAACTCCCTACCCTCTCCTCTCCTTCCGTCTCCTTCCCTCTCCTTCCCTCTCCTTCCCTCTCCTCCCTTCCCTCTCCTGCCCATACCTCTCCTCTCTCTCCCTCCATTCCCTCTCCTCCCTTCCCTTCCCTTGCCTCCCCCTTCCCTTGCCCCTCCCTTCCCTTGCCCCTCCCTTCCCTTGCTCCTCCCCTCCCTTCCCTTGCCCCTCCCTTCCCTCTACTTCCCTCTACTTCCCTCTCCTCTCCTTCCCTCTCCTGCCCTTACCTCTCCTCTCTCTCCCTCCATTCCCTCTCCTCCCTTCCCTTCCCTTGCCTCCCCCTTCCCTTGCCCCTCCCTTCCCTTGCCCCTCCCTTCCCTTGCTCCTCCCCTCCCTTCCCTTGCCCCTCCCTTCCCTTCCCTCTACTTCCCTCTCCTCTCCTTCCCTCTCCTGCCCTTACCTCTCCTCTCTCTCCCTCCATTCCCTCTCCTCCCTTCCCTTGCCTCCCCCTTCCCTTGCCCCTCCCTTCCCTTGCCCCTCCCTTCCCTTGCTCCTCCCCTCCCTTCCCTTGCCCCTCCCTTCCCTTCCCTCTACTTCCCTCTCCTCTCCTTCCCTCTACCTCACTTCTACCTCCCTTCCCTTTCCTCTCCTTCCCTCTCCTGCCCTTCCCTCTCCTCTCTTTCCCTCTCCCTCCATTCCCTCTCCCCCTTCCCTTCCCTTGCCCCTCCCTTCCCTTACCCCTCCCTTGCCCTTCCCTTACCCCTCCCTTCCCTTCCCTCTACTTCCCTCTCCTCTCCTTCCCTCTACCTCACTTCTACCTCCCTACCCTTTCCTCTCCTTCCCTTCCCTCTTCTCTCCTTCCCTCTACCTCCATTCCCTCTCCTCCCTTCCTTTGCCCTCCCTTGCCTTCCCTTGCCCCTCTCCTCCCTTCCCTCTCCCTCCCTTCCATCTCCCTTCCCCCTCCCTTTCCTCCCCTTCCCTCCCTTCTCTTCCTCTCCTTCCCCTTCCCTCCCCCTCTCCTCTGCTTCCCTTCCAACTCATTCCCTCTCTGAAAAATGTGTCCAAGCAAGCAGGATAGTTACCTACTTTATTTTCACTTGTCTACCCACCCACCAACCTAAACACCTGTCATCCTTCAGGTGAGCTGATGATTAATTTTTTCTTCACCTTTTGGGGATTTGGATGTGAGTTTAAAGGAACAAATGTTATCATTTCTTGATAAGAGCACTCATCTCTTTCAGTCAGTTGAATACAGCCATCAAGAACCAATACCTTCCCATGAGCTTTACTAAAAAACAAAATAAAGAACAAAAAGGCTATAGCAGAACCTCAACTTGTAAAATGTTTCTTGTAAACAGACCATACAGTATCAAGATCACTTGCTTTGATTTTGATTATATTTACCATACCTCTTAAATATTAAAATATCTTGGTATTTGGACTTGTGTTCAACTAGGATCTCCTCAATTTCTAAAGACATAGCCTGGCCATACCAAAGATCATTAATCTCATAAAACCAACCATCTTGAATCTTGGCCATTTCCTCAAGCCAAATTTGTTATAGAATGTTCTGTGAAAAAAAATTAAATAATTTGCTTTTGACAAATGCTTTTTGAAATTTGCTTTTGAAATTTGCTTTTGACAAATGCTTTTTGAAAGACTGACCACCGGACCGTAATGATTCAGCAATAGATACTGTACAACAATATACCTATAAGTGGCTGGAGAATTTATAATTAGAAAATATCTATTGATTCTTCGGCCCGAGGGGGGGAGGGCGGGGGATTTGAATTTTTGCTAGAAGCTCTAGCCATTCAAATCCAATCAAAATACGGCCTGTTCTCCAATTTATCTTATCCCTATATTTACTAGTATAAAGTGTAAGTACTCCTGTGTGAAAAATCACCCCCGTGTTGTCATTGATAAGCAAAATCCAATTGTTGACCGCCCTGCCCCTCGGGCTTAACATTGATAGGTGCAGTATAACCACAGGCTTTTTTGGCCAGTGATTCACTTTTTAGAGTGCTTATTCACTTTAGAATTAATTACCCAGCTCTGGAATACAAAACAGTGAAACTACCATTAATACTAGTACGATCGTCAAGCTCGTATCCTCAGAAAAATGATTCTGAGTCCCGGACAGGATACGAGCTTGACGATCGGGTCCAGTATCGTACGTCTACTCCAAGCTCTCCCACATTCACTACAGCATTGTGTATATAACACTAGTATATGTAATACAAGTAGGATGAATTGCAAAGCAATATAAGTTGTACAATACCTTAATTTCGATATCTTCTCTCGATAAAATGAAAAACAAATAAATATTCAACACCACGTGCTGTGTTTACGAAATTTGTACGGGGGGTGTAAAAAACTCCAGGATTTTACCTGCGGCATGTGGGTGATGTGAAAGAGTGTTTCATGTTAGGCAACAACATGGCGGGATCTTCAAGTGTATTAAATCCAGTTGTATTTTTTGACATAACTATCGGTGGACAGGCAAGTGACAAGCTGAAATCGAAACACGTCTTCTTAATGCTAATTCACTTCTTGTACACCGGAGCATCTTAAAACGAAGATTTGCTTTCATATAACGATCATATGTTAAAGTGAATTCCTTAATATTGTTTAATAGGATGTTGGTAGGTTGAAAATGGAGTTATTTGCTGATTTTGTACCCAAGACAGCCGAAAATTTTAGGTAAGGCTATCTCCACTCCCCACAACCACCCTACCCCCACCCCATGAGCCACAATGGACCTCTGGGATAGACCCACCCCCTGGATTGCAGATGAATGTTATCCCAATCCCTGATTTTGGATTGTGTCCATGAATTTAGAGATTAGACCCCACCACAGAATGCGACGCTTTGGGGTTGGGTGTTACTGGCCAGTAGCGACATATGCTAAGTGAGACGGGGTATTATGAAAACTATGACAATTAGGGAGGTGTGTAAAATAATTCACTGCAAGACTTCAACTCTTATTGAATGTTCCCAGAGATGCTGTACAAGCTTGTCAAACAATATATCGACATAACAAGCCTTCTTTGTGACAGAGATTATGAAAGAGCAAAAATTGGTTTTATAGACAAAACTACCCCTAGCTGCCCAAATTACATTTGTAAGCCAAAGTGTTAAATTATATAAAACATTTTCTTATTCTCATCAATTACAGGCAATTTTGTACCGGTGAATATAGGTAAGCAGAGATCACCATTGTAATTTTCCACTTTTGTTACAGTACATATTGATCTAAAGTGGTGGTATTTTTAATTTACCAGAAAGGATGGTGTTCCGGTTGGTTTTAAAAATGCAAGTTTCCATAGGTACTTTACAAAATATATTTTTGGTTGTAAACTTTTCACTTCCTACATTTAAAGGTGCCATCAAGTCCGTTCTGTGCATGTGTGATATTTCAAACGTGGGGGACTCCATATGTCAACAAACTTTAATGGCATAGATTTGCGGCAATTTGAAAGCGAGTAATCGACAAAGGTGGCGAAGGCGCGAGTGATAGTTAAATATATTATCAACATTTAGGAACAGAACATCTTCTTATAACACGCTTTTTATGTGGAAAAGCTCAAGCGTGGAAAACAAATCAACATATACTTCATGTTCAATGTTTATTTAATGCAATGTAAACAAACGATGTGAACAGATATACAAGAACATGCACAGAACGGACTTGACGGCACCTTTAAATCTAGTGCAATTGGGACCCCTTTGTTCAAATTCTCATATTTAATACTTTGTTATGTGAACTAGAATAATCAAGGACTTCATGATCCAAGGTGGTGATTTTATCAAGGTGAGAAATAATAGCATCTAGGACCATGCTAAACTTGGCCATAGTCGTAGGCTCCTCTTTCTTTAGCTGCTACCCGAAGGTAGGGGTGGGCGGTACTCCTATATCCCTGGAATCTTAAGGGTTGATTTTATGGAGGGGGGAAAACCCCTCGAAGAACAGAGGAGAATCAACAACTCTACTCACGAGTCTGAAGCTCAGAATTCAACGCAGGTATACGCAGATGGTCACCCATCTGAGTACTATTGGTAACCTGTCCAACCGGGCTTAACCTCAGTGGCGAGGGACCTGTGCCATCTATCTAGATATCTGAAGTAACAAGCACATTAAAAAGCACTTTGTGGGTATTTTCAGGGTGACGGCACTGGATTATGCAGTATCTATGATGGAGTGGCTTTTCCTGATGAAAATTTTAAGATGAATCATGATAAACCAGGTTTATTATCAATGGTACTTCATCTATCAAGTGCTACCACATTGTTCTTCAATTATTTATAATATTAGTCTATTGGTAATGGTACTCTATTTATTTAAATCATTTTAGGCGAATAGTGGGCCTCATACGAATGGCTGCCAGGTATAACACATTGTCTGATAAAGGACCTTCTCTCAAAACATCCTCAACACTATATGTTTATACCAACCTTTAGATGTGTTTTGTCTTGATAGCTAAGTGAACTCTCTTCGTCATATAATGGTTAATACATTTTTCTTGCTTTTAGTTCTTTATAACATGTGCAAAGTGTGACTTCTTGGATAGAAAACATGTTGTCTTTGGTATGTTGTCCTCAGAATGTGGGAGGAAGGGTCTGGTCCTTGCTCCGTTTGGAAAGGACCTTGCCCTCATGTTCCAGCCCTGGCTTCACTGTGGTTGAAGTGTACGTGACCTGGGGGACACTACTTCCTGCCACCAAATGGCTCGACTAGAGACAACCCCCTTATACATATTTGAAATTTTACCAGCCTGGTTCTTGTGTAAAAGTATAAACACAAGACTAATTTAATTGCATCCTCAAGAATATTAAAAACAGAGTAACAGACTCATTTTTTACCAGTAGTGACCAGGTCTTACTCTTACGAAGGGCTCTGCTCAAAACATCAGTATTTTGTTCCTAAAATCTCAGCAGCTCATCACCTCTTTGCTACATATAACTAATTAAATGTTACTTTTAATAATGGAAGTGATAGCTGATGAACTGTTAACTGTTATTTTCAGGTAAAGTAATCGACGGTCTCCTTGTTATGAGAAAAATAGAGGTAAATATATTAACCAGGCTTTCTAGCAGGTTAATGTTAAAAAGTAGGATACACAGTAAGTAAGACTAAAATTTTAGGAAATGTAGGATAATATTAGATAGCCTGATTAACATATAAGCCAAGGGAAAACTTTCCCAACTACAACCTCGTACCCATGCTCTTCGCCCTCGCTCGACAAGCTCGACCAGGTTATGCCATCTAATGACGTCATCATTGTCTTCCTAAACAGAATGTGCCAGTTGGTCCAAACAACAGACCAAAGTTACCAGTGGTCATTTCTCAATGTGGAGAAATGTGAACATTAATGGATCAATGAAGACATCCAGGACACATCAAGCAGTCAAGGGATATATTAGTCCTATCACAGATGTACTACGACTAATTTAAAATACATATCTCACGTTTGGGGATTTTACATATTCGTAATATTTAGGTCTTCCTGAGCAAAATCATAATATATATTGTCAGCCGAAAATTTCATCTTCATGGAGTTTTTCTCTGTCAAAGTTATTAGATGTGATGTCACAAGAGGCATTCCAAACCAGTTTTCTTTTGTTACTTGCCACAAAAATGCCTCTTGTGACATCACATCCGATAACTTTAACAGCAAAAAACTCCATGAAGATGAAATTTTCGGCTGACAAGATATATTATGATTTTGCTCAGGAAGACCCAAATATTATGAAAATGTAAAATGCCCAAACGTGAGATAGACAGTCTTTAAAAACTAAATATTGTACATTCTTATGAGAAAGGCTAAGCATGTTAAGAATCAAGAAATATGTAACTAAAAACATTGAGACCAACTTATCTTGATTGTATCTCCATCATGTATGCAATAAAAGTAAGCAAGCTTCGACCATATTTTGCCTGTGAACGCAGAATAGCAACTGAATAGGTATATTGTTTTTAGTAGAGTCACTCTGATGAAGGATCTTTCCTCAAAACATTAGACCTAGCATCTCTCTTGTCAACTTCAAGTAATCTTTGCAGTCAACCTTAAAAACTTTGTACCAAGTTGGTACTTTTCCATGTCCCTCAATGACCACAGGAAAAAGCCTGTGTGTGCAACATTTAAACCCTTGCTAAATAATTTTATCAACCTAATGCAACTTACAATTTAAAAATTTCTGTGATATTGCAAGTTGCCAAAAAGATCGAGAGTTCTACTTTTGAATGCAACATATTTTACAAGTTGTAGAAGAAATTCCGTGCGTCATAGTCCAACCAATCGACAAATTTATACTATTAGCTAGCTCTGCCGTGTACCGTGGGAACAGAGAGAGAGCTCTTGCTTGACAGCTGACAAGATAAACTGGGTTTAATCAGTTTTGCATTCACGATTTTTTCACGAAAAAGTTGCACTTTGCCTAGAAAATTACATCGTCTACGTAATAATACTTTCTTAAACATTCAGTTTGAATGGAATAGGAACGATTGAACGAACCACGTTTGAAAACTGTAGTCGTATTAAAAGGTTTAATAAACTCATTTTAATGTTTCTCATGTATTATCGTCGTTGCTGTTAACAAAAATTCACACGCAAGTTCATTCTACGTGACATTAAGAGAAAAGATGAACACACACAATTAGGTCAACAAACTATTATCGAACAAAACAATTTCCCAACCAGGTGATAATTCAGATAATAGTTTGACGCCAGCCTAGAATAGGCTTTTCCGTGCGCTGCAAATAAGCTCCGAAAAGGACAATCAAAATAGAAGGCCTAGTGTCTAGGCTGGTTTGACGCTACTCTGGCTTTAAAACGTTTTTGAACGTAACTTTAAAAGTTACTGTCCATGACGCAACGTTTTGAGTCAATCTAAGTGGACAGGCATCGAACCGCCAAGGAATCAGGCACCAGAGAGCAAGGTTCAATTCAATATACTACTCCATGACCCAACGTTTCGACACACAGGTGAACGGAATATCCCAACAGGCTAGAAGCCCAATTGATAGGGGTTCCGAGGGCCTACGATTTAAGGTCATTATCCGCGAGAAGACCCGAAAGTCTTACCATTTGCTGGTATTATTGCAAAGGCAGCACTTTCTCAATTATTAAAAAATAATCCTACCCAGGATTTGAAACTGTATCTCCCAGTTCATAGACATGCGTAGTAACCACTAGACCACAACAGCTGGTTGCAAAAAAATTCATTCACTAATTAGTAAAACATTCTACGATTTATTTTTCATTACTAATGGGATATGAACAAATAATTTCCCAACGCAACCAGGTGATAAATCAGACATAGTTTGACGCTACTCTGGCTTTAAAAATGTTTTTGAACGTAACTTTAAAAGTTACTGTCATGCATGACCCAACGTTTCGATACTCCAATCTAGTGTCTTCATCTGGGGTGATCGTTGTAAAGTTAGGATCCCTATTTATACCCTCATAGAACCGATGATGACGTTATCTATTAAAGTGCCCCTAACCTCAAAATGTTTTATTGTCTTATTTGGAAGAACTTTTAAAATGATAAAGTAACTTCTTTTGAAGATTTTCGTTTCTTTGCTTTCTTTTTGAGATATATCAGTTTGTTTGATATGCAAATGTCCGGAATTTACGACGTCACACATGCATAATGAGTTATCAGAGAATGTTGTATATCTTTGCGTTTATCAAATAAAAACACTAAAGTCTGAATAACACGTGTGCATGTTTCCCTCACAACACCAAACCTCTCGATTTTAAAGGATTTCGTTCCAGAATGTAGAGATACACACATTTCTGTCATTATGCATGTGTGACGTAAATTCCGGACATTCAAACAAACTGATATATCTCCAAAAGAAAGCGAAGAAACGAAAATCTTCAAAAGAAGTTACTTTATCATTTTAAAAGTTCTTCCAAATAAAACAATAAAAAATTTTGAGGTTAGGGGCACTTTAACAAGATGCGAATAAGCTTCTGGTAATAAACCACCATCATCGCGATTCAATGGGACGTGGGTGCTATTGATATGCCAAGACACTGGAGTGTCGAAACGTTGGGTCATGGACAGTAACTTTCAAAGCCAGAGTAGCGTCAAACTATGTCTAATGGGATACGAGTTAATAGAACATCATTATTTCACTATAGATATTGAAAATTTGAAAACTGAACTATACGCTATCCTCGTGGTAAATATCACCTGAAATAATCACATACTGAATACTATTCATTTAATTGTTGATTGAAAGTCTACTTCATTCCCAATTCCTAAAACTAGTTGATAAATTCTGAGAACTAAAGAATATTTATAACATATAGATTTAATATAACAATGTTGTACGAAATTTCAAGTGGAAACCAAATTTATTTTTAATCAGCGAAATAAAGTTGTTTTTTTATTATTTTGTGTTTTATCTTATAAAAGAAATGGTTCATGCTTTGGTATGCTCGTTATGCTTACTGCTTTCTCTCCATGAACCATAACCTATAAACCATAATCCATAATAACTCAACCCATAAACCGTGAAGCATAAACGATAATAACACATAACTAATGAACCATAGACTATAAACTATAATAACCCATAACCAATGAACCATAAACCATAAACCAGTCTTGTTTTTCACCGAGGAACGAGGTACAGTATGTATGCTATACACTACCCCGAATATGCGTAGCGTCCGAGGGCTGTATATCGCATACGTCTCTTCGAGGTAATTAACTGACTTATTTCATGATTGAGGAGGTTTTCCAACAATTGTTTGTCGATTTTGTCCACCTTGGCAAAGATTTTCCTAGTTTTTTCTTCATTTCTTATCTAATTAGTATTCATAGGGCTGTATGCTATACAGGGTGTATCAAAAAAAGCGTAACCTCGGAATTTCCCAAGAAATCCACTGTGTTCTTAAACACAAAAGATTTTCGCCCCTGGGAATTTAACTATAGCTTTTAATCGTATTCCAAGGGCATAACTGTCTAATTACTACAAACTCGAGCACGTAAAGCAGAATTGAATCGAAATTTATGCATTTATTTAATGAAAGTTGTTTAGTTTACAAGTGTCAACAACAGTTAAATTCCAAGAGGCCTAAAATCTTTTGTGCTAATAAAAACAAAGTGGATTTCTTGGGAAATTCCGAGGTTGCGCTTTTTTTGATACACCCTGTATACAAGAAAACCGACTCAGTCATGAAATAATAAACCATAACAGTAACACATAAGACCATACACCATAATAACCAATGAACTATAACCCACGAACCAAACCCATGAACTATGAACCAAACCATGAACCATTTTACAAGTTGAACACGTCCATTTAGATTCAGATAACACAAATTGACAGGTTCAAAAAATTTAGCAGTGTTTTGCTTTGAGGTCGAAAATTACACTAAAATTGAGTCTACTATATGTATTTATACATCATATCAACTATGGGTATATATTTATATATATATTTATTTATTATATAGCTACTATAGTAGGATATGAGCTTCCTTAGCAGTAGAGAAAAAACAAGATGGCGGCATGTTTTTTTAGGCTGAAAAAAGCTGAAATCGATGGGGTTTTATTAAGAAACCCCGAACTGACTAAGTGTTTGGCTATATAATAAAACAATTATACCATTCCCACTCGTCGTATATGAACTAATAGCCAACTCGTTGGCTATGAGCCCATATACGACTCGAGCTCATGGTATAATTGTATGTATAATATACAGTGTGTTTAAAAAAAAATGAACCGTTAGAAAACGGTCTTTTATTCCTGCGAAATTAAGATAACTTGTAATCGTATGAAGGAGCAAGAAACATGTTAAATATGTTTCTTTGCAGTTATGCTCCTTCATACGTTTACAAGTTATCTTAATTTCCCAGGAGTATTAAGACCGTTTTCTAAGGGTTCAGTTATTTTTTGTACACACTGAATATATATATAATATATATGCTGTGATTATAAACCTAGATTCTAGACTGTAAATTAATTCTAATTCTATAATTACTGATCTGTGATCTACAATTATTATATTTATAAACATGTACATTTAAGAGTTAAGATCAAAGTACCTAAATATTGCCATCTCCCCCGGGCTTGACCCATAAACCACTCTGGTTTGGAGATCCCTCACCACACCTGGCATTTGATCACGGGGTTCATTTTTGACCCTGGCTTGCATTTGAATGCGTTGGCGAATTCGTCAGAATTTGACAGAGTTCCAATAACTCTAAAAAGATGAAAATTAAAAATTACGTTGATTGGAAATAATCTAACACACACACTCCGCAATCAACGCTGTGTTTATGTTTATGTTTAAGATAAGAAATGGAGAATACTTGGAAAGATTTCCCGAATATTCTTAAAGGGACACTCCGGCCCAAATACAAATGCAGTTCATATGAAAGATCTTACTGACTTTAGTTTATTTCCAAAGTTTCAGCATTCCTATCAATTTAGTTAAGAAGATATGGCTAGTTGAAGTTGAATATTTGAGGATTTTGACGCCATTTGGTTTTGAAAATATGATGTCATTGAGTGATTCTTTATCGGCAGTGGAGTTGTTTTGATGGCGATCACATAGTGATAGCTGGTGTGAATGCTCTTTGGACGAAAATTAGTTGAAATAAACTATTTAGTTCCTCATGCAGGAAAGTTCCTCATCACATATAAAGAAGACACGATACGGCCATGATTTTCGTTTATGTTTTCCTCATAAATTATTAATGAGTTTTTTAATAATACCTTTAATGATAGTGTAGGTAGTGTTGTATGTGTAGTTTAAAATATGAGCAGCTGTGTTTTATCGGGTGGATAAAATACGAGGCGATAGCCAAGTGTATTAGACCTGATAAAACACTGCTACGAGTGTTTTGAACGGATTCAAAAACGACCATGTTTACCAACTATTTCAGTGATTCAAGACATCGTGAGCAGTAGTATCAGTAGTAAAGACATCGTGAGCAGTAGTATCAGTAGTAAAGCCATCCCCTCTCTGACGAAGGGCCCAGTCCCTCTCTGATGAAGGGCCCAGTCCCTCTCTGACGAAGGGCCCAGTCCCTCTCTGACGAAGGCCCCCAGTCCCTCTCTAACGAAGGGTCCAGTACCTCTCTGATGACTAACCTGTACATGCCAGGAGTATGAACACCGTTGGTAACTTGGGATATGGCAGATTGTCTGCGAAATTTACCACACCACACCTTAAAAATAAGACACCTTATTCTACATCACTCTTACTTGAAGTGTCTATCTCACGTTTGTTGATTTAACATATTCGTAATATGTGGGTCTTCCTGAGCAAAATCATAATATATATTGTCAGCCGAAAAGTTACCGGATGTGATGTCACAAGAGGCATATCAAACCAGTTTCTTTTGTTACTTGCCACAAAAATGCCTCTTGTGACATCACATCCGATAACTTTAACAGCAAAAAAACTCCATGAAGATGAAATTTTCGGCTGACAATATATATTATGATTTTGCTCAGGAAGACCTAAATATTATGAATATGTAAAATCCTCAAACGTGGGATAGCCATTTTAAAGTAACATTTAAACCACTGAACTCTTAACTTGTCAATTCTTGTCCTACCTGAGCAAATCCTAAGAAAAAGAGTTGATTGTTTGTGGCATTAATGCCAGGAAGCAGCCTTTCTTGGCCGTGTTGTGCGACGTAACCTTGATAGGCCTGGTGACAAGAAAATACATAAAGCAAGTGAGTGAGAAAAAAAACCCACAAGGCGTAGTATAGAGGCTAGATGATACCAAATGCAAACTAATGAGATGTATTTATATAAAACTGGAAAATTTATTGAACCTGGTATGCTTGCTTTACTCCACCATTATCAGCGATGTTTTCACCTAAGGTCTGAGCACCTTTTATCTAAAAAGAAGAAACGGAAATATATTTATATGATAAAAAAGTGCTGTTTTGAGTTGGTACTGTAGAAATACAAAGGTTCAAATCCTGGGTTGGACCACCACTCAGGGTCTTAAAATAATTGAGGAGAAGGTGCTGCCTTTGCAACAACACCAGCAAGACTTTCGGGTCTTCTCGGAAAACGACCTTAAATCGTAGACCCTCGGAATCCCTATCAGTTGGGTTTTCCGTTCACCTAAGAGTGATAAACTAAATAGTTGAGCGCTTAAAACATGAGCCTCTGGCTTGTATAAATAGGGTAACCTTAATGTTGATGTACTGCCAAAATAATATGTAGGAAGCCTAGCGTCTCAAACAAAGTCCTTCCTGACGAAGGGCCTTTGTTCGAAATGTATAACCTCCTATATTTCAACAGAACATCAAAAAATATTTTGACATAATGAGATAGCCAATGGAGCACTTACCTTTTCTCCAAAGAAAGTGTATTTGGAATATTGATTGATGAGGCATTTTGTTTTGTTTGTGAAAGCGTCAATGGAATGTTTACTCCACCATTTTACAAGATTACCTTCCTTGTTGAAGCGTCTTCCTGGTCAAATAAGATGAGAGTAGACCGTCAATGTGGATTACTTTCGGTGGAGACAAGTTGGAATGGTAAAGCATCGATTAATTAATAAATGTGTCGAGATAACTGTCGTAAGAACTCTCGTGTGTGTAGTGAGCCTCGTTTGATCTAGACACTCACCATTATCATCAAAGCCATGCGTGATTTCATGGCCAACAACAGCTCCGATACCTCCATAGTTAAGAGACCTTTAAAACAAACCAATAAAGCATTTACCAAAAGAAATTCAAACATCAGTATCATTATCACATAAGTATAATTTATTATCGTCATTTCATTATCACATATTATTTTACATAATTATTAAGTCATCATCATATATTATCATATTCAATTATAATTATTCATAATTAGCATACGTTATTTTACATAATTATCATGCCATTTTCATATTAATTATGATAATTATTGATAATTATCACACATTATTTAGCATAATTATCATCATTTAATATTTAATTTAGTTATGATAATTAAATTAAATCATAATTTCATGCAAAATGTTGCATAATTATTATGTTATGATTAATACGGATAATTATTCATAATTCGCATACTTTATTTTGCATAATTATCATATATTATCATATTCAAGTTTAGAACATAACACTCAAAAACCTGCTATGTCGTAAAAAAAATTTTCGTAAAAATTTTTTTTCTGTGAAATGTTTGTGAAAAACAGTTCATAACTGAACAGCTTACCTTGGTCTATCTTTGTTGTAAAACGGAGCCTGCAAAATACCTGCTGGAAAAACTATAAAAAGAACAAACCTCATGAGTACATCATCTTCATGTAAAACATTTTTAAAGATGTCCCTAGCAATCTTTAATTCGAGATTTCATTATCCGCCATAGCAAAAAAGATGGCGATGATTTTGCCATAATCCTTTACTTTCATAAAACACTTAAGAAGCAGAATATCTTACAGTGGCTGGCTATCTCACGTTTGGGGATTTTACATATTCGTAATATTTGGGTCTTTCTGAGCAAAATCATAATATATCTTGTCAGCCGAAAATTTCATCTTCGTAGACTTTTTTTGCTGTTAAAGTTATCGGATGTGATGTCACAAGAGGGATTTGTGTGGCAAGTAACAAAAGAAAACTGGTTTGGAATGCCTCTTGTGACATCACATACGGTAACTTTGATAGCAAAAAACTCCATGAAGATGAGATTTTCGGCTGACAATATATATTATGATTTTGCTCAGAAATATTACGGATATATAAAATCTCCAAACGTGAGATAGGCACTTTAAAAAATAAAGGAGAAACATACTTAGATGTTTTCTTACCTATTTTGTTTTTGGTAAACGAGTAATAGGCATTCACAATTTGGGGATCCATACCCCATCTGCAAGACAAGTGCATGAATATTTTATTAATTCTCTCGAAATATTTGGTGTATTATATAAGGCCTATTTCAAACGTCGAATTTATCATGTGTCGAATCTAATACACATTAGGTTCGACAAAATTTCGGTTTCAAACGTCGAATTTATCATGTGTCGAACGTAATCGGCCTCCCGTAAAAAGAACTCGTTCGGATTGTATTTTAAAAGTACTGAACTTAAATCTCGTCCCCCAGTTTGTTTGTACGAGTCGTATTACATTCGACACATGATACATTCAACGTTTGAAACCACGTCGCACTTTTGGTGGAAAAATTTTGGTCGACCGTAATGAAATAAGTCGACCTTAATTGTTTCATATGTCGAACTTAATATCATGTGCATAATGCGATGTATTTGATTCGACACATGACAAATTCGATGTTTGAAACATGCCTAACTGAGCTTGCTGTCAGGTGAGGATGCAAAATAATGCACACTGATTGGTTACTGAGATGTCTGGAATTCTACGATATTTCCCTTTTAGCCAATACGCTGCGAGGACTTTTACAGGATCGGAGAATTTTGGCGGATCGGTACGTTTTCGCTCAGTCTGTTCGAAAACCTTTTTAATATTCAGCTAGCGGAGTTGTCCTAAAGAAGTAACTTACTCTTTGCTGTTGACAGGCTTCTTGATTTGTTCATAATTCTTTTTCATGAAGAAGGAGGATTTCTTCAAGGCATTTCCAAAATAGCTGTCCGTCGGGTCAAGCTAAAACAAACAAAAAATATCAAAAGAGAAAGAATAAATTAAAGAAACAGAAGAAACGAGTAACAGAGAAAATAAAATAAAATCAAAACAAGAAACATGTCTAATACTAATTCCTCTTATTAACCGAGAGCACGGTCATTACGGGAAAATATCAGACCGAGGTTTGACAGTACGGACCGAGCCAGTAGGGAGAGGTTCGTACGTGAAAGATCGAGGTCTGATATCTTTCCCGTAATGACCAAGCGGACGAGGTTAATTAAGAGGTTTATTATATGGCACTTTTGGACAGCAATAGCGTGACAAAGAGTGAGCGTCACGGGCTATTGAACAAAACACACCGAGAGGATAATAAAACTCACTTTCCGAGTGTTCATCCTCGGTTTGTGGCTCATTCATGATTTAATTAAAACACTTAAACAAATTTGTCTACTTTTCGGCTTTTTAAATTTTTAAAAAAATTTTTTTTAATTTAAAATTGTTTTTTAAATTTCTTGAGTACATGAGCAGATACCGATACTAATATTTCGAAACATAAAGTGCCCCTAACCTCAAAATGTTTTATTGTCTTGTCTGGAAGAACTTTTAAAATGATAAAGTAACTTCTTTTGAAGATTTTCGTTTCTTCGCTTTCTTTTTGAGATATATCAGTTTGTTTAATATGCAAATGTCTGGAATTTCGTCACACATGCATAATGACTTATTGGAGAAATGTGTGTATCTCTTTCATTCTCGAACGAAATCATTTAAAATCAAGAAGTTTGGTGTTGTGGGAGAAACGCACGCACGTGTTATTCACACTTTAGTGTTTTTATTTCATGAACGCAAAGATATATAACATTCTCTGATAACTCATTATGCATGTGTGACGAAATTCCAGATATTTGCATATCAAACAAACTGATATATCTCAAAAAGAAAGCAAAGAAACGAAAATCTTCAAAAGAAGTTACTTTATCATTTTAAAAGTTCTTCCAAATAAGACAATAAAAAATGTTGAGGTTAGGGGCACTTTAATAAAGGCCTTTTATTTGAAAGTAATTAATTTTTTTGACTAGGGTTCCCCTTTAAATGAAGGAATAATCTTACTCCATAATACTTTTCCTCTAACGCGGTCTTATTCTTTAGATATTCAGGATATCCAATGTTCTCCAGTATTCCACGAGCCTAGAAATAAAAAATAAATAATTAAAAATAAAAAGCATGTTAAGGATTCTGATTTCTCAAACTCATTAAGTAAAGATTGGATCAAGGAACAAACGATGCTGTTCCAAAACAGTCATCGATAAATCTGCCGATACATAACCAACAAATAAATTGGCCGACGTTTCATATACAAGTATCCCGAATTTAAAACATAGTCCTAACCCCAACATAACCCTAACCCTAACCCTCCACCTAATCCTAACCCTAACTCTTACCATAATGCTTTATTTTAGAAATAACAGCTGATTTTAATTTCGAATTTTACTACCGATAGTCTGTGTGACGTCATTTCGGGATTTATATGAAACTTCACGCAATAAGTTAGCATAGCTTGGACCTATTTTGGTGTCTATCGCAACACCACTTATTTTTTGATAGTGTTCACCATCAAACGAAAAATTAGATGTGTGAAGTTGATCGTCCAGGTTGTTGTAGTCTTGAGAAAGACTATTGTTGGTGACTGACGTTTCGACGCCCTCAGCGGCGGCATAGTCAATGGCGATATGGTCTGGAAACTCAGCTAAAGTCTTTGTTCTATCTTTTTGTTCGTTTTTATGAAATTTTGTGCGGTCACTGAACCTATTGTATTTTAGTATAATGAAGCAATCATCCAATAGAATCGTTTGGGTTTAATCGCTCAACCGTGTTGTTTAAATATTAATAAACCTAAAACAAAGGATGTGCACGGTGTAAGGTACGGTTCAACATCAAAACGTAGCTCATTATAGTCGCTTTGTAGTTTGCCGAGTTTACAGACCATATCTCGATTGACTATGGCGGCGGTCATCTTCAGAGTCAAGTAAATTTGTCAGGGTTTGCGAAAAATTGTTAAGGGTAAGCACTAGTTTTGCTAAGCGGAGTAACGTGGATATTGGGGTTTCTGCGCTGATCATAGAAAAACTACAGAGCTTCAAGGCCATGGGGAATGACGGTGTATAAGGACTTGACGTCCACTCATCCATAGTGAAAATAAATTTATCGAAACTACTGAAACCTTTCCAACTTTCATATATAGGCTTACCTTTTCTTTCGCGACTGTTTTCGTCTCCTTGTCCATCCAATCAACTTGATCCAAGTTTAGAATAAAAATGCTTCGGATTTCGCGAATGAGTTCCTCAACCTAAAGGATGAAAAATGATTTTTAAATATTTTTACTTTCTCTTAAATTATCCTCTGCGGATAGTAGTGATTATAATAAACATTTGGGACGACCTGTACTGTGTGATTTTAGTGACTGCAGAGCTGCTATCGGGTAATAATTATAGACTATGTGCCACACCCCTATATACATGCACACCCACACACATTCATACCCACACACATACACCACATAATGTATGTGGTTGACTAACAAATGAATTTAGATAGATAGACAGACAGACAGACAGACAGACAGACAGACAGACAGACAGAGACAGAGACAGACAGACAGACAGACAGACAGAGACAGACAGACAGACAGACAGACAGACAGACAGACAGACAGACAGACAGACAGACAGACAGAGACAGACAGACAGACAGACAGACATAGGGTGTATCAAAAAAAGCGCAACCTCGGAATTTCCCAAGAAATCCACTGTGTTCTTAAACAAAAAAGATTTTCGCCCCTGGGAATTTAAAATAGCTTGTAATCGTATTCCAGGGGCATAACTGTCTAATTACTACAAACTCGAGCACGTAAAGCAGAATTGAATCGAACTTTATGCATTTATTTAATGGAAAGTTGTTTATTTATTAGCAATTCGACAGTTATGCCCTTGGAATACGATTAGAAGCTATTTTAAATTCCCAGAGGCCTAAAATATTTTGTGCTAATAAAAACAAAGTGGATTTCTTGGGAAATTCCTAGGTTGCGCTTTTTTTTATACACCCTGTATAGTAAATGTAATTATGAGAATTCCTACCATTGTTTTGCTTTTTCCTGTAAATTTTTCACTAACGTACATAAGCCCAAGAGGCATTCCAAATGGCAAGGCAGTCGATGATAAGCATTGTCTCCATTTTGGTTCCTCTTCCGTAGTACCACTCTTCGCTTCGTGGTATTCCTGCAGAACTTTCTTAAAGTCATCCGAGAGGTAACTCATGAAGTTCCGTATAAGACGCCACGTCATGTAGTTAGCAACAGTCCTGAACAAAAATAATACTGATTTAGCCAAAGAAAAAAACTGTACTCAATTATTAGAGGTAGAAAAAATAACCAATCGACAAACCAACAAACCGAACGACCGACGGACAAACCGACCGACCGACCAACCAACCAACCGATCGACCAACCAACCGATCGACCAACCAACCGATCGACCAACCAACCGATCGACCAACCAACCGATCGACCAACCAACCGATCGACCAACCAACCGATCGACCAACCAACCGATCGACCAACCAACCGATCGACAAACCAACCGACCGACCGACACACCCACCAACCGACAGACACCAACCGACCGACAGACACCCACCAACCGACCGACAGACACACCCACCCACCAACTAACCAACCAATCGACAGACACACACACCAACCGACCGACCAACAAACCCACCAATCAATTACCTAGGCAACCAATCAATTAATCGCCACCTAACCGACCAACCAACCGATCAGCCAGCCAGCCAACCAACCAATCAATCAAACGACCGACCGACCGACCGACCGACCGACCAACTAACCAATCTACCGACGAATCAACCAATTCTTTCAATTAATTTTTATTCAATCATCTCTCCTAACTACAGTAAAATAGAACAAACTGTAAACTTACGTGTTTGGTGTGTTTTTATATAATTGAGACAAATTCTTGAGGTAATCTAAAGCGTAAACTACAACAACACTATCATCTGTAATTTCGTATTGTTGGATTTTGAAAATTCTTTGAAGAAACTCCTTCCAATCAATCTGTAAGACGGCAAAACATTTACCAATAACAAAAGAATATTAATTATTACAGCTTCATTTGGGTGATTGGGGGTGACGTCATCTTCAGGGTGACGTCATGTATCTACAGGGTGACGTCAGATTCAGACATCGATTGCGTCAGTATTCGCCACAGGGTGACGTCAGTGTCAAATAAAGGATAATAATAATAATAATAAAAACGTATTTGGAGCATTATACAATAGTCTCAATGCTCTTACAACAATATATTCTTAATTATGAAAACATTTGTGGAAACACCATGTAGATAATTTTATTAGCTGAGCTTTCGTCTCGTAGGACTCGAGACTTGATGTTTTCATAATTATTAATCACCACCATGCAATCCTTCAAGAATTTAATATATTCTTAATTTGAATTTCTTGGCTACTCAGCCATATCCTCAAAATCGAAACCTCTTCTGCTCCTTCGTGAGACCAATGCTACTCCAGGAAACGTTTATATAATATTAGAATAAATTTAAATCCTGTTTAAAGACTTTTTAAAGAATAATTTTTAGTTTGTTGTATATTTTAACTTATTGTAATTTCACCTTGTAAACGCATTGAGGCTTTGCGAAATATGTGGCAATGCCAAGAACTGTAATTATTATTATTATTATTATTATTATTATTATTATTATTATTATTATTATTATTATTATTAAAGTTACTTATAAAACTTATTACAGTTTCATTATAAGATAAAGCATACTACATATATTACCACCATGTACAAAAAACTATTAATTTTAAAAAAGAAAAGTCTTAAGTGCTGACATCTATTGGTCATCTATTCATCCTTTCTATTGGTCAATTCAAATGTGAATTGTTAAAGCATTATCATTATACAACCCAACACGTGTACGATATCGAAATTCCGCACATTTTTAAAACCGTATATGTAAAATGTCACCTGTGTCGTCCCCTTGTCTAGTCTTCTTGTTAAAATGTGCTGTTAGTTTATTATTTATCTTAGGGACCCCGTAATGGAGCAATAAGCTCTGTATTAATGACGTCAGTACTAGCAACAGGGTGACGTCAGCAACGAGGTGAGAAGTGACGTCAGAAGGATGGCGTTAGAATCACGTGGACGACGACATCAGAAAAGGAGCAGAAAAGGTAGAGAATGATTGGATAAGGCTGATGTCAAAATGCGAGGCAAGGTTAAGAGAGACTTACAATATTTCCAGTGTAATCTGCAACCTGTTTAACTGTCATCTTCTTGTAGTGCTTTTCAATATTTCGTCTTTCTGCAATAGGCACGGTTATCTAACAAAAAGGAAAGCGCAGAAAATGAATGGTTGGCTTGCCTACACGAGATATCGCTACGTGTCTCGCAGACCACGGGAAACTCTAGCGTACCCCAAAGCGGAGAAAAGGTGCGCGCTAAATGGTAGTTGTCAAAACCATGTCGAGATCGCAAATAGCATATTTCATCTTATGGGATATATAGTGGATCCATAGTTAAGATCAGGGTTACTCTATATCCCATAAGATAAGTGGATACCTATTGAACCTGAACCTGTTTGTGATCTCGGCATGGTTTTGGCGACTACCATCTAGCGCACACCTAGAGAAAAACTACAATATTGTACAAACATTCGCAATTGCGGTTTCCAAATCGTAGACATCCATCATTTGCCTCTCGACATCTTCTCCGTGGGCGCCAAGCAGGCGAACCGTATCAATCATGAGCTTCTTGTAGGCTCGACGAACCTTTTTTAAAGAACAAACACAAATTCATCATCACCATCATCATCATCACCATCATCATCTTCATGACCATCATCATCATCATCACTATCATCATCACCATCACTTATCATCACCATCATCACCATCATCATCACCATCATCATCATCACCACCATCATCATCATCACCATCATCACCATCATCATTATCATCACTATCATCATCTTCATCACCATCATCATCCTCATCACCTTCATCATCATCATCATCACCATCACTATCATCATCATCACCATCACTATCATCACCATCACTATCATCACCATCATCACCATCATCATCATCATCATCATCATCATCATCACCACCATCACTATCATCACCATCATCACCATCATCATCATCATCATCACCATCATCATCATCACCTTCATCATCATCATCACCATCATCACCATCATCATCATCATCACCATCACTATCATCACCATCATCACTATCATCACCATCATCACCATCATCATCATCATCACCTTCATCATCATCATCATCACCATCACCATCATCACCATCATCACCATCACCATCATCACCATCATCACCATCATCACCATCATCACTATCATCACCATCATCACCATCATCATCTCCACATCTCTCTTCTTCTGACATGTTTACATGAACAGCATCATACAGAACGAAATATAACTCACCTTTTTATAGTCAGTCTTATTTTCAAGGTATGTTTCCCTTGACATGTCCAACCCAGATTGATCCAACTGTCTCAAAGAAAATATGAACGGAAACACTGAGACATATAGCAAAATAATAATAATAATAATAATAATAATAATAATAATTAATAATAATAATAATAATTAATAATAATAATAATAATTAATAATAAAAATAATTAATAATAATAATAATTAATAATAAAAATAATAATAATAATAATAATAATAATAATAATAATAATAATAATAATAATTAATAATAATAATAATTAATAATAAAATAATTAATAATAATAATAATTAATAATAATAATTAATAATAATAATAATAATAATTAATAATAATAATAATAATAATAATAATAATAATAATAATTGGATGTTTAGGACCTAGCTGATCGTCTTCTGGACGATCTTTTTTAGTATCCACGAGAGGTCGGACAGGGCTAACCTCAAAATTTCCCTTCAGGATGTGATTTTCACATCTTGAGAAATAAATGGTATGGTAAATGGTATGGACATGCCTGTACGATGAAATACATCATGGAACTGCTAACCCCAAAACAACTTAGATCCTATCATCCTAACCCCCCTGCCTAATAGGTTTTCTAACCCCTCGCCTAATGGTTTTCTAATACTAACCTTAATACTAATAAAAGGATCGTCCAGAAGACTATTACTTGCGGGCGCTGACAAAGAACGCCCGGGATGTAGTAAAACCCAATTCTCGCCTGGGATATAGCGAACCCTGCTCAACAACACCCCCCTGTTGCTCTACCTTACCTTACCTTACCTTAATAACGTTAAGCGTGGAGTTAAAGTAATCAGCATTCGTATACATGGTGAAGAAAGGAGAGACGAACAGCTCCATCTGAATGTTCACCATAGTGGTCATAAAATCCCACGAAGAACTATTCCATTTTCCAGATATGTTCCATGAACCATACTTTTCAATGAGGTCGTGCATCGGCTGAGCTCCAAGATCGTTAATGCGTGTTTTATTCATGCATGCTTCGTAGTAGGTGAACGCCTTTGACACTGCTGTGTTCTACAACGGAATAGGACAATAAGAATAATTATATATTCAGAATACCCACAGCACCTTATTGTTTTTCAGTGGGTCCTGTAACTTACAATTAATACCATGCATACCATACAACACAACACAACGCAGCACAACACAACGCAACGCAACGCAACGCAGCACAACACAACGCAACGCAACGCAACGCAACACGACGCGACGCAACGCAACAACACAACACAACACAACACAACACAACATAACGCAACGCAACACAACGCAACACAACGTAATAACACAACACAACACAACACAACACAACACAACGCAAAACTCAATGAAGATGACAGCGAAAAACTCCATGAAGATGAAATTTTCAACTGACAATTATCAATTATTGAATTCGGTTTTCGCATGATATGAAGAATTATCAAGGCCGAAGTTTGTGTTATCTGCCGAAGCCGAAGGCTAATAACACAAACTGAAGCCTTGATAATTCTTCATATCATGCGAAAACCGAATTCAATAATTGTTTTATTATTTATTTAAAAGATTAACTTTATCAACTATTTAACAACTGCATCGTTGGAAAAACGTCATCGCGTGCAATATCAGTTTTTCATATTGCACCAGGTGACGTCAATCGTGCAATAATCTTTTGTCATATTGCACCATTGATGTCACAACTCCATATTTGGTAGGGCAATGAGTTGATATGACGATTCACCGTTGGCTGTTAGCCAATCAACGATCAAGAATTATTTTAAATAAATAATAATATATATTATGATTTTGCTCAGGAAGACCTAAATATTACGGATATGTAAAATGCCCAAACGTGAGATAGACACTTTAAAACCTTTAGTGTATTTTACGGAAGGTGTTCCATCTTTTAAAGTGCCCCTAACCTCAAAATTTTTTATTGTCTTATTTGGAAGAACTTTTAAAATGATAAAGTAACTTCTTTTGAAGATTTTCGTTTAATTCGCTTTCTTTTTGAGATATATCAGTTTGTTTGATATGCAAATGTCTGGAATTTACGTCACACATGCATAATGACTTATTGGAGAAATGTGTGTATCTCTTTCATTCTCGAACGAAATCCTTTAAAATCGAGACGTTTGGTGTTGTGGGAGAAACACGCACACGTGTTATTCACACTTTAGTGTTTTTATTTGATGAACGCAAAGATATATAACATTCTCTGATAACTCATTATGCATGTGTGACGTAAATTCCGTACATTTGCATATCAAACAAACTGATATATCTCAAAAAGAAAGCGAAGAAACGAAAATCTTCAAAAGAAGTTACTTTATCATTTTAAAAGTTCTTCCAAATAAGACAATACATTTTTTTGATGTCAGGGGCACTTTAAGCGATCGCTCCATTTTTAATACAGAGAGTGTTTGAGTTGAAAGTCTTTCTAGGTCCGAAATAAAGTGCCTATCATATATACAGCTCGAGCGTTTTCCTCGTGGGGTACACAATAATACATTTATCATCGAAATCATCATCAATTATATATCATATTTGATAGTTACACTGTATGGGGGTGTGCGTGGGGTGTGATATTTGATAGTTACACTGTGTGGGGTGTGTACGTGGGGTGTGTACGTGGGGTGTGCATGAGTCCATAGTTAGGATCGGGCCTATTCATTTGAAATGGCAAGGCCGTGAATTTGTCCAAGTCTAACGGTGGCGTATAACTATTCGCTTGCACGACGAGGAGCTGGTGAAAACCTACGCCCTGTATTACAGGGAAAAAGAGGAAGACCGCGTAGATCCTATCTAATGCATATACAGGACCTTTTAGGTGACTATGATCACCTTCTACAACCAAGTCAAATATCAAGTCTGGCCAACAATCGAGTTACCTGGAGGAAGTTTATTGCAGCCCTACAGGACGGATGAGGAAACCAATGTCGCTATTCTAAATCTTGGTTCAGCAAAACTTTAGTTTCAATATTTTAAGTTTTAATTTCTATCTCATTATTTTAATTATGTTTCATTCTTTACTTTGGTTTCAAATGTGGTTGTCTGCGATCCAGATGAAAGACGATGATGATGATGATGAACTATAGGGGGGCAGGGGGGCGGTCGCCCACCACACAATCTGTCTGATTCCCTGTCGGAAATTTCCATGCGAAAAAAGCTCAGAGCTCAATTCGAAAACATTACCACATTGCTCAGACTTGCTCTATCTTTGTCTGTTTCCTCAGCTCATGATGAGAGGGCATTCAGTTAACTTAAGCGAGTCAAAACGTATTTACGGAGTACAATGACAGAACACCGTCTTTCTAATCACGTATGCATCGCTATAAATCGCGAGACATACATTACTGTAAGGGATCTCCAAAAGTCTGTGGGAATTTAACATATTTGTAATCTATGGATTCTCCTGAGATAAATTGTAATATATCTTGTCAGCTGAAAATTTCATCTTCATAGACTTTTTTGCTGTTAAAGTTGACGGAAGTGATGTCATAGCGGGCGTCTGTAAAGAGGTTTTCATGCAGACAGATGCCCGCTATGACATCACTTCCGTCAACTTTAACAGCAAAAAGTCTATGAAGATGAAATTTTCAGCTGACAAGATATATTACAATTTTTCTCAGGAGAATCCATAGATTACAAATATGTTAAATTCTTACAGACGTTATACGACATTTAAACTTTTCATATTGTATATATTTTCGGCTTAGCAACCAGATCAAAATAGTACCAATGTTGACTTTCTAACCGTTTACAGTTTTTTGTTTGCTAATATAATACGGAAAGATTGGGGCCACGCCCACATGACCACGCCCACTTGTCGGAAAATCTTAATGCTTGCCACCCCCCTGCTTAAAATTCCCAGTTGCGCCACTGAGTCTTAAGTCCACTCCAAATAAGACTTTTAGTCTCCTGGAACTGGCCGCGTGATTTGTCAATTATTGTACAGAAGGGCAAATAATGAAACAAGAGCAATCATGAATAACAAAAATCCACTGTTTCCGAACAATCTACCGTTGAAGCGATTATATATCAACTGAAAGTTAACGTACAAATACAAAATAACATGGTTGATAATGTGTGACGACGCACATTGATTCCCGCGGAAATTTGGGAGTGTCTTCGACTGTCCTTAGGCATTTTCTTCGTTTTAAATAGAAAGATGACTGAATAGATAGATATTATTTGGTAAGGAAAGACGGAACACAAGATTTAGGGTATATGTTCATTCATATTAATAATAATATATATTAGGAGCATTATACAATAGTCTCAATGCTCTTACAACAATATATTCTTAATGTTACTTATAAAACTAACTAGTTTCATTATAAGATAAAGCCTACTACATATATTACCACTATGAACAAAAAACTATTAATTTAAGTCTTAAGTGCTGACTTAAAACTACTTAAAATATCAATGCTTGTAATTTCCTGTGGTAATGAATTCCACAGTTTTGGCGTGGCAACTGAGAATGTTCTGTCTCCATGAGTCACCGTTTTGGATTTTGGCTCAAGTAGCAGATTTCGGTCAGATAAAGTACGAGTAGGTTTATATTTAGTTTATAATTAAGTTTATATTAACCATACTGGATAATGCTAATGGACCGCCCGCTTGCGTGTAATTCTTTGAAAGGAGTGGACGGTTTACTAAAGTTTAATTTGGAGTGGCCAAAGTGTGACATACGTCCAGCACCACAGGTCTAGTGTGTCGAACAGTTACCGATACTTACATTTTTATATTTCTTCTTCACCTCTGGATCATTAATGTATTTCTTTAAGAAGTTATCGTTTTTCAAACTAAGGATTGAGAACTGCCCCCAGTTGGATTCTGTGTCTGGTATTTCGTTATTCTTCTCCCAACTCCCGCAGGCATAGTCGTAAAAGTTATCGCAAGGATCGGCAGAGAAGTTCATGAACGACATCACCTCTGGAAAGAGAAGAAAGATTCAGAGTAAATGGTTTGAATCGAGGAGTATAGTTTAGTTTAGTTTATATTTCACTCTTTCGGTGAACGGAATACCCCAACAGGTTAGAAGCCCAATTGATAGGGGTTCCGAGGGCCTACGATTTAAGGTCGTTATCCGAGAAGACCCGAAAGTCTTACCATTTGCTGATATTATTGCAAAGGCAGCACTTTCTCCTCAATTATTTTTAAGACCCTGAGTAGAGGTCCGACCCAGGATTTGAACCTGTGTCTCCCAACTGAAGTAGACATGTGTGGTAACCAATGTAGATCTTGAAACCGAGGCAGGTGAAAGGCGAGAGTAACTCTAGCTTTTTTTAGTGCTTTCCCAAGCTTTCCCAAATTCTCAAGTACCTGCACAACTCGCAGGCAAACCAATTATATAACAGGAATATATATATATATATATAATTTGGAACGAAAATTTGGAACATCGAATATTTGGAACGTTTCTGATTTGCCCGTCACGTTGTGCAATTCGACACTTCTAATTGGACAACTATCTCATGAATTATTAATGATTTTGAGAAATATATATTGGTGCAGTGAATGTGGGAGAGCTTGGAGTAGACGGACGATCGCCAAGCTCGTATCCTCAGAAAATGATTCTGAGTCCCAGACAGGAATCGAACCTGTAACCTTCTGATTGCCGGTGAGATGCTCTAACCATTGAGCTAACGAGACTCAGATGGAGAGCGAAGGTTACAATGATGTACTGGTTCGATTGATATATGTACTACTTCTGCGGCAGTCACTATATATTATCAATAGTGACTGCAGAATATAGTCAGTACACTGCATATATATATCATCATCATTGTGCACCTGCACGCAGGCTACAGTTTTCACAGCTCAGGCAGTCAGGCTATAGTTTTCACAAATACTACACGTAGTAAATGGTGGTTTTTTAATCTATTTAAAAAGCTCGCAGCACATGTTTTACTGGATCTCAAACACTCGGCTATCACACCTCGTGCATATAAAACCCCGATAAAACACGACTTAAATTTTTCTTCAAGATTGCGAATCAAAATTTCATTAAAGATAGGAAATTTGATTAGCTACTTAATAGATCAACGCGATGTGCAATTAAAGCCGATTTAATGAGACACGAAAATATTAAAGTAATGTTGGAACTCAATCACTTAGCATTTCACTGGTTTGTTTGCTCGATTTTGCACTATTCTACAAGTGCAATTTTCCAAAAACATCGTATCGCTGGATAATCTTAGTACACATGCGCAAATAGACAAAACGTTTCCTCTCTGTTGTCAACAAATTATGTTGAAAAAACCCCATAATGTTTTGGAAATGCAAAGGAAACTCGGGATAAAACAAAGTATAACGCTCAAAGATAGTGCTTCAGTCCGAACCGCTCATTGGTCAGATAGAATCAGTGGAAGAGTGCCAACCTTGGCATGCGTATTCTGGACGGATAAAGGAACAAAAGACAGTGATTAGATTCTGAGCTGGAACTCCATTTCGCTTTTAACCAACTGTTACCACATATGTCTATGAGCTGGGGGACACAGGTTCATATCCTAGGTCGGACCAAAATAATCGAGGAGAAAGTGCTGCCTTTGAAATAATATCAGCAAATGGTAAGACTTTCGGGTCTTCTCGGATAACGACCTTAAATCGTAGGTCCTCGGAACCCCTATCAATTGGGCTTCAAGCCTGTTGGGGGTATTCCGTTCAGCTAAGAGTGATAAATCTAATAAAACTAAAACAGTACCCGTAACTCCGTAACGCATTGCTTGCTAGCTTTAGCACATATTACGAGTTGCAGGCTTATTTGTTGATACGATTTCTCTCTCAGTATTTTTTATATAAAGAATGGACGAAGGACCTTCGCTCAAAACGTTACACCTCCACATTATTTCAATAGCACACCAACCAGAGTTTTCAATTTGTCTACACTACCTATACACACACATCACAACACAACACTTTGATATCATAACTGAAAAATTCAATAGACTCGACTAGGGTTTTCTATCCAAATTTTTTTCGGATTTAATTGGGCAACCAAATTCAAACCATATGGCCTATACGTGGATGTCAATTCCTAACTATTGAAATTCGATCAGAATATAAGGTTAATGAAATAAGGTTGAAAGTTCAAAGCGACGAAAGAGGACGAGATAATAACAATGAAAGCAATGGGAAATATTTGAGATTTTCAAATGTCGTATTATACAAAACAGCAAGCAGGTGAAAACGAAACACGCCTCGTCTATTGTGTGACGCGTGCAGCTATGAATAATCTGATCTACAGATCAGATATACATATATCAACCGAACCAGTACGTCAATGTAACCTTCGCTCTCCATTCGAGTCTCGGTGGCTCAATGGTTAGAGCGTCTCACCGGCAATCAGAAGGTTACAGGTTCGATTCCTGTCCGGGACTCGAGCTTAACGATCATCCATGTATCGTCCGATATGAATAAATTAATATAATATGCAATGTGACAAACTGTCTCGTTAGATTACTTACAAAAGCTTCTAATTTCGAAGGTAATTTGAGCAGAAGATAGTTTGAGAGTATGAATGACAACCTTTTTACAAAGGTTGAAGCTATTATACAGAAAAAATACACCTTTGAGAAGGACTTTGATGACAGCTTCCGTATGACAGCTTCCGTAACATTTCCCCATATGCTTAAATTCAATGACAGCTTGACTACTTAATACTGGGTGTAAATTTACTGTTAATAAGCAATGTCCTCAGTTTGTGGCCAAGAAAGTGTACCTATTAACCCGTTTCATGACAGCTATCACATATCAGTCTTCATAATAAGCAGTCATCAATATACACACTTATGCAGATATTATGCGTTGTATATATACAGTTTATCTCATATAGAGACGCCGTGACTCAACATGATATACACAAAGCGTGTGCCCAACAATAAAATAAAGATCCTAACGAATTCTGTCTTATCAGTATTTACATTGACACAGATTTCAGGCGCTAGGTTACTGCTTCAATATGTATAGAAGCTTCTAATCATCTAGGCACTATGTTCTCGTTGACAGTGATATCCTTAAGTATATAGCTGCGCAATTGCCTCAAGTATATCTAAACACCAGCTGGAACAGGTCGAGGTTTTGCAAAGAGCACAGACAATGCATTATAACTACTTGACAGATTTGTAAGACATGGCTAGAATGATTATGTTGATAGATTTTCAACCTTCAAGTCCATGGCGTCTCGCAGGTTATCAAAGTGTGTTGCGCACGCATACGGGAATTTGTTCATTGTAAACTTTCGTTTACAACGGAGTCTCTCGATGTTCACTATAGGTTCAGAGTAACCTTACAAGTTGTACACATTGTAACCTTCACTCATCATCTCAGTCTATGTAACTCAATGATTGTTGGAAGGTTGTATACTATTGGACTTCATGTTAGAATCTAACTTGTCATCAGAAGCTTACAAGTTGTACACAAATGCACCCTTTTCTCTATCATCTGAGTCCATGTAGCTCAATGATTAGAGCATCTCACGGCTGGTCATCACTAGTCATCATGAGAATATTAAAGGTTGTAAACGCTCTATATACTACAATTGGAGTGCATGTAGCTCAATAGTTAGAATCTAACTGGTCATCAGAAGCTTACAAGTTGTACACATATGAAAACATTTTTCTACATCTGAGGGGCAGGCCATCATAACGTTACACCATCTCGGTCCATGAATCTCCAAAAAGCAAAATCTTGCGGAAAGACTCACACCAAGGACTAGACGATTCGTCGGATCACAAAAAGCTTGAGTAGAATTTTTATAGTTATAGATATACAAGTTGTACATGCATATATATATAGTCCTATATCTGCACACTACTCTACCAGGATTAACGTACAACACCGCGTGCATTTGAGTGATCCATACACTCCAGAGGAACAGAAAACAGCGGAAACTCTAGACCAAGTATAATTATGTCAAGTATGTTATACTAATCCTTGAGACACACTGCAGTACTTTCCCTCTGAGAGATGTTTAACCATTGAACTGTGTATATATTTGCAGCAAACAAAATAAACAACAGAAATACAAACCCAAAATACTAACCCTAATACTAACCCAAAATACTAACCCTAATACTAACCCTAATGCTAACCCTAATACTAACCCTAATGCTGACCTTAATACTAACCTTAATACTAATTCATTTGGCGCTATAATACGTTTCCATTTCAGTTATTGCATATATCGAAGAGCAATAAAACAGCCATGAAAAAATAAAGAAAAAATAAAGACTTTTCAGCAACGCGCTATTTGAAATCACTCGTCTCACCTGACGCTTTCTCCATACACGATACAGAAGAACAAACACGGGGAGCTGGGCAATTCTCTCGACCATTATCTTTCGGCAAAAGAAGACACACAAACATAACAACACAAGCGACGAAGAGTAGTATAGATGCGACAATAAATGCGTTCCTCTGTCGTGCAACACGTTTCAATATCTCCTCGAAGGGTCTCGCTTTCTCGAATGCAACATCTCCGTTATTATTGACACCGGAGGTGTTGGTCAACGGTGCATTAGCTTCGGACGCCTTCATGACGCTTGGATCAAAGATGAAGAGCAAGTGAGGCGCTTGGTGTTGGAAGATTATGTAAATATCTTGCGAGATGATTGCTTGATTATAATCTCAAATTCGGTTTCCTGTGTTTATTTGCCAGATAAACACACTTGCTCAGATATAACACGCTTTAATTGAACACAATCAATAAGAATCCTAATGCTATACGTCACCGCACTTTGGCCAAATTGCCGGGATATGCAAAAACCAGATGTTTCAAATTGATTCTCGAGTGCTAAAAACTAAAAATTTCCGGAAGCTTTTTTCTGCAGCTTAAAATTTAAGAAAAAAAAAAGCTTCCCAACAGCGCGACGTTTTGATTGAAATTCGAGCATTTAGAGCTTTCTCTATTTACGTTGGCTGTTCGAGGTATAGAGCAGGAAGATGGACCAGGCAAAGGAAAACAAAATTTCGTTTTTAGATTAGCTATTTACACAAATATGCCGCACTTGAGAGATATATAGCTGCTGGCATTCACTCTAATTCAGTTAATCAACACATATTCTTTCTGGTCGCAAATATATTACATTCGTTGAAAGCAACTTCAAGGCAGGTTTACATAATGCGATATTAATAGTTGGCCATAGCAACTGCCAACTGGTCATGCTATGCAAATTTTGAAAGGATTTACATATTCAGATCTTTAGAAATGTATTGTTTTCAAAATATACAGATGTTTATAAATTAGCAACCAGTTGCTATGGCCAGCTTCGCCACTGATCGGGCCCACCATTTCTTATCCTTGTGCAGACACGAAACCTTTAGTGAATCTCTGCAACAAATATAATGTTGTTATATATATATATATATATATATATTGATGCAGTCAGTGACTGTGAGCTCGAGTAAAATGCAGACGATATGTCAAGCTTAAATCTTCAGAAAGTGTTTCTGAGTCCCGGGCAGGAATCGAACCTGTAACCTTCTGATTGCCGGTTAGACGCTCTAACCATTGAGCTACCGAGACTCAGATGGAGAGGCGAAATGTACTGGTTCTATTGATATATGTACTGCCCACACTGGCCACACAGCAGTCACTATGCATTAGTAATGCTTGGATATGTTAATATATACACTGCTATTGTAGTGAATGTGGGAGAGCTTGGAGTAGACAGACAATACATATAGCTCGTATGTCCGAGTCTAGGACAGGAATCGAACCTGTAACCTTCTGATTGCCAATTAGACTCAGTTAGACTCAGGAGAGTGAACGTTGCGATGATGCACCGGTTCGATTGATATATATACACATATGTAGCAGTCAATCTATATCATATCAGTAAAAGTAAATAGCGTGAAAAGTGACGCCGCATATAGATATCATTCGGTAACCTTCGCTCTCCATCTGAGTCTCGTTAGCTTAATGGTTAGATCGTCTCATCGGCAATCAGAAGGTTACAGGTTATAGATTCCTGTCTGGGACTCAGAAACATTTTTTGAGGATTTGTACTTGACGATGGGAATAGTTAACACTAAAACTGCCCCCACGCTAGTCTTGTTTGCTGATGACCTGTGGAGACTATCACGGAAAATGGTGGAATGTTTTTCTAAAGAGAATGAATAAGAAATCAGGTATTTTGCTTGAGTCAATCAACACGAATAACTACCTAAACATACCACGAGTGTCTATTTTATAAAAACTGACGTGAACTGCTGCGACTACTTAACCCTATCATCAAATTATGGCATAGTAAGTAAATAAATAAGCTGTGCCAATACCAAGTTTCTAAAGCCTCATGTATACAAGAGCCGGTGATAAGCTCGCTACTTGAGGAAGTCCTGCGAGAGGCTTCGCTCTACTTCGTCGAAGATGAGATGTCTTCCTGTAGAGATTTGAGAGTCGGGGCGATGTATAAATATGTATATGATGTTTGACTGTTCTGACCGTGTCTCAATAGCTCAGTGGTTAGAGCGCCGATGCGTTGATTCCGAGACCTCGAGTTCGATTCCCGGTTGGGGCAGTCAAATTTTCATATACATATATTTGACCATTAATAAATGCTCTCTTCATCTAAAGAAAATTGTTGTAAAGCCTCCTGTATACAAGAGCCGGTGATAAGCTCGCTACTTGAGGAAGTCCTGCGAGAGGCTTCGCTCTACTTCGTCGAAGATGAGATGTCTTCCTGTAGAGATTTGAGAGTCGGGGCAATGTGTAAATATGTATATGATGTTTGGCTGTTCTGACCGTGTCTCAATAGCTGAATGGTTAGAGCGCCGATGCGTCACTTGATTCGGAGACCTCGGGTTCGATTCCCAGTTGGGGCATATACATTTTTTTCATATACATTTTTTTTGATTATTAATAAATCCTCTCTTCATTGTTCTAAAGCCTGCTGTATACAAGAGCCGGTGATAAGCTCACTACTAGAGGTACTACAGCCTCGTACCCATTACATACGGTTATCGTTTAAGTAATAGCAGAGCAGTGAGCTCTATACATATATATGAAGCTCACAATGAGCTTGCTGGACCGCACTCTGCGGTTAGACATCTATCTGGGCACAGCTAGGACTGATTCACTCAGATTGTTGGAATATCACTATATATTATTATTATAACTAGGAGTTCTTATCAGAAGTGAAATGCTGCCTCTGGAGTGACACACTAGGAGCAGTGGGTACGGTTGGAGAAGTGTTCAGGATTTATTATAATAACAACATGCACTGACTCACTCAGATTGTGGAATAATAACAAATATTATTTATATAGCACATTTTCCAAATTGCCCAAATGCGTTTTACAAGTTGCTACGATATTTATAAAAACAAATAAAATATAAAAGGTGCCAAAATTATCTAAAACCTAGACTAAATAAAGTCTAAACGACATATATAACTATTATCGAAGGCTAATTTAAATATTAAATGGGTTTTTCTATATAAATATCACTATATCCTGATAATAACAGCTACACTGACTCATGAGATGGTAGAATATCACTATATATTACGATAATAACTACACTGATTCACTCAGATGGTAGAATATCACTATATATTACGATAATAACAGCTACACTGACTCACTCAAATGGCGGAATATCACTTATGATAATAACTATACACTGACTCACTCTGATGGTATAGAACATCACTATATATTATGATAATAACAGCTACACTGACTCACTCAGATGGTAGAAAATCACTATATATATCCTAATAATAACAGCTACACTGACTAACACAAATGGTAGAATATCACTATATATTATGATAATAATAGCTACACTGACTCACTCAAATGGCGGAATATCACTTATGATAATAACTATACTGACTCACTCAAATGGCGGAATATTTGCACTATATATTATGATAATAACATAAGCATTGCTTTACGCGTGGTGCCGCTAGGAAAGCAAGATAAGTCTTATTAATATGTTTTTACACCAATCAAATAATCTGTTATTTCAGATGCGTCATTTCCAAAGATTTGAGAATAGCTGAAAGTGGTATCATTCGTGCTTAGAGTTACAGTGCAGAATCATTCCGGATTCCTGCTGGGAACAATGTATGCGTCGGAAACATGGAATGGAAATTACGAATGTCGAATGTTATACTTTCGAGATCAAACCCGAGAGTTGCGAAAAGAATAAATATGAAAGCTGCTAAGTTCTCAAAAGAACTGGATATAATATGAAAAGGAGAAATAAGAGAACTTCAATGTGTTGAAAAATACTTAAGAAAGAGTACTTACGTATATTCATGGACGACGTTTCGGACGATGAGTCCTCCTTCAGGTCAGATGGCCTGAAGGACGACACATCTAACCTGAAGATGGAGTCATCGTCCTAAACGTCGTTCATTAATATACGTAAGTACTCTTACTTAAGTATTTTTCAACACATTGAAGTTCTCTTATTTCTCCTTTTCATATTATATCCAGTTGCGAAAAATGTAACTTCAAGGCCTTCCGACTGGAAATTGGGAACAGTGTACTTAATTCATCCATTTTAACCCTTTATGTCCCCGGATGATCTGCAGCACCCAACTGTTAACCAACCATAGTGGCAACAAAACGATCTTAAATCGTAGGCTTTCGGAATCCTTATCAGTTGGGTTTTCAGTTCACCTAAGAGTGGTAAACTGAATAGTCGATACGTGGATGATCGTCAAGCTCATATCCTCCGAAAAATGATTCTGAGTCCCGTACAGGAATCGAACCGGCAACCTTCTGATTGCCGGTGAGACGCTCTAACCATTGAGCCGAGACTGAGATGGAGAGCGAAGGTTACAATGATGTACTGGTTCGATTGATATATGTGCTGCCTATGCGGCAGTCACTATATATTGGTAATACTTGGATGCGTTAATATACACAATGTTGTAGTGAATGTGGGAGAGCTCGGAGTAGACAGACGATACGTGGACGAAGCTCATACATATCCTCAGCAAAATTATTCTCATGAGTCCCGTACAGGACCAAAACCGCCACCAGCTTTTCAGACAGTTAATGTACAGGGGCTATTGAATATATTCCCCGAAAAGAACAAAGAAAATCGAGCCATGTGAAAAATAAGGAGAATCTGTATATGCATGTTGATATACTGGGGCTTACATGGGGTTAAGTACACGAGGTATTCTGTGTACGACTTAATGATAATCCAAGGTTAATTACGAGGTTTATCCAAGGCTTATACGACCTATATCCGAGGCAAATTACGACACTTATCGGATGAGGATGTTTACAATGTAACAAAGATTCTTATCCTCATGATTTTCCGACATTGCTAATGTGCCTAATTGATCAGGCATCATTTCGAATACAATATTCTACTGCTAGAGAAATTTAAACTAATTCAAACGTTGATGATATACTAGAGATTTTATCATGCCTATGACACGAAAATTAAGTTTCCCTTATTTGAAAGAATACTTAAAATGACAGAGTAACATCTTTTGTAGTTTTTCGTTTCCTTTCTTCGTTCTTGAGATATTTTAGTTTGCATTATATGCAAATGACAATGGCGTGACGCACACGTGCATAATGACTTATCAGAGAAGGTTATATATCTTTGTTGTTATCACACAAAATCACTTGAAATTGTACAAGTTCCATGTTTTTGGAAATACTCACGCACATGCTTCATTCAAATTAAATTTCGTTTTATATTAGCAAAGATAAATAACCTTCTCCGATAAGTCATTATGCACGTGTACGTCGCACCATTGTCATTTGCATATTATACAAACTAAAATATCTCAAGAACGAAGAAAGGAAACGAAAAACCTCAAAAGATGACCCTCTGTCATTTGAAGTGTTCTTTCAAATAAGGTAAACTTAAAAGTGTGAAAGAAAGCCAAAAATCCTGCGTTGACGTCATATACTCATTAGCAATTTAAGACCATAAACTTGTAGTATCGAAGAAAAAATCAAATCAAAGAAACATTTCACTTGGACTTCCTAGATGCAATGTTTTCAGTTTATAATGTCATGGGTCGAGCGTAAAATTAAAAGCGGAAATAAATAGCCCATGACATTATAAAATAATAATAATAATAATAATAATAGACGTATTAGGAGCATTATACAATAGTCTCAATGCTCTTACAACAATATATTCTTAAATTTACTTATAAAACTTATTACAGTTTCATTATAAGATAAAGCCTACTACATATATTACCACTATGAACAAAAAAAAACCTATTAATTTTAAAAAAGAAAAGTCTTAACTGCTGACTTAAAATTACCCAACATATCAAAGCTTCTAATTTCCTGTGGTAATGAATTCCACAGTTTTGGTGCCGAAACCGAGAACGCTCTGTCTCCATGAGTCACCGTTTTGGATTTTGGCTCAAGTACAGTAGCAGATTACGGTCTGATGATCTCAAAGCAGTAATATAAACAGGCGCCTGGCCATGCAAAGCCTTGAAAGTAATTATTAGTATCTTAAATACAATCCTTGATCTCACCGGCAACCATTGAAGATTACGAAGCACAGGGGAGATATGCTCCGATTTTTTAACCCCTGTTTTCTTGCAGCTGTATTTTGAATTCGCTGTAACTTGCTCAATGGTCAGAAAAGGCTTCAAACGCTTTGGCCAAAATCTTGACGGTCACAGCGAGTTTGCATTTGAAATCTCCAACGAACAGCTCAGTATAAAGTCACTAATACCCTACCACTCGAGGACTTTATCAACTGCCAAATCATCAAATATAATGCTCACGTCACTCGCATGGAAAACTCTTCATGGCAAAAACAAATTCTTTTTATGATACCAGAACGTCGCACAATTTCAGTATGGACACGCTGCAGCAATCTATTTGGCGGCGTTGATGAAAAATAAGTGCGTCGAATGATGCAAAATAAGGCGGAACTTAGTAAAGCTATGGATCAGCGGTTTTTGGTACTCGCATGACCAAGCAGCCCAAGAGATCCCAAGAGATGAGCAATCTCAGGGCAAAGAATGATGATGATGATAGGAAGACATGCAGATTGCCTGCGGATGAGGCACATTTCACTGTTTAACTGGATAAATGAATGAATTTTATTCCTACAGAATGTTTGCAAATAATAAAAAAATGGGGATGATATAGGCATATTAACTAGTCAAAAGTTGTTGACACTGACAGGATTTCATCCGGTTTCTTTGTTATTTCATTAGATCTTGCTTGGATTAGCCGTACTATGGATAAGAAATAGTTCCGCACATGCGACGAAATTCGCGCGGCTATAACGATAAGTGGATCGACTCAAAATAAGTGTGAACATCAATAATATGATATCGTGATATGACTTAATAGATGTTAAACTCTATAAATGAAGTGCGCACAGAATATAACAACACAACACGTTTTAGTTCAGTTTATTAGATTTATCACTCTTATAGGTAAACGCCTTGGAGTGAATTTAGCGCGATTTTAGAAAATCTACACCAAGTATACTTCCTTGATCATATGCTGACACGCCAAAAACGAATGACTCATATGCTGACACGCCAAAAACGAATGACTGTACGCCAGTACACCGAGCGTTTTTGAAATCCACGTCGAAAATCTTCGACGTCGTAAGCTACATGGAATGCAGCTTACGCTAAGTACGACATTTTAAGTAATGTCATATTAAGGTCACGCTTGAAATGTGCTTGTTATTGGTTAGATTAATTAAACACACCCAGTTACACCCCCCGGTAGATCGTTGCAAGTGGAAAAATAGGTACGCACTGCGTACATGTATCAACTGCCTACTGCAGGCGAATGAAAAGTAATTTAGCCATATAGCTATGGTATATAAACAATGATCAAATCACATAGAAAGCAAATATTAAATATGCTGTTGTGCTAATAAGTGCTGTTGTACCATAATTCTTGTAATATTGACTATTGTGCTGTTGTTTTTCTCTCCAATGCCATAGAGCAGGTGCAGAGGAGAGTTTTGTCTATTGTATATACTAATACCACTTATTCGCAAGCTCTTGTACATAACCTTGACACTCTTGCAAACAGGCGTAGTAATGCCTGTAAAAAGCTTTTTTCAGAGATTGTTACTCATTCAGATCATAAGTAGCACATCTACTTCCATCAAAACATCAGCAGCATTATAACTTACGGAGGTCTTGTGAGTATACTACTCCACGTGCTAAGACTGACAGATTTTTAAGAACTTTTATTCCATCATGAAAGAATGTAAACAAATATCCATTGAAGAATTGCAACGATTTATCGAAAAGAAAAAGTATCAGCTGAGGCGAGTGTAAAACGAAAATGAAAACTGAAATCTGAAGAGAGCAGGAAATGGAATAAGCTGTTTAACCAAGAAACCCGTAAAGTTTACGACTTGATTGAAAAAGCATTAACCAACGATCCTGATAATGTAAGACCCAGATGTAAATTTGCCAGCCAAGAGAAAGAAAATGAGGAAGGCGAATATTTATCAAAGGAAGAGGCTGAAGGATACAATTAGTTTCTTATACTTTCCCATACATTTATATTATATAGAGCCATAGTTAGTTTAATATCATACATGGCTATATAGCTATGTTTCCACTTAATGTAATAATTATTAATTATATTACCTTTTTAACTTGTAAATCTCACGCGCAATTCCGGTTTTTTGCCATTAACTACAATGTGAAGTATTTAATAAACCATCTATCTATATCTATCTTTAGAACTATCAGGCATCATACATGTGCACTAGCTTCAGACTATGATTAATAAGACAGCTTTTCATATTTGGCGCGCTGCAAGCCGTGGGAAAAATCCTTTCCAGCGGAGAAGCAAAGGGAGAAGCAAAGGGAGAAAATACGGGAAAGGATTTTGAGAAATTCTTGGCGCTTAACTGCGTCCAGACAATGGTTACAGACGCCAAATGGGGATTTATGTAAATGTGATGCAAATAGTATAAATAACTAGGAATAAAAAAAAATGTTAAGTATTATTAAAGGTGAAATCTTTTTAAAGGTTACGAATTTTTCGACACATTGATGTTCTCTTATTTCTCCTTTTCATATTATATCCAGTTCTTTTGAGAACTTTTAGCAACTTTTATATTTTTGTTTTTTAGAAGGTTTCTCAGAAACATAAAAATACAAAATATAAAAAGAAATATTATGTAAAAATTACGAAGTAAGAATATGTGTTAATAATTGTACACAATGTTGTAGTGAATGTGGGTCTCGCTCGGAGTAGACGGACGATACGTGGATGGGAATTCTGAGGATATGAGCTTGACGATCGTCCACGTATCGTAAGAATATGTGTTAATATTTCATATAGTATATATTACAATGATATAGAGTAAAGAAGCTATATGGTAATATGCAAAAGGAATCAACGGAAAAGATATTTTGCGAGTGTGGAAATTTTCTACGACACAACCGAGACCAGTTGCGAAAAATACAACTCCAAGGCCTTCGGCATGAGAATTGAACTCATGTCCCCGCGAATCTAGTGCAGCGCTCTGACAACTGAGCTTGAGTCGTGAGTTCTAATATTCTTCGAAAACATTCGTTAAATATTACATCAGAAATTTAAATTTTAAAAGTTCTTCTACATGCCTGTAGCTGCTGTATTTCAAAAGTTATACAAGTTAAAATGGATGTGACATTAGTTTCTATATTGAAACAAAGATACACGGTTCAACATAGTTCGCAGTTCGACATTGTTTACATTTAGATATCCAAATTTAATACTATCATTGCTCACAATATATTAGCTTTTACTTCAATATAAACATAGCTACATTCGTTGGCTTTCAAATTGCGGTATATGTATACGTTGTGCAATACATACGTTGTAATGTGCTCCGTACACTTTTACATACACAAGCCCAACCGGGCGTTTTGGCAAAAGTGTCGCTTGATCAAGGAAAATTTATAACTTCGCGAGGCTAGTTGCTCTTTCAAGTAAATGTTGTTCGAATTAGATGTATGGCGTTCAAATGGTCTCATTGAGACAAATTTATTAGTGATTTAATAAGGATTTAAAAAAAAATAAAATCCCTAAATAAGAGCAAAACTTCCAAAGTGTGTAGCTTTCGCACTATTTGCCCGATTAGTTTCAAACTTTGCACTTTTACTATTTTTAATATGATCTTTCTAGCTAAAACAGTTGTTTTTACCTCACATGAAAATTTGAAATAAAATTGCTACTGCGCATGACCCTGAAACTCGTCTTTGATCAGTCTTTAAAATAACAACCGTAGCTAGCTTGTCCAGACAGGCAACATAGTTCGACTCATCACCAGATTGAAAACGGCGACTCACTCAGCATACTGAAGTACATCCTGTTAAATAACATTCCTGATATTGTCGTATATTACTTCCCTGTATACCATAATTGTCTAATGACACGTGTGATGTGAGATGAATGAAAGATATCGTTAAGATTGGATGGGATTAATACTTTTATCTCCTGTATTATCTTATGTGTGTGACATGCAATTAAGAACTCTGCCTATATGACATGTATATAATAAAGATCTTTAAATCGACTTTTATCTGAACGAAAACTCTAAAAGCTGTAGTGTACAAAGTGAAGGTACTTCATGACAGAGTGAAAGATTAGAGCTCCCTCACACTATTTTGGCAGTACACCAACCTTTTAAAGTTTTTTATTTCTATTTCTACACTGACACTGTCTACTGATAGACGTTTGAATATGATTGATTTATAGTCAACACGCAGGATAAGGTTGCCCTATTTATCCGAGCCAGAGCCAGAGGCTCCCGTTTTAAGCGTTCGACTATTCAGTTTATCACTCTTAGGTGAATGGAAAACCCAACTGATAGGGATTCCGAGGGCCTACGATTTAAGGTCGTTTTCCGAGAAGACCCGAAAGTCTTACCATTTGTTGGTGGTGTTGCAAAGGCAGCACCTTCTCCTCAATTAAGACCCTGAGTGGTGGTCCGACTCAGGATTTGAACCCGGGTCTCTAAGCTCATAGACATGTGTAGTAAACACCAGACAACAATATATAAACAATCGTCTAATAGACTTTTATATAAACAATCTTCAAATGAACGTTTATATAAATAATCTTCGGATAAACTGTACTTCGAAAGAGAGGCGTCTGCGTCCACATATATAGATCAGTTTACGTATCACTCTCTGACTGTATACGAAGGGCCTTCATTCGTAACGTTAGAACTCCTAGTACACTGACCTTTTCGCTGGTTCATCGACCTTTTATATAGTTTATATACTTTATGGTAACTTAGTATTGTTATTAGTATGAGAGCATCATTAGGTATATTAACAGTAAACGGCGGTACTGCGTGAGACCTGAAATTTCACAACTCATGATTGGAATTTTTGAGAAGAAAGAGAACCCCAAAAAGCATCAAGCAAGCAGGTTGAAAACAAAGGTGTATATTGGAAGCTGAGTGTTCCTCTCGGAGCGGGAGACTGTTGTTTTGTTACACCCCCCGTAAAGTATACGTCTGTGACTGTTACATGTCTCATCATAACTCACCATATGCGTTTTTAATGCAAGAAGAATCGAAACAAAATTCAGTTTGCATCCTTACTTCACTACCGGTCGGTCTCGAGGTCGGTGTAGTTGAGTTTCGTTCGTAATCTCTTATCTCGTTGATATACAGCACAATAAACACCACAGACAATACCAGAAGTATTATTAGGATTACGACAAGCAGCAACCAATAGTAGTTCCATCTTTTTTTACCCCGAAAAACAGGCTCTTCGTCTGATGGATCTAACATTTTCATCGAACTCTCCATGACCATCGTGTACTGGTAAATATCGTGTCACGTTATTACAGGAAGTGAGGAGAATATTGCAATCATGAACGAATGAAGCGCAAAATGGTATCTTGTGTTATATTAATATTAATGCATATCATCAAATAGTTTTGAGTGGACCATACACAGTATACCGTCGAAGGGGAGGGGGGACGGGGTAATTTAATTAATTATCCCGGAGGAAATACATTAAATCCTCTCTAATATTAATTATTATTCTTAAAGCCCTCTGTATACAAGAAGTTGTGTATCGCTTCGCTACTTTGGGGGAAGTGCGCTCGAGAGGCCTCGCTCCACGTTATGGTTAGATGCGATGTCTGCCTGTTGGTGTCGGAGTGAAAGCGGCGAATTTAATATGTATATGGAGAAATCACTGACTGTTCTGACCGTGTCTCAATAGCTCAAAGGTCAGAGCGCCGAAACGTTGATTCGGAGACCAGGGTTCGATTCCCGGTTGGGGCAGTCACTTGTTCCATATATGTATTTGACAAAATACATTATCAGGTCGGTGTAGTAGTGTAAACCAGGTCGGCCGAGTAGTACTTATTACAGTGGAACCTCGGAATTTTGTCCAAAACCATTTTGTGATCCTAACATGAAGTAGCAACCAGAAGACGATTGCTTGCCGCTGACCGCTGTCGCTGGATAAATGGCGTGCTCGCCCTCCCTCTCCGCCCTTTTCGTGTACTATTCACGGGAAATGACGTCCAAGCAGGGACATGCAAAAACATTGCACATGCATTGATTCAACAATGAAATACAAAGAAAGTTTGGCAATTGAGCAAATTTTGTCAAAATAGGTGTGTTTAAAGTTCAGAGCCAAACTTTCTTTGTATTTCACTGTTGAATTAGTGTGCAATGACTTCGCGTGTCCCTGCTTTGACGTCATTTCCTGTGAATAGTAAATCAACTTTAACAGGGAAAAGGCATGAAGATGAACTTTTCGAACGACAAGATATATTACATTTCTTCTTAGTAGAACCCAAAGATTACGAATATGTAAAATCGGATTAGCACTTTAAGACTAATTTTACGTTTTACTTTACGTTTCACTCTCTGACGAAGGACCTTCGCTCGAAACGTTAGATAACTACTTACACACTATTTTGGTAGTACACCAACCTTCTATAGTATTTGATTTGTATTTCTACACTACCTACGCAGCACAACACTTTGATCTCCTTCACATTATTTTGGTAGTACACCAACCTTTTATAGTATTTGATTTGTATTTCTACACTACCTACGCAGCACAACACTTTGATCTCCTTCACATTATTTTGGTAGTACACCAACCTTTTATAGTATTTGATTTGTATTTCTACACTACCTACACAGCACAACACTTTGATCTCCTACACATTATTTTGGAGTACACCAACCTTTTTAGATATTTGATCAGATTTGTATTTCTACATAACCTACACAGCACAACACTTCACATTTAAACTTGTGATTATATAGGCTCTCGGCAACGGCTTCCGTAGCTCAGTGGTCAGAGCACGCGGGTTCAATTCCAGCTGGAAGGCCTTGAAGTTGCATTTTTCGCAATTGGTCCTGGTTTGGTCTTAAAATGTATATATTCCAACACTCGAAATTTTTCTTCAACACAAATCCCGAGAATTTTGATATCTCAGACTAGTATCTGTTGTACCTGCTACCTAAGTAATTAATGTTTGCGTGACAAAATATTTTCGCCTTGGGGTTTATATTAGCCAAACCAACCTCGTACCCAGGGTCTTATCTCCGCTCGCCGAGCGTGGGGCGAGGTTGTAGCCGAACTAAGTTCTTCTCACGGCTATTATAGACAACATAAAATGATATTTCAAGGTAGAACTAGTTTAGTTTAGTTGTAGGAAGAACATAAAGTTAATACAAATGATCTTTTTGAGTCGAGGAAAGATTTTCGTGACAAAACTCAGCTCGATTAACCAGGAGTGACAGCTACTAGATGTCATCGACCTAAAGCAGGCGCGCCAACAATCAGTCGTCCAGGTGTCAGCGGTACATTAAATCTCTGGTCGTTTTCAACGTCTTCTACGGCCATGCCTCAAATAATGAGCCTGCTCGCAGGCTAATGCCTGTGTGATGATATACATCATAAAACTGCTAATCCCTAAACAACTTAGATCCTAACCCCCCGCCTAATGTCTTCCTAACCCTCGGCTGTATTTTGACGTATTAACTACATTTTGGTGACGAAAAAGAAAGAAACAATTTCTTAAAGGTGCAGTCCAGTCCGTTCTGCGCATGTGTGATATTTCAAACGTTGGGGACCACATATGTCAACAAACTTTAACGGAATAGATTTCCGACAGTTCGAAAGCGAGTATTCGTTAAATGTGGCGAAGGCACGAGTGGTAGTTTGATATATTATCCACATTTAGGAACCAAACAGCTTCTTATAACACGCTTTTTAGGCGGAAAAGCTCAAGCGTGTGAAAAAAATCCGCAATACTTTATGTTCAATATTATATAACGCAATGTAAACAAACGATGTAAACAGAAACGTGGACATGCGCAGAACGGAGTGGACGGCACCTTTAAGCATGTCTTCTAAGAAATGAACAGATCAGCACAAGACCCACGTTCAAAACGACCGGAAATTTAATGTACCGCTGACACGTGAATGACTGGTTGTTGGCTCATCTGGTTAAACGTATGACGTCATAGCACCACTAGTGCCAGGACTGCCTCGCGGCTGAAAGTCATTATGTACTTTTTGAACAAAGAATCTTCCTTCGCACGAAATCTTACACTTCCTCTTGCACGCTATTTCAAGATTACACCGAGTTTTCAATATGTATTTATTTATATGCTTTTATTGTTTGAATGGAAAATTTATAACTTCACGAGACTTGCTCGTTTCGAGTAAACTTGTTCGAATTAGATGTATGGCGTTGAAATGGTCATATTGAATTTTGACATTTATAAACGCGCCATATGATTACCGTATGTTATTTTAATATTCTATATGATCGCCTTGTTGGTTTCTACATTCTATTTATTTGATCCTCTATGCTATAGAAAATTTCTAGCATCATTCTGCTGGCATGCCTGATCCTAAACACTGCTCCAACCTCGAGCATAATTTTCATGCTTAGTTTGTATTTATACCCTGCGGCTGCACACGGCCACAGCTGTATCTGAAACCTGTAGTGTCTAGCTAGCGCAGCAATCGTGATGTGTTTCGTTTGATTGTCAATTCTTGTTTATAATTTAGCGCCATAACAAATATTAAAGTAAATGGTTTGAACCTAGGAGTAGTATCAGTCGATTGTCCAGGTTGTTGTAGTCTTGAGAAAAACTATTGTTGGTGACTGACGTTTCGACGGCCTCAGCAGCGGTCATCTTCAGATTGAAGTGCAGACTCGCCGCTGAGGCCGTCGAAACTGCATCAGTTACCAACAATAGTCTTTCTCAAGACGACAACAACCTGGACGATCAACTACATCCAATGATACTCCTAGGCTCAAACCATTGACTCGATAGGATCCTTGAGGGTGCAGCCATCGTAAAGGTTTAGGTACAGTCTATATATATATATATATATATATAATACTCTATATTTCCCGTACTACCCACCTGATGAAGACTTGATGCAGTCGACAGTAAAACACAACTGTTTATCATTGTCTTGTTTTCTCTTCCTAACTCTGCAGATGATAACAATAGTAATAGCCCCAAGAACAACGATCAGCACTACAAGTAATATGACAACAGCGCGATATTTCGACGAACAGTACGATCGACCTGTTCGTTGTCTCGCAGCCGGCTCAAAGTTCGTACGAAACTCGTCCGAGTCGTCATCTTCCCACAGTTGGTCCTCGTTGTCTAGGCTAACAAACGGAGCTGTTTCTTCCATTGATAACAAATGTCCCACTAGAAGCTTAAGTCCATCGAGTGGCTCTGTGAATGGCGTCTAGATAATAATGTTGTCATTTACCAAGAGTCTTCTTTAGTTTTGACGATGGGTCGAACCTATCTGGTCGAAATCATCACAGACACAGACTAGGTTCGAACGATTTATATAGAGCCGTATTAACTGAGTCGCCGGTAGGAACGATATTGCGGCCGGTATTATAAAGGCCCTGTGAATAGCGACTTGATGTTTTCATATACCAAGAGTCTTGTTCGGTTTTGACGATGGCTTGAACTCAACACAGACTAGGAGAGTCGTATTATTAACTGAGCGGCCGGTATTAAATGTCAGGTACTTCAAAGCTACGAGTGGTGAGTTGGGGCAAGCTATACTGTATATTATTAACGTTGTAGACACACAGATTGAAATCGACGATATTTCCACATGTCGCGTGTCTAATTTGCATGTTTTAGCAAGTATTTACATTGGAATATGTCAATATGTTTACGGCCTAAAAACTCATTAGAGCCTGATAGGGCCATGAAAAGAGCGACAGGAACACGAAAAGAGCTAATTCCGGAAGGATTCGATTTCCAAGAATCATGACAACACGAATGAGACAAGAAATATAGTTTGAAATGTAGCTCTACACTATGGTCTACTTTCGCTTGGAGTTTGAAGTTTAAAACCCGTTGCTTTATTATGAAATACACATATTGTGACATATTGAACAGCAATCTGTTATCGCGCGCAGCTGCCATTCTCGTGCCCAGGGTCTTACTCCACCCCCACCCCCTCCGGGTGCGGAAATAAGATCATGGGTACGAGGTTGGATATCAAGGGTTAAGTTAGTGTTTATCATCATCATCATCATCATGATGGTCATCATCATCATCATCACCACCACCACCATCACCACCATCACCATCATCACCATCATCATCTTCATCACCTTCATCATCATCATCATCATCATCATCATCATCATCACTACCATCATCATCACCACCACCACCATCATCTTCATCACCATCATCATCATCATCATCATCATCACCATCATCACTATCATCACTATCATCATCACCATCATCATCATCATCTTCATCACCATCATCATCATCATCATCATCATAATCATCATCACCATCATCACTATCATCATCACCATCATCATCATCACTATGCATCACCATCATCACCATCACGATGCATCACCATCATCACCATCACCACCATCATCATCATCACCATCACCACCATCATCATCATCACCATCACCACCATCATCATCATCTTCATCACCTTCATCATCATCATCACACCATCATCATCATCATCATCATCACACCATCATCATCATCATCATCATCATCATCACCATCACCACCATCATCATCATCTTCATCACCATCATCATAATCATCACACCATCATCATCATCATTATCATCATCACCATCATCACCATCACGATGCATCACCATCACCACCATCATCATCATCATCATCATCACCATCACCATCATCATCATCATCATCATCATCATCATCATCATCACCATCACCATCACCATCATCACCATCATCATCATCATCATCATCATCATCATCATCATCATCATCATCATCATCATCATCATCATCATCACCATCATCATGTTGATCATCATCATCACCATCACCACCATCACCACCATCATCATCACCATCATCATCATCACCATCATCATCATCATCATCATCATCATCACCATCACCACCATCATCATCACCATCATCATCATCATCATCATCATCATCATCACCATCACCACCATCATCATCACCATCATCATCATCATCATCATCATCATCATCATCATCACCATCACCATCACCATCATCATCATCATCATCATCATCACCATCATCATCATCATCATCATCATCATCATCATCATCATCATCACCATCATCTTCGTCATCATCATCATCACCATCATCATCATCATCATCATCATCATCATCATCACCATCATCATGTTGATCATCATCATCGCCATGATCAGGATCGTTATCATCACGATCATGTTGATCATCATGATAATCATCACCATCATGGTCATCATCGTCACTATCATGATTATCTATCATGATCATGATTCTGATCTTTAAAAATCATAACCATCATCATCATTATTATTATCAATATCATGATCATGAATATACTGACCATGATAATGATTATTAATATCCTGACCAAGATTACGAGCTACCGATGTGAGCTTGACGATCGTCCATGTATCGTCTGTCTACTCCAAGCTCTCCCACATTCACTACAGCAGTGTATATATTAACATAACTATAAGTTTACTCACCAGAAGAAAGCCCAACACAATTTTGAGTAAAGCATCTTGCATCGGCACGACCTAATATCAAAAATTAAAGTTAATATCTTATGAATGACCAGGTTTAACTGGTGAAATATATAGTGTAACAAATACATACTTTTTGTACGATATATACATTGTATTGTATTATATATGTGGGATTGTGTTATATATGTGGGATTAAATCTTTCCTGTCTGGCCCAGTCAAAATCGGTCGTATAAGATAGATGAAGTCGTGAATCGAAAAACACCGCACACGGTAACGCAAGATTAAAAATCGACAAGCGCCAGGCACACGAGATCCACTCACACACGCCAAGTTTGATTTGATAAAAAACCTCTGCAATTTGTGGCATTTTGAATTTTCATGATGCTACGCGGGCGTTCAAGATGGGATTTATGATAGTTAATGCTAATTTATATTAACATATTGGGTCTTGTTCGGGAAATTTAAAAGCACTATCGTGAAAGTCGGTTTATTGGGCTTTCAGAAATTGTATAGCTTTCGCAACAGTTATGGTTATTTCCAGAGATATCAATAGAACAAAGAGGTGGTTCAATTTTGGATGTTTTTCAGCCGGACAGGAAAGAGTTAAGTGGGGTATAAGAGGATAAGTGGGGATTAAAAGTGAACTGACCAAGTAAGTGAAGGAAAACAAACAATGGAATGATATAGGAGGAATGGTCAATCAAGGTGAATATCTCGTATCCTCAGAAAAATGATTTTGAGTCCCCGACAGGAATCGAACCTGTAACCTTCTGATTGCCGGTGAGACGCTCTAACCATTGAGCCACTATTGATCTACTCCAAGCTCTCCCACATTCACTAAAGCAGTGTATATATATATTAAAACAAGGTGAATATGTCACCACCTGATAATCCTTTGGTATTTGGTTTTTTATTACACCACGGATTAAACGCGCTTATAAGCATGAGTTGAGAGTAGCTGTCGTTGAGTGGCAGGTAGTTTGTTGTAAGAGAGTAGATCCAATTGACACAATGACGCACACTAGTGAAAGTAATTAAAAATACGCGAAGAAAGATACAATAGTGCTTGTCTAGCAGGTTCGTTTTAGCCAAGCCAAACCAAAACTTTATAGATTGAAAAGTGTTACAGCTAGGAAGACACAGCCTGCGGGAGTGTAACCAAAAGTCGAGTGTCGAGAGTCGAGAGAAAAAGTCGAGAGTCGAGAGAAAAAGTCGAGAGTCGAGAGTAAAAAGTCGAGAGTCGAGAGAAAAAGTCGAGAGTCGAGAGAAAAAGTCGAGAGTCGAGAGTAAAAAGTCGAGAGTCGAGAGAAAAAGTCGAGAGTCGAGAGTAAAAAGTCGAGAGTCGAGAGTAAAAAGTCGAGAGTCGACAAATGTCGAAAGAATGACGAATAAAATATATTGTATACATATATGTTTAAAAATTTATAAAAAAGTATGTAAACATGCAAACGAAAGTCTAAAGGGAAGACAAGATATATCCAATTACTACTACTGATTTTATTATCTAACGGCTAACAACATACATGATACAAGCCAATATGAAGTGAATATATATGTGCTGTAACCGTTCGTTGTGTCAGGCTGAACAGAACCAGGCGAAACGGATGCACATTCTGCGTAATAACACCAATGTAGGTCCAATTACCCATCCATATTATACAAAATAAAATTTGCCATTTAATACAATATTATGATAAACGTACTCTTATTCAGAACGGGTTATTATATGCACTGATTTCACTAATAATAGACCTTTTCCAAATAAAATCAACTGTCTCGTTTTCTAATCCATAATATTTGCATGCTGAAAGACACTCTACGCATCGTACGTGTTTTATATAATTTTTAGCCATTATATATGTCTATAATATATTTTATTCGTCATTTTTTCGACATTTGTCGACTCTCGACTTTTTAGTCTCGACTCTCGACTTTTACTCTCGACTCTCGACTTTTACTCTCGACTCTCGACTTATTACTCTCGACTCTCGACACTCGACTTTTGGTTACACTCCAGCCTGCGGAGAAGGCTAGGTTTACTATGGTTAGTTAAAGTACATATGAAGTGTCGTATGTGAAAGAGCACATAAAATAACAAAGTAATATCTATTGCTATGTTTCCTTGCTTCGTTTTTGAGATATTTCCACGTTCATTGATATGCAAATTAAAAAATGACGAATGACTTATCGCAGTTATCGGAGAAGGTTGTAGAGTGTAACCAAAAGTCGAGTGTCGAGAGAAAAAGTCGAGAATCGAGAGAAAAAGTCGAGAGTCGAGAGTCGAGAGTAAAAAGTCGAGAGTCGACAAATGTCGAAAGAATGAAGAAAAAAATATATTGTATACATATATGTTTAAAAATTTATAAAAAAGTATGTAAACATGCAAACGAAAGTCTAAAGGGAAGACAAGATATATCCAATTACTACTACTGATTTTATTATCTAACGGCTAACATACATGATACAAGCCAATATGAAGTGAATATATATGTGCTGTAGGCGAAACGGATGCACATTCTGCGTAATAACACCAATGTAGGTCCAATTACCCATCCATATTATACAAAATAAAATTTGCCATTTAATACAATATGATGATAAACGTACTCTTATTCAGAACGGGTTATTATATGCACTGATTTCACTAATAATAGACCTTTTCCAAATAAAATCAACTGTCTCGTTTTCTAATCCATAATATTACGCAGAATGTTGCGTTTCGCATGGTTCTTCAGCCTGATATAACGAACGAATAACTGAAAAACACATATAATTATATATTTTCACTAAAATCAGCAGTAGTAATTGGATATATCTTGGCTTCCGTTTAGACTTTCGTTTGCGTGTTTACATGCATGCTGAAAGACACTCTACGCATCGTACGTGTTTTATATAATTTTTAGCCATTATATATGTCTATAATATATTTTATTCGTCATTTTTTCGACATTTGTCGACTCTCGACTTTTTAGTCTCGACTCTCGACTTTTACTCTCGACTCTCGACTTTTACTCTCGACTCTCGACTTTTTACTCTCGACTCTCGACACTCGACTTTTGGTTACACTCAAGGTTGTATATATAATATCTTTGCTATTGTTAACAGAGATCACTTGAAAATCTACATGGCTGGTGCATTTGTAACTTGTAGGAGAAACACGCGCACATGCTTCCTTCGCATTAATTTGGTTAGATAATAAGCAAAGACATAGAACTTCTTCGATAAGTAATTATGCACGTGTGACGTCAAGTTGTTTAATTTACATATGTCAAACAAATTGAAATATCTCAAAAACCTGCAAGCAAGGAAACGAAAAACAGACAAAGATGTTACTTTGACATTTTAAGTGTTCTTTCAATTCCATTAAGAGGGAAGAAAAAATATACAACACAAGCTTGGGATACCACCACAGTTTCCCCAATATAAATACGATGAAAATAACAATAATATACTTGAAGTGCCCTTGTGATCAAATTTTTGGTATCCCGAATTTTTACATATTTGTAAAGAGCATGGTGTTCTCACTTAACTTGCCAAATTTCAAGCAATTGCGAGCATGGGAAGTCGCCTTTTCAGACTGTTTTTATACGAGATTATACGGCCGCCATTACTCGAACATGTTCCGGACGCTTATAGGTTGCGATTAGAGGAAATGACGTCAAAGACTCAACACGTGGCTAGTTGTGTATGAATATAAAGCTACTTGGGGAAGACTTTCTATATTGTAACTTGTCGTATAATTCGTATAATTTCCATAAAGCTTTGTCACGTGTTGAGTCTTTGACGTCATAATCACCTACTCTGCTGTGGAATCGCGGGCTCGTCTGGTTTGAGCAATGGCGGACAAAATTTGGGCGACTTTGGAGGTTAAATTTCTTGTGATAGAATGTTTGTTGTTCATTTTTTTGGCAAATGCGAACATTTATTTACCTAAAAGGATGTTTTGTAACAAAAAATGCCGTATCACTCCATCCATTGTAATAATTGATGCTCCACCTCAAAAGCTCTATATCCCCCCCCCCCCCTGCAATTACCCCCAATATATTGAGAAGTCCAGTTAGTAGAACTTCATTGATACTGATATAAAAAACAAATTAGGTCAGAGCTAGGCACTGGATGTCGACACCTTCGTGGGAAAATCAAAAAAGATGCCACGCAAAAAAGGTGGAAAGGTTATACCGTAGCTGCCTCGAAACGTCTGGCTCGGCAGTTCACTACCTTTCACTATACTATAATACTGACTTGATCTGATGAGTTTATAAGACGCTTCCCTTATAGTTTCGAACGTGAATAGTATATCGAGGAAAAACTTGCAATTTCTCATGATTTAGACTATCGAGCCCGCCTTAAATAATCTTATAATCCCTGCTATACAATACTTGGAAGTTTCAATATTCATGATGATAGTAATAAGAGCTTTATTAATAGTTGACAGATTTCACACTATTTCAATTATTGTACTTTCTTCATTATGTACACTTTCCTTGCCGCGCACACAGTCACAGAGCAGTTTTACTATAACACCGCGCTTTCTATAATATAACCTTAATTGCACCAAAAACTCTAGCTTAGTAATGTAATTTCTGTAGCTGCCGATGTGTCACAACCGATTCAAGCGTGTGTAATCTCTGTTCAAACTATTACGCAGCTTAACAACGCATAGATTACCTCTCCCCCAAATCTCCGAATTTCTTTTTGCATGCCGAATTCTCAGATCTTTCCTTAACTGAATCGAAATGCTGTAGCGAATCTCTTGTTTTCTGTGACAAAGTCGACATGGCGTCTCAAAGTCTTTGCGCGGTTTTGCGTTGGCAGAAATTAGAGCAATCAGCGATCATTTGGGAGTCAGCTTTTGCGAGAACAGCTTAAGCTGAAAACGTATATTTCCTGTTTAAGGATTAGGGGGTGTTTTTAAGGAGGTGGTCAGCCCTCTTGCCTCTCAGTGTAATTCCTTGTAAAAAATTGTTTGCGTTTACATGATTGTTTGCGTTTACATGACATGACATAAAAAAAAATTGTTTGCGTTTACATGTTTACGAGACCTCCTAGGTGAGATCTCGCTATTGACAACCCGTGATCTCGCCTAGGAAGGCTGGAAATTTTTCATATTAATGCACTGAAGAGGAAATAAAAGCTCCATACAAGCGACAAAGTTTCTCTTTACCAGTATTTTCTGGGCAACTTTATATTTCGCACGACCTGTTTGCTTGTCTTTAAGTTACAAATTGAACACTTGACCGCAAAAGTGCGATTCTGGGCTTCGTGCGAAAATAAATGCAGCCGTAGCCATTCGAGCGAGCCAGCTAGCTTAGGCAGCGAGCCAGCTCGGTTAGGAGGGCTAGAAATTCTCATGTAAACAAGGGATGAAACATATATACGTGAGCCAAGGTTACTATCTTCAGACAAGACCCCTTAAAACTGTGGCTTGTGGCCAAAAATGCACACAACACAATACAATGTGTGCAGGGTAATCACATCCTCATTCCTGAGAACAAGTGATTGCGGCGTCAATAGTTTTAGGATGAAAACAGAGCCACTTCAAAACACACCATAAGGTCAGCTCCGAAAGTAAAAAATGGGAACACATTACGTGTGATTTGCCGGTGTAAAACATGACATGTGATGCGAAGGTTGCATATCCTGCATGGCGTTCTTTGTTAGTGTTCGCAAGCAATCGTCTTTGGGACGATGTTTTTTAGTATCCGCGAAAGGTAGGTTCTATTAAGACATGAAGTCGCCGATATTAAACTGATGTTGTTCGGGTTAGTATTAGGGTTGTTTTAGGGTTAGTATTAGGGTTGTTTTTCAGCTATCATGGTACAAATACTAACCCTAATACTAACCCTAATACTAACCCTATAATACACTAACTTTATTATATTTATCACTCTTTGGTGAACGGAATACCCCAACAGGCTAGAAACCCAATTATAGGGGTTCCGAGGGCCTACGATTTAAGGTCGTTATCCGAAAAGACCCGAAAGTCTTACCATTTGCTGGTATTATTACAAAGGCAGCACTTTCTCCTCAATTATTTTTAAGACCCTGGTCCGACCCAGGATTTGAACCTGCAGTCTCCCAGCTCATAGACATGTGTGGTAACCACTAGACCAACCTTAATACCAACCTTAATACTATAACCTTACATATTACTATAACCCTAATATGAATCTTATTGTCACGGATACTAAAAAACATCGTCCCAAAGGCAATTGCGTGCGGGTATTGAGAAAGAACGCCCAGTAAAACTCGCGTATAAACTTAAAGAGTGTTTTTCAACATTCGCACACCAGAATGCACACCAGAATGACAATTGTACACACCAGAATGACAATTGTAACGAAAAAGAGGTGTCGCGTGCACGGAGATGGGCCTTAAAATTTAGTGTGCGGTTTCTATATAAATATACTCAGTCAATAATCAAGTATTCATCACGCAAGAGTATGGACGCGGCGATAGTCAAGCTCAAATCCTCAGAAACTGTCTAAGAGTTGAACACAGAGTCGAACGTGTAACCTTTTGATTGCCGGTGACAAGGTTTTGAGCTCATTGTCGACTCCATGTATCGTCTGTCTATACAGCTGCATGTATATCATATATACACACACACCATAGCATTACTGATATGCAGTATATCAATAGAATACATATATCAATATTGTGCATGGTCTAGTGATTACCACACATGATGTCTATATGAGCTGGGAGACACAGGTTAATTCAAATCCTGGTCAAAGTCAGGGACTTAAAAAATAATTGAGGAGAAAGTGCTGCATTTGTAATAATACCAGCAAATGGTAAGACTTTCGGGTCTTTTCGGATAACGACCTTAAATCGTAGGCCCTCGGAACCCCTATCAATTGGGCTTCTAGCCTGTTGGGGTATTCCGTTCACCTAAAAGAGTGATAAATCTAATAAACTAAACTAAACTACCCCATTAGCTACATGCAGCAACATATATATACATATTTGCAAGAGTATGATCTCGTCTCATTTCTCATTTTACCTGCGTTCGATTTCGAAACCTCCACGCCGTACAAGATGGCGAACGTCAAAAAGGCGAACAAGAACACCACGGCTAACACACCAAGGACTTTCTCAAAGACACTCCATTTTCGGTTTACCGTGAAGTTTTTACGTGTCACCAAAGTGACCTGGCTTGCGGTGAAATCTTGTGTTACGCCTCCCATCTGTAGACGAGCTTCGGATGAGGCCATGATCTGTGCAGGTAAAGTAAGACGGGGGTAACCAATGAGTCAATTACACAAAGTGGGAAGTCGAACTGCTCTCAACGGGTCTCAACAACGAGTTCGGTGTGGTTTATAACAGCAGTGGTATGCATGGCTTATCTTTGACATCACGTAAATATTAATGAACAAATTATATGACATGACAAGTTTGTCAAGCCGTCATCGATTGATTATGTAAAGACTGCTACATGCCTATCTGTTTGGACTTTTAATATATTTATAATCTTTCTGATAAAAATGTCTTAAAGGGGTATACTCTTGCAGTCAAAAGTGTAGTTTATATGAAAGATCTTACTGACTTTAATTTATTTCCAAAGTTTCAGCATTCCTATTAATTTAGTTAAGAAGATATATATGATTATAGTTGAAGTTGAACATTTGAGGATTTTAACGCCATATTCGTTTGACGTAGCTGTTTTGAGTGCTCTTTGGATGAAAATTAGTCTGATTAAATTATTTAGTTCTTTATATACGAGAAAGTAGAGGAGCTTCTTAGGCATAATACGAGATAGAATCACTCAGAATTGGACCAAACTCTTCAACTTGCGATATCTTCTTAACTTATAGGGCTTTCGTTTAACCCGGCTCTTGCCGGACACTGTATAATTAAGGACACATCGTCCGAAACGTCGGCCATGAATATACTATGTATACTCTTACTTAAGTATTTTTCGACACATTTGAAATTCTCTTATTTCTCATTTTCATATATATTCACTGTATATAGTAAATCGCAAGCTATATTTTCTTCCTGTCCAAGCGAAATCATCTCTGTAGGTTTGTTTTTATGAAAAGCTGCTAACATTCCATCATCAGTGTAATTCATACAGTGAATACCAGGGGACAGGTCTTGTGGTTCTCGTGGTTCTTCTGGTTCTCGTGGTTCTCGTTGTTCTTGTGGTTCTCGTGGTTCTTGTGGTTCTCGCTGTTCTTGTGGTTCTTCTGGTTTTCGATGTTCTCGCGGTTCTTCTGGTTCTCGTAGTTCTTCTGGTTCTCGCTGTTCTTCTGGTTCTCGTAGTTCTTCTGGTTCTCGCTGTTCTTGTGGTTCTCGTGGTTCTTGTGGTTCTCGCTGTTCTTGTGGTTCTTCTGGTTCTCGCTGTTCTCGTGGTTCTTCTGGTTCTCGTAGTTCTTCTGGTTCTCGTGGTTCTCGTAGTTCTTCTGGTTCTCGTGGTTCTCGTAGTTCTTCTGGTTCTCGTGGTTCTCGTAGTTCTTCTGGTTCTCGTGGTTCTCGTAGTTCTTCTGGTTCTCGTGGTTCTCGCGTGGTTCTTCTGGTTCTCGTAGTTCTTCTGGTTCTCGTGGTTCTCGTAGTTCTTCTGGTTCTCGTAGTTCTCGTAGTTCTTCTGGTTCTCGTGGTTCTCGTAGTTCTTCTGGTTCTCGTAGTTCTCGTAGTTCTCGTAGTTCTCGTAGTTCTCGTAGTTCTTCTGGTTCTCGTGGTTCTTCTAGTTCTTATGAACCACGAGAACCACAAGAAGCAACTGGTCTTGGTTGGGTCTTAGAAAATCTCCACACTCGCAAAATATTCTTCCCTTTGATTTCCTTTACAAGTTATCGAACATAACTGCCAATATTATTCATAATATACCCTATAAATCATCCCCCTTAGCCTAGTTCATCCCCTTTAGCCTAGTTCATCCCCTTTAGCCTAGTTCATCCCCTTTAGCCTAGTTCATCCCCTTTAGCCTAGTCTATCCCTTTTAATCTAGTTTAAAAGGATGGATCTCCTTCATTCGCTATTTTGACAGTACACCAACCTTTTCGTTTTGATTAGTTTTGAGTTTTTAATCAGTATCATGTAGAGGCGGCACAAAGTTTGAACTTTAGTACTGGCATGAGATAAATGAAGTCTGATCATAAACCAATAAAGATTAATATATAATTAGTTTCCTGGCGTGGGAGCAGTATGAGTTCGCACTTCTCCTATACCCGAGGATCACAATTCATAGGTAAACACACGCTGTATGACGTTTGGATTCATTGGCCAGAATGAAACTCAATCGTGAATCATGGAAACACTCCTTTGATTAATTCCATTAATTAAAAAAAAGTCGTAATTTTTGCTCGACAGAATTAGATGTAGCTATCAAATATGTTCACACATGTGTTATTTCGATTACACTATTTTCAGTCTATGCAGCTCAATGTTTAGAATTTCTGAACTGTCATCAGGTGATTATACAGACCTGATTACAGATTGAATATCTAAAAATGTTGGTGTACTGCCGAAATAGCGTGTATAGTAGTCTAACGTTTCGAGGGAAGGTTCTTCGTGAGAGAGTGAAACGTGAAACTACGAAAGCCCTTCGCTCGAAACGTTAGACAACTTACACACTATTTTGGCATTACACCAATGTTTTTAGATATTTATTTGTATTTCTACACTGCCTACGCAGCACAACACGTTTGATTACAGATTGTGTATACTGCGCTCCATGCAGCTGAATAGCCGTTAGAGCATCTTGCTGCTCAGTCAGAAGGCTACAGGTTGTTCACATATGTAACCTTCACTCTACTACCATCTCATTCCTTGTAGCTGAATGGTTAGAGTATCTGACTAGTCATCAGGTTACAATTTGTACACCTTCAGTCTATCTCATTCCTTGTAGCTCAATGATTAGAGCATCTCGCATGTCATCAGAGGGTTACAGGTTGTAAACATATATGTAACCTTTGCTCTACCATATTAGTCCACATGAGAAGGTTACAGGTTGTACACATATGTATAACCTTCACTCATCATCTTAGTCCATGTAGCTCAATACTTCGAGCATCTCACTGGTCATCAGAAGTTACAGGTTGTACAGATATGTAACCTTCGCTCTATCATCTTAGTCCATGTAGCTCAATAGTAGAGCATCTCACTGGTCATCAGAAGGTTACAGGTTGTACACATATGTAACCTTCTCTTATCATCTTAGTCCATGTAGCTCAATGGTTAGAGCATCTCATTGGTCATCACTCATCAGAAAGTTACAGGTTGTACATATATCTAATATTATATTTTTTCCAAATATATTAGTCCACATAAGAAGGTTACAGATCGTATGTAACCTTCACTCATCATCTTTGTCCATGTAGCTTAATAGTTAGAGCATCTCACTGGTCATCAGAAGTTACAGGTTGTACACATATGTAACCTTCGCTCTACCCTATGAGTCCATGTAGCTTAATAGATGATCAGATTACAGGTGACGCCCTAAAAGATAGCTTTACACACGGTTTAGTTTGGTGTAGATGTATCCGCGTTATCTTGTTCAGTAGGTGGTCTCATAATATACAAAATATCACTGATTACAGATGACTAGAAATGCAAGCCATGGTAGCGTACGCTATGCTTCTCCAGAGACCTTTATGTTCGAGTAAAAAATCCGACTGCGCCCGTTGGAATCGTGCAGCGAACACAGCTGGTTTGAATGCCAAGCAAATAGTTCGGGTGCGTTCAACAAACGACAATCCAACTGCTGTGAAGTACATTATGTGAACGGCGACACACAACAGGCTGCTGGCGAACTGATGGAATGAGGTATATCTGTTACGATCATTATGATCATCACACACTACGTGATACGACAAGAGCCGATTAATACCAAGGAGAATCTCCAGTCAGCGAATACCTCTCACTAGCCTAGCCAAGGAACCAAGTCTCAGCACCCAAAGCTCCTCGGCTCTGAGGTAGGTACAATACTTGAATGACACAGGAAGTTGTGGGTTTTCGCTGTGGGAGGATGGAGGGGCTTTGTATATAGAACAAAATATCTAGCGATACTGCATGGTGATTCTAGTTAGCGTTGGCCTCGCAATATCGTATCGAGTGACGGCTTCAGACTAATTTCTATATCACTTGCTTATCTTGCCGTGAACTTTAACATCCTATCGACACGATATGGAACACGATTTCATTTCCTCCAAGAACTAATACAGCGAAACGTCGTTAACTTAAACATATATACCATCAAGATATACGGGCGCAGCTTCGTTCGAGTGACTTCAGACTAATTTCTATATCACTTGCTTATGTTTCGGTGAACTTTTATAACTAATCAATATGCAATCATACATTTCCTCCAAAAACAATCACATTTAAATTTGAAATGCCGTTGTTATACCATATGTATATTGTATACATAGGCGCATCTTCGAACTTATATAGTGATTATGTTTTGAAGTAATCATCTCACTTTTCTAGCCTCACAAAGATACTCAGAGACTGAGTGAATTCCCTAACGCGCGGGTTATCAAATGTGAACGCCCCAACCGCCGGTGCAGAGATGGCTATAGTAGGACGCAGATTTAGCAAGACTAAAAAATAGCGCGCAATTTGACAACGCCGCAGATTGATTTGTAATCGCCATTGCGCGTGAGCCTGGCTATGACTTGAACCGAGCCAGGAGTGGAGGGATATTGCCCGTGCGCCCCATGACTATCAGTGCAGCGTCGTGGTGCGCAACAAGATGTCTTACCACAACAACACGCCCTACGACAACAACAAGCTGGCTTACTACAACAACTTAGCCCGGCTATAGAAAACGAGGCAGGAGAGGAGCCAGGGATATTGTGGATTGCGCGCGTCCCATGAATATCGGTGGCAGTGCGTCGTGGTGCGCAACAAGCTGTACTGTCTTATGACAACAACAACACTTACGACAACAAGAAGCTGTCTTACGACAACAACAACACTTACGACAACAACAACACTTACGACAACAACATGCGTTACGACAACAACTTAGCCCGGCTATAGGAAACGAGGCAGGAGAGATATTGCGGATTGCGCGCGTTCCATGAATATCAGTCCGTCGACGCTGCGCGCAACAAGCCTCAGTAGAACCATAGGACCCGGCAGGGGGCCATGGGGGCACGTGCTACCCCTCTTATGAAAAGTGCCTTTTTTGAACAAAGAATATAGCAGTCAGACCATGCGCACATCCAGAGAGCATATATATACCGCGGTATAGGTGGGCCATTTGGTCTTCTTGAGCTCACTGGGTGTGTTTCGGGGACACGTGGAGAGAAAGGGGACGCGGTAATTGCAAGTGCGCTTACGGAGGAGAGTGTGTTACGACAACAACTACTAATCAAGCATTTTGTTTATTTCTTTTAGTACAACACGTCCTGATTCATTCCTCGTCGTCTGAAATATGCAATCAAGTGAAGTGCGTAAACTGAAATCGAACGAAAACGTAGATGATGATGGTGGTGATGATGATCCCTGTGGCAAGCGAGTCCAGTCGTTGACCATCGCATATTCTCGGTTTACGGTCCTGGAACGTGTTCTTCTCATCGTCATCTGTGTAATATTCGTTCTCGCTGTCGTTTTTGGTGTTCTCTATGGCACTACGCGGACGAAACACGAAATGAGTAAGCCGAGTTTATTAGTTAGGAATATGAGCTTTCCCAACAAATCAATCGAACCAGTACATCATTGTGACCAACAAGTAATATTTGATCGTTCACTCGATTGAACTATCCAAGCTCACACATTTTGGATATATAGCAATAGTGTTTTGGATATATAGTGCTTTGGATATATAGCAAAGTGCCATGATTTTAGTAATGAAATACTGTTTAAAACTTGAAAAGCCAAGTTACTTGAATATGTCATCGATCCATAATAAAGGAGGGCGTGTTTCCTAGCCATATAGACAAGGCTTCATATATAATCATAAAAAGTGCATAAAAATTCATTTAAAGTTATTAAAAATAGCATTTTTGAATAGATGTACAGTATCAGTGGACATGAGTCTCCTAATGTTCTCTGACTCTGGTAATGAATTGCAGTCTTTCAGAGAGTGATTATAAGACATTAATTATCCCTTGTTGATATTTGATTTAAAAGATCTAAGATTATGTTTCCCACGAGTGTCCTGGTGTGAGTAAGCCAGTTCGTAATGTCGACTGCGCATAAAAATGACGCGTTCTGCGTCGGGATAAAACTTATTTCAATTCATAACATCAGGCTGAGGAATTCAGTATAACGAATTTGCAAGTGCAAATAGAAATGCAAACATCTATTGTGGTTTTAGCCTGATGTTATGAATTGAAATAAGTTTTATCCCGACGCAGAACGCGTCATTTTGATGTGCAGTCGACATTACGAACTGGCTTATTACACAAGTATCACTATATATTAAATTATTAATTAGTTATAAACATACATACAACGCTACATAGTTTCTCCTGGTACTAAGAGTCTAACCAGTTCAGTGTACTTAGGGCATTACTAGCTGAAGAAGACGCAGGTTGGTCAAGTGTACTTTTGATTGACTCGTAAGTAAAAAAAGAAATATCGTGGGAATACCAGGCCATATAGAGCTCTGTCTCAGATATCGACAGACGCGGAGAAAGGATTTGAGAGATTTTACAGAATGTTTCCATAGTATCTGGAAAATCTGTCAATCTCCCTATAAATAAGGTAGCGTTCGTTACTTGATATAAATCAATGCTCTAATTGATTAGCGACAACGAGTAAATTACCACTTAATATCCGCAGTACTGATACACAAGACCGACATGGGACCCCAGGTAGGGGGTCTCTGCAGGCTAGTTTACACCTGCATGGATAGTAGAAAGACGTCTGGATAGGAAACTAAGATCACGTGTGACGTTTCCAGAGTGCTCATTGGTTAAGGCACCAGTTGATCGCGTGAAAACCTAGTTGAAAGTCGTGATGTCACAAAATCTCCATAAATCGCAACTTTTAGCAATAATACAGCTAAAAATGATAGTCATTATTATAATAATACTCAGAATAATTTTTCTGACGATATGAGCTTGACGATCGTCCATGTATCGTCTGTGTTTAAGACTTGTTGCTCAGCCTCAGGTAAACCAGCTGTTGTGCTCTATTGGTTACCACACATGTTTATGAGCTGGGAGAGACAGGTTCAAATCCTGGGTCGGACCACCACTTATGGTCTTAAAAATAATTGAGGTAGAAAGTGCTGCCTTTGTAATAATATCAGCAAATGGTAAGACTTTCGGGTCTTCTCGGATAACGACCTTAAATCATTGGCCCTCAGAAACCCTATCAATTGGGCTTCTAGCCTGTTGGGGTATTCCGTTCACCTAAAAGAGTGATAAACTAGGTTATGGTGTACGAGAGAATTGTTTAACGCTGAATATTATCGTAAAATAAGTTCTACCATGCATTAACCAGCATACATATAGTTCCATTATGTCTGAATGTATGTCTATACATGCGTCCTTTATCATGGATTACAAGAAGCTGAATTGAGCATGTTACAGCTAATTCAAAATACAGCTGCCAGACTTGTTGCAAGGGTTAAATAATCAGATCATATCTAATATCTCCCCTGGGCCTGTGCTTCGTAATCTTCACTGGAAGGATTGTTTTTAAGATACTGATAATTACTTTCAAAGCTTTACATGGCCAGGCACCTATTTATATTACTGATTTACTAACTAAATATAAACCTACTCGTACTTTAAGATCATCTGCTACTTGAGCCAAAATCCAAAACGGTGACTCTTGGAGACAGAACATTCTCAGTTGCCGCACCAAAACTGTGGAATTCATTACCACAGGAAATTAGAAGCATTGATATTTTAAGTAGTTTTAAGCCAGCACTTAAGACTTTTCTTTTTTAAAATTAATAGTTTTTTGTTCATAGTGGTAATATATGTAGTAGGCTTTATCTTATAATGAAACTGTAATTAGTTTTATAAGTAAATTTAAGAATATATTGTTGTAAGAGCATGGAGACTATTGTATAATGCTCCTAATACGTCTTTATTATTATTATTATTATTATTATTATTATAGAAATGTTGGAACGTTTGAACTCAGACAAGGCTCATGTTAAATATATCATTAGGAAAATCATTAATATTGCAATAAGGACGACATACTACGTTTTCTGTTCTAGAAACAAGGATTGGAAGTATCTTACTTTTTATATCATATATTTATGTAAATGTGTAGTGCAACATATAACCATTATAGTATATCAAGTAGCCAATTGTAAATTACCTTTAACAGTGAGATTTGCAGTTGTAAGTATATAAAAAAATTCAATAAAGTTTTCATTATTATTATGAACCTGTTGGTATAAATAGCGTTGACTAAGGTACCCCGCTAAGCGTGTTAATTACCTGCATGTTTATTAGATTAAACGTGAAAGAGAATTGCATGTTAAGTAGATTATAAAGGCGAGAAGTAACGTCGATATAACATGAACCACATGACAATGCACTTCAATTAAACACTGCTCCCAAACTTCCTTCAATGCCCATGAAACAATGCTGGCTTCAATTTAAAGTTGGCAATGAGATCGTAATATATGTACAGGGGTAATGTATTAAAGAAATATAACATATAGTTTTGAATGTTTATATATATACTATGATATAAACTATGCCAAAAGTCTCACAGCATGGCCAAGTGTTTATTTATCACAGTATATAAACATAAACAACATGATATATTTCTTTTCTCAAAAATGCATTGATAATTTATGAGAAAACACAAAGGAAAATCGTGTCATTACGTATGAAGATGAAATTTTTGAACGACAAGATATATTACATTTCTTCTTGGTAGAACCCAAAGATTATGAATATGTAAAATCCCCGACTTCTCTCATAGTATTTTTTAAATAAAGAATGGACGAAGGGCCTTTGCTTAAAACATTATCACCTCCTACACACCGATATTTCGGTAGTACACCAACCTTTTAAAGTATTCGATTTGTATTTCAACCGCCTTCCTATACCCAGCACAACACTTTTCACTGCAACTGTTGGTATTTCTGTTTGTATTTTGTTAGAGACAACGCATTGTCAAGAAGACAACACGTGCCTTACAGCGGATTGTGTGAAGATTTCCGCAGGTATCTTTATGGATTTAGGCTTTGTTACATAGATGCTGTAATCATTCAGAGCTATGCATGGACTGAGATAATGAGTGAAGGTTACATATGTGTACAACCTGTAACCTTCTGATGACAAGTGAGATACTCTAACTATTGAGCTACATGGACTAAGATGATAGAGTGAAGGTTACATATGTGTACAACCTGTAACCTTCTAATGACCAGTGAGATGTTCTAACCATTGAGCTACATGGACTAAGATGGTAGAGTGAAGGTTACATATATGTGTACAACCTGTAACCTTCTGATGACCAGTGAGATGCTCTAACTATTGAGCTACATGGACTAAGATGGTAGAGTGAAGGTTACATATGTGTACAGGTTGTACACATATGTAACCTTCACTCTATCATCTTAGTCCATGTAGCTCAATGGTTAGAGCATCTCACTGGTCATCAGAAGGTTACAGGTTGTGTAACCTTCTGATGAACAGTGAGATACTCTAACGATGATCTATTATATCTTACCTCTCAATCTTAAGAGATCATGCAAAGCGTAGACTGGACCACAAACCCTTGCAACGACTTTTACAAATTTTCATGTGGCAAGTGGGAGGAAAGCCATGAAATTGATGACTCCAGAACATCATTAAGTCAGTTTGGTGAACTATCACAAGAAAACAATGACTTCGTGAGAACAAAGTTGGAAAATAAAGAGACGTTGAACAAGTATAAAAAGGTGTGTTATATATACATTTATATTTAATATTTATATATATATATATAATGTACATTGATGTTGTGAATGTGGGAGAGCTTGGAGTGGACAGATGATACATAGACGATCGTCAAGCTCAGATCATCAAGCTCAAATCTTCTCAAATCACGCGCCACCCCCGCGTGCTTCCTCCCTAATTCCAATAGTTGTCAATGTCTATATTTTATATTCAGAATTCGGCCGTCTCCAAGGCATTATTAGACTACGTTTCGTGTCTGGAAGCGGAGAAAAGAGACGAAAGTTTGGGATTTCAACCACTCTACGATCTTATCAAGCAATACGGCTCGTGGAACATCACAGATCCGGGATGGCAGGACTCCAAGTGGGAGCTGATGAGTAACTTAGTTGATATTCATCGAAATCTTTCAGTCATGCCGCTGTTTTCACCAGTAATTGGAGAAGATTTAAAGAATTCCTCAAATAACATTATCAAGGTAACTTTTAGTTATAAAATAAATGTATACACTCATGAGATATCTAAAAAGGTTGGCGTACTGCCGAAATAGCGTGTAAGTAGTTTAACGTTTCGAGAGTTTGATGTTTCACTCTCTGATGAAGGGCCTTCGCTCAACGCTATTTCGGCAGTACACCAACCTTTTTAGATATTTGATTTGTATTTCTACACTGCCTACGCAGCACAACACGTTTTATAATGTACACTGCTGTAGTGAATGTGGGAGAACTTGGAGTAGATAGACAATACATAGACGATCGTCAAGCTAAATCCTCAGAAAATGTTTCTCAGTCCCAGACAGGAATCGAACCTGTAACCTTCTGATTGCCAGTGAGACGCTCTAACCATTGAGCTACCGAGACTCAGATGGAGAGCGAAGGTTACAATGATGTACTGGTTCGATTAATATATGTACGCCTATGCGGCAGTCACTATATATACGACAAGTTTCTATCACAAATCCTCAATCAAGACCCTAAGAACAGACACATTGAGTCCTTAGAAAATTGCGGTTCCATTCTCTTCAGACGTTCTTTGAGTTTTTCAAAGCTTGAATAGTGAGGAAACTATACATTTATCTTTATAGATTTTCCCCTCAAATACATGGTATAAACTTAGAGATATGTATGTGAGAAATATTTCATTCTATAACAAGGTAGGAACTAGACTACTATTTACGTATGGTATCCCAACCATCCTCTTATATCCACCCACGAACCCATCTATCATCCATCCATCCACCAGTCCATCCAAACACCAATCCACCCATCAAAACACCCAACCACCCAACCAACAATCCATCCATATATCCACATTCATTCATTCATTCATCCAACCAACCAACCAATTAAAGTGTTTATGAAACGAAAATTGAGATGACTTTTTCATTGATTTATTTGAAAGAACTCCTCAAATGATAAAGAATGGCGTTTGTAGTTCTTCCATACCTTATCTCATTCATCCAACCATCCAACCAACAAACCATCCATCCAACCCATCCATCCAACCCATCCATCCTATCAATCAATCCAACTAACCAACCATTCACTGTACGTATTCGCTCATCCATCCCTTCTCACCCTGTAGTTGCGAACTTCTTACAAGACCTTAATTCTGTCTGTCATCACAAAACTGGCCAACACCACCAAGGATAACCCAGATATGCTACGACAAATGGAGGGCATCTATAACATTGAACGACGTCTTGCTCAGGTATAGTGTACCAAAAATAGTTTTAATCTCACTGTGTTTGCCATAACACAAGTTACTTCATCGAATTGAACTTGCCACACTCATCAGGTGAATAATTATAGCGTAACAGTGTGACAGAATATATACAAGGAAGCATAATTAAATAGATTGGATCATGTTACATGGTTTAATAAGTATTTCTTTCGATGTCGACATGCGGAAATGAGTTCGTTACGTTTATTGAGGGAGCTTAGTTCCGGGTGGTAGATGATAATGAATTTTTCGGAGAGGCATAAGTTACAGCGCTCTGCTTATGCATTGAGCACTCTATCTGTATGATTTTGTATGCGCTAGTTTATGTCTTAACGACAGTCTCTATCGCTAAATTTATATATATATATATATATATATATATATATATATATATATATATATATATATATATATATATATAGTTTGAGCACTATGGTTTGGTTTTGAGCAGTTTGAGCACTATGGCATGGTTTTTGATGTCCCACATTCGTGTGGCATCAAGGGTGACTGTAAATAGCAGTTACCTTCATCCTGCTCATCAGCACTACACTGATGAGGCCCAAAAGGCCGAAACGGTACCGTCTGTAGTTATATATATATATATATATATATATATATATATATATATATATATATATATAAATCGAACAAAAGGCCAGAATTTCTTCAAGGTTCCACGGTTAAAATACAACATCAAATAAGGAACACTTAAAAATCTTTATTTACGTTTCGGGGCAAGCCCCTTCTTCAGAATAATAAAAAAGAATATATATATTTGATATTAGAGAGGATTTAATATTGTCAAATACATATATGGAAAAAGTGACTGCCCCAACCGGGAATCGAACCCTGGTATCCGAATCAACGTTTCGGCGCTCTAACCTTTGAGCTATTGAGACACCGTCAGAATCGCCATCAACAGGCAGACATCTCATCTTACCATAATGTGGAGCTCTAAGGCCTCTCGAGCGCACTTCCCAAAGTAGCGAAGCAAACCTAATTAGTATTTCGTAAGAAATACACAAAGGAAAACCACGCCCCGTATCCGTATTACTCACCTCTCGCTAAGGAATTGGTGTTTATGTTTCGCTTTTCTTCTGATAGATTTCGATGCCACCAGAACAAGCTAGGAAAAAGGAAGAGAATTATAAAAAGGTTACGATAAAAGAACTCCAGGAATACACTGGTAAAACGGTTAGTTTAAAGTGCCCATAACCTCAAAACTTTTTATTGTCTTATTTGGAAGAACTTTTAAAATGATAAAGTAACTTCTTTTGAAGATTTTGAAGATTCGCTTTCTTTTTTAGATATATCAGTTTGTTTGATATGCAAATATCTGGAATTTCGTCACACATGCATAATGACTTATCAGAGAATGTTATATATATAGCAAAGTGAAAAGGTGGTAAACTGCCAAGAATTTAGTGACGAGATACTGACGTTTCGAGCGGAGCCCTTCATCAGAGTAAGATGGTCTTACTCTGATGAAGGGCTCCGCTCGAAACGTCAGTATCTCGTCACTAAATTCTTGGCAGTTTACCACCTTTTCACTTTGCTATATATTCAAAACACTGTCTACGCAGCACTCTACAATGTTATATATATTTGTCTTCATGAAATGAAAACACTAAAGTGTGAATAACACGTGTGTGCGTTTCTCCCACAACACCAAACTTCTTGAGTTTAAAGGATTTCGTTCGAGAATGAAAGAGATATACACGTTTCTCCGATAAGTCATTATGCATGTGTGACGAAATTCCAGACATTTGCATATCAAACAAACTGATATATCTCAAAAAGAAAGCAAAGAAACGAAAATCTTCAAAAGAAGTTACTTTATCATTTTAAAAGTTCTTCCAAACAAGACAATAAAACATTTTGAGGTTATGGGCACTTTAACATCACGGTTTAAGAAACAACGGAATGAAAGAAATATAAATAAATTTCTGAGGCAGTCCTTTCCAACATCCCTTGCTCTATATCCTTAGAACTTATTTAAAACACAAATATTGTATTTCGTGTTTAGTTTAATTGGCTGGATTACTTTCAAAGATTATTTCGTGACGTTAATGTGGATATAACAGAGCAAAGTTATGTGGGACTTACGGAAATGGATTACTTTCGTAATATGTCGAGTGTTATAGAAAGTACAAATGATGTGTAGGTATTACAAAGGTTTGTATGAGCAGTATGGGGTAGGAGGAGTGATGTGACAGTGAGCTGAGGAAGGTGAGGTGGGTAAGGTGAGGTGAGGTGGATGGATGAGGTGAGATAACGTGAGGTGAGGAAGGTAAGGTGAGGTGGACGGATGAAGTGAGATAAGGTGAGACGCGGATGAGGTGAGATAAGGTGAGGAAGGTAAGGTGGGTAAGGTGAGGTGGGTAAGGTGGGTAAGGTGAGGTGGGTAAGGTGAGGTGGGTAAGGTGAGGTGGGTAAGGTGAGGTGGGTAAGGTGAGGTGGGTAAGGTGAGGAAGGTGAGGTGGGTAAGGTGAGGTGGGTAAGGTGAGGAAGGTGAGGTGGGTAAGGTGAGGAAGGTGAGGTGGGTAAGGTGAGGAGGTGAGGTGGGTAAGGTAAGATAAGGTGAGGTGAGGTGGGTAAGGTGAGGAAGGTGAGGTGGGTGAGGTGAGGAAGGTGAGGTGAGGTGGGTAAGGTGAGGAAGGTGAGGTGGGTAAGGTGAGGAAGGTGAGGTGGGTAAGGTAAGATAAGGTGAGGTGGGTAAGGTGAGGAAGGTAAGGTGGGTAAGGTGAGGTGGGTGAGGTGGGTAAGGTGAGGAAGGTGAGGTGGGTAAGGTGAGATAAAGTGAGGTGGGTAAGGTGAGATAAGGTGAGGTGGGTAAGCTGAGGTGGGTAAGATGGGATGGGTGAGCAAAGTGTCGGTAAACGAAGAATGAGGTGGGAGACATATGTATTCCTTTTAAATGAACATTGAACTGTTCCAACTGTAGAGACCTTGGAAACTATGTTATATGGACTGTCGTTTGTGGTATGAAAACATTCCTTAGTAAAACTCTTCAAGATGATTTCCAAGACTATTACGAGATCTTGATAGGAAAACGACTAAAACATCCTCGTTGGAAAACTTGTCTTCAGTTAACACAAAATTACTTGGGATTGCCGTTAAGTATGTTATACTTAAACGAAAAGTTTGGCAAAAGTCAAATAAAACAGGTATGATATTTATAATTAACCCGGCACATGACGTCACGGGTCATTTGGCAGAAGAACCCTAATTATTTTTAATTTAATTTAACTTAATTTTATCTTAAAAAATACCAAAAAAGAAACCTAACATAGATTGCACTATACAGTATTATTATTACATTGAGTCGGCATTGTTGTTGGTCAATTCCCCCGCTAAAGCCGCGTTAATCCCGGCATGTCCGCGGGTCTGGGGGTGCGGGAGATTCCACTGACTACTGCATAAGTCAGTGTCAATGTCCTTTAAAACTAGTAAGATGTTTTTTTTCTTTCTGAGGTTGAAGAAATGGTGACAGGAATTCGAGAGGTTTTTGTTGAAAATCTTCGGAGTATCAGTTGGATGGACGAAGAAACAAAGAAAGCAGCTATTAAAAAGGTTAACAATAGTTTCACGTCTTCATAATATAAGAATTATAAAATAACTTTGGGATTTTTTTTAAAAAGGTATTTTTTTAAAAAGGTATTTTCCAATGGATTATTTTTACTTAAACAATATTTTAATACAGAATATTAGTTCTGAATATTTTCCATTCAAAAAAATATCAAATAAATATCAAATAATCAAATTCGTTTCATGGGGCACTTTAACAATGACTTAAAATATCCTCCTCACTCATCTTTCGTGTTGTTCTCTTCTTCTTCTTCTTCTTCTTCTTCTTCTTCTTCTTCTTCTTCTTCTTCTTCTTCTTCTTCTTCTTCTTCTTCTTCTTCTTCTTCTTCTCTTCTTCTTCTTCTTCTTCTTCTTCTTCTTCTTCTTCTTCTTCTTCTTCTTCTTCTTCTTCTTCTTCTTCTTCTTCTTCTTCTTCTTCTTCTTCTTCTTCTTCTTCTTCTTCTTCTTCTTCTTCTTCTTCTTCTTCTTCTTCTTCTTCTTCTTCTTCTTCTTCTTCTTCTTCTTCTTCTTCTTCTTCTTCTTCTTCTTCTTCTTCTTCTTCTTCTTCTTCTCTTCTTCTTCTTCTTCTTCTTCTTCTTCTTCTTCTTCTTCTTCTTCTTCTTCTTCTTCTTCTTCTTCTTCTTCTTCTTCTTCTTCTTCTTCTTCTTCTTCTTCTTCTTCTTCTTCTTCTTCTTCTTTCTTCTTCTTCTCTTCTTCTTCTTCTTCTTCTTCTTCTTCTTCTTCTTCTTCTTCTTCTTCTTCTTCTTCTTCTTCTTCTTCTTCTTTCTTCTTCTTTCTTCTTCTTCTTCTTCTTCTTCTTCTTCTTCTTCTTCTTCTTCTTCTTCTTCTTCTTCTTCTTCTTCTTCTTCTTCTTCTTTCTTCTTCTTCTTCTTCTTCTTCTTCTTCTTCTTCTTCTTCTTCTTCTTCTTCTTCTTCTTCTTCTTCTTCTTCTTCTTCTTCTTCTTCTTCTTCTTCTTCTTCTTCTTCTTCTTCTTCTTCTTCTTCTTCTTCTTCTTCTTCTTCTTCTTCTTCTTCTTCTTCTTCTTCTTCTTTCTTCTTCTTCTTCTTCTTCTTCTTCTTCTTCTTCTTCTTCTTCTTCTTCTTCTTCTTCTTCTTCTTCTTCTTCTTCTTCTTCTTCTTCTTCTTCTTCTTCTTCTTCTTCTTCTTCTTCTTCTTCTTCTTCTTCTTCTTCTTCTTCTTCTTCTTCTTCTTCTTCTTCTTCTTCTTCTTCTTCTTCTTCTTCTTCTTCTTCTTCTTTCTTCTTTCTTCTTCTTCTTCTTCTTCTTCTTCTTCTTCTTCTTCTTCTTCTTCTTCTTCTTCTTCTTCTTCTCCTTCTTCTTCTTCTTCTTCTTCTTCTTCTTCTTCTTCTTCTTCTTCTTCTTCTTCTTCTTCTTCTTCTTCTTCTTCTTCTTCTTCTTCTTCTTCTTCTTCTTCATCTTCTTCTTCTTCTTCTTCTTTCTTCTTCTTCTTCTTCTTCTTCTTCTTCTTCTTCTTCTTCTTCTTCTTCTTTCTTCTTCTTCTTCTTCTTCTTCTTCTTCTTCTTCTTCTTCTTCTTCTTCTTCTTCTTCTTCTTTCTTCTTCTTCTTCTTCTTCTTCTTCATCTTCTTCATCTTCTTCTTCTTCTTCTTCTTCTTCTTCTTCTTCTTCTTCTTCTTCTTCTTCTTCTTCTTCTTCTTCTTCTTCTTCTTCTTCTTCTTCTTCTTCTTCTTCTTCTTCTTCTTCTTCTTCTTCTTCTTCTTCTTCTTCTTCTTCTTCTTCTTCTTCTTCTTTCTTCTTCTTCTTCTTCTTCTTCTTCTTCTTCTTCTTCTTCTTCTTCTTCTTCTTCTTCTTCTTCTTCTTCTTCTTCTTTCTTCTTCTTCTTCTTCTTCTTCTTCTTCTTCTTCTTCTTCTTCTTCTTCTTCTTCTTCTTCTTCTTCTTCTTCTTCTTCTTCTTCTTCTTCTTCTTCTTTCTTCTTCTTCTTCTTCTTCTTCTTCTTCTTCTTTCTTCTTCTTCTTCTTCTTCTTCTTCTTCTTCTTCTTCTTCTTCTTCTTCTTCTTCTTCTTCTTCTTCTTCTTCTTCTTCTTCTTTCTTCTTCTTCTTCTTCTTCTTCTTCTTCTTCTTCTTCTTCTTCTTCTTCTTCTTCTTCTTCTTCTTCTTTCTTCTTCTTCTTCTTCTTCTTCTTCTTCTTCTTCTTCTTCTTCTTCTTCTTCTTCTTCTTCTTCTTCTTCTTCTTTCTTCTTCTTCTTCTTCTTCTTTCTTCTTCTTCTTCTTCTTCTTCTTCTTCTTCTTCTTCTTCTTCTTCTTCTTCTTCTTCTTCTTCTTCTTCTTCTTCTTCTTCTTCTTCTTCTTCTTCTTCTTCTTCTTCTTCTTCTTCTTCTTCTTCTTCTTCTTCTTCTTCTTCTTCTTCTTCTTCTTCTTCTTCTTCTTCTTCTTCTTCTTCTTCTTCTTCTTCTTCTTCTTCTTCTTCTTCTTCTCTTCTTCTTCTTCTTCTTCTTCTTCTTCTTCTTCTTCTTCTTCTTCTTCTTCTTCTTCTTCTTCTTCTTCTTTCTTCTTCTTCTTCTTCTTCTTCTTCTTCTTCTTCTTCTTCTTCTTCTTCTTCTTCTTCTTCTTCTTCTTTTCTTCTTCTTCTTCTTCTTCTTCTCTTCTTCTTCTTCTTCTTCTTCTTCTTCTTCTTCTTCTTCTTCTTCTTCTTCTTCTTCTTCTTCTTCTTCTTCTTCTTCTTCTTCTTCTTCTTCTTCTTCTTCTTCTTCTTCTTCTTCTTCTTCTTCTTCTTCTTCTTCTTCTTCTTCTTCTTCTTCTTCTTCTTCTTCTTCTTCTTCTTCTTCTTCTTCTTCTTCTTCTTCTTCTTCTTCTTCTTCTTCTTCTTCTTCTTCTTCTTCTTCTTCTTCTTCTTCTTCTTCTTCTTCTTCTTCTTCTTCTTCTTCTTCTTCTTCTTCTTCTTCTTCTTCTTCTTCTTCTTCTTCTTCTTCTTCTTCTTCTTCTTCTTCTTCTTCTTCTTCTTCTTCTTCTTCTTCTTCTTCTTCTTCTTCTTCTTCTTCTTCTTCTTCTTCTTTCTTCTTCTTCTTCTTCTTCTTCTTCTTCTTCTTCTTCTTCTTCTTCTTCTTCTTCTTCTTCTTCTTCTTCTTCTTCTTCTTCTTCTTCTTCTTCTTCTTCTTTCTTCTTCTTCTTCTTCTTTCTTCTTCTTCTTCTTCTTCTTCTTCTTCTTCTTCTTCTTCTTCTTCTTCTTCTTCTTCTTCTTCTTCTTCTTCTTCTTCTTCTTCTTCTTCTTCTTCTTCTTCTTCTTCTTCTTCTTCTTCTTCTTCTTCTTCTTCTTCTTCTTCTTCTTCTTCTTCTTCTTCTTCTTCTTCTTCTTCTTCTTCTTCTTCTTCTTCTTCTTCTTCTTCTTCTTCTTCTTCTTCTTCTTTCTTCTTCTTCTTCTTTCTTCTTCTTCTTCTTCTTCTTCTTCTTCTTCTTCTTCTTCTTCTTCTTCTTCTTCTTCTTCTTCTTCTTCTTCTTGAGTCATCCTATTCCTAAAGGTGTCGGTGAGGCATTCACGAAGTTAAAATATCCTCCTAACTCATCTTTCGTGTTGCTCACTTCTTCTTCTTCTTGAGTCATCCTATTCCTTCAGGTGTCGGTGAGGCATTCACGAAGTTAGTACGCCAATACTTGCAGTCTTGCATTGCATTTATTAAATCTTTTCCTGAAAGACCCCTGTCCTTTTCTAATATTGATTTGATGGTAACGTATGGGAGACCTACACGTTGTTTCGCGTCTGGAGTCCAAAGTAGTAGCTTGCCAACTACTTCATTGGTGACGAAAGACGTGACCTGCGCAAGAGCTAATCAACGGCGTTTTACAACCTGAGAAATACGAGGCAGGTTTCCAGAGAAATTTGTTGGAATGATGTTCTCTCCAGGAGATGTTGTACACTGTATATGTAGCACTCTGGTGTATGTACCATCAAATTTCTCGCAGCGTGCTACGTTTAGCGTCCACTATATCTGAACCATAGAGTAAGATCGTTTCGATTGATGCCTGAAAGACTTTGGTCTTAGTTTCTTTCTCGATAGGCGCCTTCCACACTTTTTGAAGAGAGTGTATGGCGCCACAAGCCTGTCCGATTCTGGTGTTCATATCATGCTCGGATTCCGTATATCCACCAACTGTTAATAGAATATTTTGTTGCTAATGGACTATTTTTCGCAATTTATATTTTATTTTATATTATATTATACTATATTATACTATATTATATTATATTATATTATATTATATTATATTATATTACATTATGTGCTTTACATATGATGTTTCTTTGGACACTTAGGCGAGAAGTATAAAAGAAAATATAGGTTATCCAAAGATTCTTCTTGATCAAGAAAAGTTCAACAAGAAATACGAAAAAGTAAGTATAAATTACTATATCGATGATCTGAGATTATAACGTCGCTTCTCATTGGCTGCCATGCGAGCGCGGGAATTACCAGCCGAAATTTTCATCTTCATGGAGTTTTTGCTGTCAAAGTTACCGGATGTGATGTCACAAGAAGTAACAAAAGAAAGCTGGTTTGGAATGCCTGCCACAAAATGCCTCTTGTGACATCACATCCGATAACTTTAACAGCAACAAAGTCCATGAAGATGAAATTTTCGGCTGACAATATATATTATGATTTTGCTCAGGAAGATCCAAATATTGCGAATATGTAAAATCCCCAAATGTGAAATAGGCACATTAAATAAGACAACGTTAATTTTCCTTTCAGGCACTTTAAACTTCCACACACTATTTCTGCGACCAACTTTTTAGAGTATTCAATTCATGTATTTCTATACTGTCTACGGAGCTCCATACTTCTATATCGCTAATTTGTTAATATATTTGTTCATTTCTATAGCTTGAAATAGATGAGAAAGATTATTTCGGGAACAACATGAGAAAAAGAAAGTTCCAAGCGAAGGAAAATTTAGAAAAGATTTTAAAGCCAGTTGATAAGAGCGAGTAAGACTTATTAAACTACCGTGAAAGACTGGGACTAGTTCAGTTTTTTTATCTTTAAATAGTCCGTTATAAATACATGTATTTGTTTTGAAACTATTTGAAAGTTTTTATTATTTCTCAAAGGACATTGGCAACAAAAATTAAGTTTGTCTAATATGAAAGAACTCGTAAAATGATAGAGTAACACCTTTTCCGTATTTTACTTCATTTTTGAAATATTTCAGTTTGTTTGATATGTAAATGAAATGGTCTCTGACGTCGGGTGCAGGGTAGAGAATTTTTACACATTAAAAAATGTCTTATATCTCAGTGATTGCTAACGTTTACAACGTTCATTATCACGAGGAGTTATTATACGCACATTTTCAAGTAAATTTGTGGAACAAACTTGTAGATGTAACTAATTTTTTAATGAGTGAAAATTCTCTACCCTGCACATGACGTCAGAGACCATCGCATTTACATATCAAACAAAATGAAATATTTCAAAAACGAAGTAAAATACGGAAAAGTTGTAAAAGGTGTTACTCTATCATTTTACGAGTTCTTTCATATTAGACAAACTTAATTTTTGTTGCCAATGTTCCTATAACGTCAAAAAATGTATTGTCTTATTTAGAAGAACTTTTTAAATGATAAAGAAAATTCTTTTGAAATTTGAATTCTTTTGAATTCTTTTGAAAGCTTCTTCGCTTTGTTTTTGAAATATTTAAGTTTGTTTGATATGCAAATGTCTGGAATTTCGTTACACATGCATGACTTACCGGAGAAGTTTGTGTATCTCTTCATTCTCAAACAAAATCCTTTAAAATCAAGAAGTTTGGTGTTGTGGGAGAAACACGCACACGTGTTATTCACACTTTAGTGTTTTTATTTCATGAACGCAAAGAGATATAACATTCTCTGATAAATCATTGTGGCTGTGTGACGTAAATTCCAGACATTTGTATATCAAACAAACTGATATATCTCAAAAAGAAAGCGAAGAAACGAAAATCTTCAAAAGAAGTTACTTTATCATTTTAAAAGTTCTTCCAAATAAAACAATACATTTTTTGACGTTATAGGCACTTATCATGAAGAGTATACCTGTAAACATTATCATTAATATTTATAAATATATAATAATTATAATAATTATAATAATAATTATATTTTAATAATAATTATATATTATAATAATTATAATAATTATAATAATTAAAAATAATTATAAATGCATGTATTTGATTTGAAACTATTTGAAAGTTTGTAGTATTATTTCTTATCATGAAGAGTGTACTCTATGTTAATTTAGGAACATTATCATTAAAATTTCGCGAGATATTTCAATTTAACGTGTAAAAATGAACTTTTACTCAGCTAGCATTTCCAGTCCTATAAAAGTTGTATTAAATGAACAAATGCTTTCTTTCATTTCAGATGGTCTCTTAATCCAATTAGTGTGAACGCATTATACTCACCATCAGAAAATAAGATAGGTGAGGAGCATTGTGTGGTAACACCATTAAAACAAAATTATTATGTCAAGTTTCGCTGGCTTCTCTCAATGGTTAAAGCATCAGATGGTTACAGATTGTCCACATAACCTTCACTCTACCATCTTAGTCTATGTAGCTCAATGGTTAAAGCATCTCACTGGTCATCAGAAGGTTACAGGTTGTACACATATGTAACCTTCACTCATCATCTTAGTCCATGTAGCTCAATGGTTAAAGCATCTCACTGGTCATCAGAAGGTTACAGGTTGTACACATATGTAACCTTCACTCATCATCTTAGTCTATGTAGCTCAATGGTTAAAGCATCTCACTGGTCATCACATGGTTCACTCTACCTTTGCGTCGCCACAGCGTTTCCTTAAAGTCCTTCGCTCGCAATTTCTACACGACGTTACAGAGTTGGGTGTTGTTGTTTATCAGATAATATTTAACGTTTTCATTCTTCTTTTTGAAGTTTTCCCAGCTGGAGTTTTACAGTCACCTTTTTATGACGCATCCCGCCCCAAGTAGGTAGAAATAATTTATCATTTTGAATATGTTCTGAATAGTGTTTACAAAGTATTCTTTATATCACACGCGTCCTATCACACTACCTTAGCAACCAACGCGATAGCAAAATATCTTAATGTTTATAGGGCACTAAATTACGGAGCAATCGGCATGGTAATTGGCCATGAACTCACTCACAGTTTTGATAACAGAGGTATGGAGTTACTCTGTTTTTGGTTTATTGATGAGTTACGGTTAGCTTAGTTTATTAGATTTATCACTCTTTGGTGAACGGAATACCCCAACAGGCTAGAAGCCCAATTGATAGGGGTTCCGAGGGCCTACGATTTAAGGTCGTTATCCGAGAAGACCCGAAAGTCTTAACCATTTGCTGATATTATTACAAAGGCAGCACTTTCTCCTCGATTATTTTTAAGACTCCCTGAGTGGAGGTCCGACCCAGGATTTGAACCTGTGTCTCCCAGCTCATAGACATGTGTGGTAACCACTAGACTCTATTTCATTTCTAAATCCTGTTTTTTTGTTTGCGGTTTCTTTTTAAACGCACAGGTCGTAAGTACGATGTGAATGGTAACCTAGCAGACTGGTGGCAAAATTCGTCGGTTATTGAATTCAAAAATCGAACAGAATGTCTGGTGAAGAAATACTCAAAATACACATTTCATAAATTTAAAGTAAGCTGACACTTGTGGTCGAAGAAAAGAGTTTTCAAGAATTTTCAAGAAGTGATACGAAAGTGTTGTGTGTACTGCCGAAGTTTTAGTTTAGTTCAGTTTAGTTCAGTTTAGTTTAGTTTAGTTTAGTTCAGTTCAGTTCAGTTCAGTTCAGTTCAGTTCAGTTCAGTTCAGTTCAGTTCAGTTCAGTTCAGTTCAGTTCAGTTCGGTTTAGTACAGCACAGCACAGCACAGCACAGCACAGCACAGCACAGCACAGCACAGCACAGCACAGCACAGCACAGCACAGCACAGCACAGCACAGCACAGCACAGCACAGCACAGCACAGCACAGCACAGTACAGTTTGGTTTAAGTTCAGTTTAATTCAGTTGAGTGTTCAGTTCAATTTCATTTGGTTTCATTTGATTCGAGTTTCAGTTTAGTTTAGTTTATTATGTTTATCACTCTTTCAGGTGAACGGAATATCCCAAAAAAGAAGCCCAATTGATAGGGGTTCCGAGGGCCTACGATTTAAGTGCATCAACTTTTAAGAGTATTTCACTTGAAATTCTCCAAGTAATCTTGTTTGCTTTCGACTTTCCCAAGGTGAATGGAAGAAATACATTAGACGAAAATATTGCAGACAATGGAGGGATAAAGCAAGCTTTTCAGGTAACTAGATATACGAAGCAAGTAACTCTATCCTCCAGGGGAAAATTGTGGCTACTTCATACAGGAACAGGAAACTGTTCAAACTACTTTACGCGGGCTCTGACTGACCAGTTGCGTGCCGCCTCATCGCTAGAAAAACGTTGACGTGCAAAGTTAGGTTGATACTAACACTTTTTACAAGAGAACTGTTTTCAAAACAGGACACGTTCTCTGTTTCATAGAGATTTTGTAACCCTTCCTTTTTTAACAGTTCCTGCAGTCTTTATTTCTTCACTTTCATTTTTCAGGCTTACGAGAAATGGACTAAAATTCACGGAGAAGAACCAACGTTGCCTGCCCTTAATTTGACAAATCGCCAGCTGTTCTTTATTGGTTTCTCCCAGGTAATGTTTAAATGATTCTTCTTGTGGCATCTCTTACATTCCTGTCCATATGCTGGGCATTCTATTGGTTTGTGGCTTTTCCCACAGTACTTACATGTTCCTTGTGTCTTTGTTTCTTCAGTCTTCTTGTACTGGCCTCTCTTCTTTCTGATTACGTGTATTGGACTTTCACCTTCACGTTCCATTTGTTTCAACTGATTCTTTGATCTCTCTGCAGCTCTAACTATATCCACAGCACTTTCTAGGGTCTGTTGCATCACTGATTCCTATATGACTAATCTGTCACGTATAAGCTGGTTGGTAAGAGTACCATAATCACAAGTTGCAGCTCATTTCCTGAGTCTGTTCACTTATTTAGTATTTAGCATGTAGGCAGCACTTCCCTTGCGATAATAACTTCTATCTCGTACAGATGACTCACCTGCACTCCCAGTGTTAAACTGGTTTGTTCCGAGCCATTGTCTTCTTGCAAACTGCTCTCGTGTAGTTGCATCTCTATAGGATATATAGGATGAAAAAAAAGGAGTCTGAATATTACAGCTAAAAACTATAAAATGTTAGGTTTTTTTACATATTTATAATCTTTAATTGGCACTTTTCGACCAAGTTGAGTATGTTCGTTGAAAAAGTTCGAACAATAACACGTCCTGGAACATTAGTGCTGCTTTTCTTGAAAGCTGTTTATCTATAAGTGAAGAAAATGAATGCCTAACGACCAGTAACGCGTGTATTAAACATGAAGCGAAATCAACAAGCTCAGAGGTAAGGTAAACCGCAACATCTGAAGACAAACACAACGTTAAAAACAGAGAACAAAATGAACCAAAAGTCATATAATAAATGTCTTATTAACCTCGTTTGCTTGGCCTGTACGGTAAAGTATTTGCCTTCGGTTTTTCCGCACAGACCTCGCTCCTTCGTCGCTCGGTCAAAACCTCAGGCAAATACTTTACCGTACAGACCTCGCACTCGGTTAATAAGTCTTTTAATATATTATTTGCTAAATAGGTGTGGTGTACCAAGTATCGTGAGACAGTAGTTCAACATATGGTGGAAAGACAATCACATGCCCCAGGAATGATCAGGTAAGATGAGATGGAGTAACACAAAGGTCTGTTCAGATCCACGAATCCAATAATAATAATAATAATAATATCCAATAATTGTTCAATAATAAATAATAATAATTAATAATAAATAATAATTAATTAATAATAATTAATTATATTTTATTCTAAACTTTCCAGAGTTCTCGGATCATTATCGAATTTCCCAGAATTTTCCAAAGCCTTCCAGTGTCCTCTCGGAGCAAGAATGAACGCTTTCGAGAAATGCAACGTATGGTGATATAGAATGAACCCCTTCAGACGTTTTGTATTTCCGTGAATTTAATTAAATTCCATTGCTAGGCAATGGAAAATATTATACATGTATAGATAAACAAGTTTTGTGATTTACTGTAGCAATTGTCTTTTACTGTATTTTTCTAATTACTAGACTACATGCTGAATTTATTCTTTAATAACTTGTAAATGAACATGTATATCTAACATAAATATAGTATTACAGAATAGTCAGAATTCATGTTATAAGCAATAATTTGAATAAACATTAAAGCTGCTAAGTTCTCAAAAGAACTGGATATAATGTGAAAAGAAATAAAAAGCCCTAAAAAGCCCTCCTGATGAAGACCAAAAGGTCGAAATTCGTCGACCGCACCCATTGCGATAGACAAGTTGCTATAGTGTAACTTGCACAACAAAACCTTTACAACTTTACTAACTTCAAACAGCTACTACCTATAGAACTTAACTAACTCATTGTATTATCAATAAAACTGGCTTTAAAGTTGTAAAGGTTTTACTGTGCAAGCTGAGCACCAGACAGGACTCGAACCCGTAACCTTCTGAATGCTAGACAGACGCTCTAACCATTGAGCCACTGGAACTCAGATGGCAGAGCAAGGTTAATTACGGTCTTGCCGTTATAACAAATACTTGTTGGACTACAAGTCGTGTTGTAACAGTCAATTTCCAGTCAATTTCCAGAGTTTTTCTGAGTATTGACAACTTAACACAGCTTGCACAGTAAAACCTTTACAACTTTACAAACATCAAGCTGCAACTACCTAACTTAACTTTGTTATGAAGGTTGGTCTACACACAAGCTGATAAGTCGCTGGGACATTATACAAATATTTTATCAACGCGACTTGTGTCTTGAATGGAAAATTGTTTTGGATTTAATTAGGCACAAGTGCATGGAGACATAGATTAGAATGCAGCTGTAATTTTGTCATAAATTAAATTACGAATGTTAAATTATGTTCTTCTGTGTTTTCAACAGGGATGCTACCACGACGCATGGTATGACGGTTCTTCTCATTATTAAACTCGTTTTTACGAACTAAAACAGTCAAAGGAAAAAAATAATAGTTCATTAAGACGACTCTTTAACTGGCTTATAAGTTGAGAAGAAAAAAGTAGTTGCAACCATTATCTTAAAAAACTAAGCTGACGACTTAATATGCCCAACGGTTGGTAATGATCTATCTCCTACACAGAGGCATTATATGGGATATACTTCATGGTAACAATACATATAGTCTCCCACCATATTTTACGGTTATTATTAGGGTTAGGGTTAGGGTTAGTTTAGGATCTAAGTTGTTTTGGGGTTAGCAGTTCCATGATGTATTTCATCATACAGCCATGTCCGATCGTATGATAGCAGTACAATCTCTCATTTCGTCCCACCAGTGCATGTCATTGTATCCGCGAGAGGTCACATGTATATATATATAGAAATCTAGACAAGAAACCTACCACAGTAACCGTGTAATAATACAAGAGTCGAAACGACTTGTGCAACCACAGGTAGCCTGAGTAATAAAGGATTTTATGTTTGTGTTATCTGATCTCTTAAGATGCTAAAATGAATCAGTTGTCCAAGGTCTACGGCTCCATAACAGTAACTATAAAGCCGAGATTAGCGCGTGGCGGCTATAGTTGGAGTGACCACCGTGGTCATGGCCAATTGAAAATAACAAAGTGCCTCTGCGGAGGAGAGACTCTATCTCATTTCGCAGTTGCTGTAAAACTGTGTACAAACAGCACCTACCAATTTGAGTCCCGAAACACAATGCCATGGCGACAATGCAAATAATAAATACTGAAAACATCTGTGTTGAAGCCCATTGTAATAGTTTCTCCAACAGCAAGATGAGAAGACATGTCGCCACAAAGACTGCAAAAGCATTCGTTCTCCAGCAGTGTCGGCATGGCAACATTGGCGAAGCATGACTTGAGCTGTTAAACAAAGAAAAATTAGGTTACCTTTTTAGTCATTAACATATAGAAATTTAATTGTGATCTTGTTTTGCCAAACACACACACACCTGTCCGACGAAAACACAATTTTTTAAAAATATTGGGTATATTACAAGTAATATTTGGCATTTCACTCGATTAAACTACATGTTCTAAGGATTTATGGTGAAGGAAAATTTCGAGTGTTGGAATATATACATTTTAAGACCAAACCGGGACCAGTTGCGAAAAATTGTAATGCTTAGTCGTCATGCCTGTAGCAGGGCCCCCTAATAATTGTAATGTTCGGCTCGGATGAAAATGGTACTCGGACCAATTTTACCCGTGTTCTGACTACCTATTTACAAGGTCCGAGAACGCGGGTGAAATTGGTACACGGGTACCACTTTTACCCGAGCCGTACCAAAAGCCATGCGTAGCCGTAAATGTGGCTTTAGTCGTCTGGCCTGTAGCAGGGGGTACTAATAATTGTAATGCTTAGTCGTCAGGCATAACCATTTCCTGTTTTTGAGTAACATTTCGAACACTTGATGATACCGAAGTGACGACAATGGGTCGTCGGGGGTCAAATCCTATTGTACTAGTACTGTAGCGTTATCTCATCAGGGCCATTCAAGCATTTCATGATATTGATGACAATACACCGGTAATGTCTTGCAGAAATCTCAATGAAAAGTAACATAAATAGATAAATTGTTGTCTTTCAGCGATAAACAACAGAAAATCCTAAAATCTAAGAATTAAAGATCGATCTTCCGTCAGTCCAAACTTGCTGGAAATTACTCTAAGAAGGGACCAGAGTAGCATCTGCGACCCATAGAGGGAAAGGCTCCCAAATATTCCCCTGTAGTTGTGGTGTGTTTGTTTACGAGTGCGCATGGCAACAATCTCATTTCTGTAACTTATGAAACTAGGTGAATGTGTTAGAATCTAGAAACCAGTATCTTCAAATTGTTTATATACATATATATTAGCTACTGTACATATTATGAAACTATCCTGCGATCACGAAAACATCGTCGATTAAACACGCACAGGAACACGAATCCTAAGCACGCACCAGGCAAACACGCTTAGTTATGTATTACAATACATTCTTTTGTAAGCAAATTATTTCAACTCTCGTCGCTAAAATAACAAAGCATACAGGCATCTGTATGATACATATAAACACATTCAATAGTTAGGCTCACAAGAATCAGAAATGGCCAGCACATTAAAATAACAATCAGCGTATCATTACAGTCAAGCCGCGAAACATATTCGATGAATTATTGAGATATATGAGATGCTATTCAAATAATATATTGGCCATATGGCTAATACTTTAGGAGTAAAATAAACAATACTGGCTTACCTGAGGCTTAGGAGTAAAATGAAGCAAAACATGATATAATTCGTCGCCATTTTCCACGTAAATTGAAGGAGGAAGGAGGAGTCTTTTCACAAAGGAAACATGAATGGCGCGAGCGAGATGAAAGGCAGATGGTCGTGAGTTCATGAGCTGGAACGCGCGATTATCCTTTGGAAAATATGCAAGTTTGCATTAGTTCAATTCTAATTTTAGCTCAATACTAAAAATATAACTTTAATTTTAGCACCGGGGAGTTAAAAATAGAAAGCAGAAGTGATAATTACAAAAACGTCGTTACACAAAATGTGATTGGCTGTGTTCGATAAACACAACTGACAGACGATACATAGCCTCTCAGAAAAGGTTTTTCGAGTCCCGGACAGCGATCGAACATCTGTATAGACGCTCTTACCAGCAAGCAACTTCGCATTTAACTACCGAGACTCATGATGGAAAGCGAAGGTATATATTATATATATATGTACGCTCCTTCATTTCGGTGTTGTTGAACGCTCTGTGAAGTACCGTGGCTGTCCTCTAGCAATAATGCAACGCTGATCGCTACCATTGTGGCAGTTTGAGCGCTCACTTCATGCTGGATGTTCTGATCGCCGGTGCTATCCCACAAGCGGTTGTCAATGACGATCGTAAGTGTATAATAGTCCAGCCAGACTCATCCAGATTGTTCCAAGCTACACTGATGAGCTGTGGTACAGCGAAACACGTGTCTGTAGATTGAACGATATATATATATATATATATATATATATATATGTGTGATATATACATACATATATGTGTGTATATTATATATATGTGTGTGATATTATACATACATATATGTGTGTGTATATATATATATATATATATATATATGTATATATATATATATATATATATATATATATATATATATATATGTATATATATATAATATATATATATATATATATATATATATATATATATATATATATATATATATATATATATATATATATATATATTATATATATATATATATATATTCGGCAACGGCTTCCGTAGCTCAGTGGTCAGAGCACTGCACTAGCAATCGCAGAGTCGCGGGTTCAATTCCAGCCGGAAGGCCGCTAAGTTGCATTTTTCGCAACTGGTCCCGGTTTGGTCTTAAAATGTATGTATTCCAACACTCGAAATTTTCCTTCACCATAAATCCTTTCAACATGTAGTTTGATCGAGTGAAATGCCAAATATTACCTATAATATACCCAGAATCTTATCCCGGCATTACCACCATATATACAGAACTCGTGCCTAGGCTCTCGGCAACGGCTTCCGTAGCTCAGTGGTCAGAGCACTGCACTAGCAATCGCAGAGTCGCGGGTTCAATTCCAGCCGGAAGGCCGCTAAGTTGCATTTTTCGCAACTGGTCCCGGTTTGGTCTTAAAATGTATGTATTCCAACACTCGAAATTTTCCTTCACCATAAATCCTTTCAACATGTAGTTTGATCGAGTGAAATGCCAAATATTACCTATAATATACCCAGAATCTTATCCCGGCATTACCACCATATATACAGAACTCGTGCCTAGGCTCTCGGCAACGGCTTCCGTAGCTCAGTGGTCAGAGCACTGCACTAGCAATCGCAGAGTCGCGGGTTCAATTCCAGCCGGAAGGCCGCTAAGTTGCATTTTTCGCAACTGGTCCCGGTTTGGTCTTAAAATGTATGTATTCCAACACTCGAAATTTTCCTTCACCATAAATCCTTTCAACATGTAGTTTGATCGAGTGAAATGCCAAATATTACCTATAATATACCCAGAATCTTATCCCGGCATTACCACCATATATACAGAACTCGTGCCTAGGCTCTCGGCAACGGCTTCCGTAGCTCAGTGGTCAGAGCACTGCACTAGCAATCGCAGAGTCGCGGGTTCAATTCCAGCCGGAAGGCCGCTAAGTTGCATTTTTCGCAACTGGTCCCGGTTTGGTCTTAAAATGTATGTATTCCAACACTCGAAATTTTCCTTCACCATAAATCCTTTCAACATGTAGTTTGATCGAGTGAAATGCCAAATATTACCTATAATATACCCAGAATCTTATCCCGGCATTACCACCATATATACAGAACTCGTGCCTAGGCTCTCGGCAACGGCTTCCGTAGCTCAGTGGTCAGAGCACTGCACTAGCAATCGCAGAGTCGCGGGTTCAATTCCAGCCGGAAGGCCGCTAAGTTGCATTTTTCGCAACTGGTCCCGGTTTGGTCTTAAAATGTATGTATTCCAACACTCGAAATTTTCCTTCACCATAAATCCTTTCAACATGTAGTTTGATCGAGTGAAATGCCAAATATTACCTATATATATATATATATATATATATACATACAAATATAGACAATTTTGCTCTTGAGGAATCTAGAGTGCTCAATACAGAGTTGCAGAGCTAAATTTACTCATTAATAGATTGTCTAACCAAAATTACACATATCACATGTCATAAAACGGTGTTTCACGCAGTTACGCGATCATCAGAAGCGTCAAACACCGTGTTATGACATATGTGCAATATTAGTTAGACAACCTATTTATATATGCTTTAGATAATGAAGTTAAAATCTCTTTGGATTCTTAGTAGAACGTGTTAAGTTGTCTTAACACTTGATTCATGTTTATGTTTGAGACCACAGGGGGAGCACCGAGCTTTGATAAAATTAGTTAAACACAAAATGTTCAATTGGTTAACAAATACTTCCGTTTTAATTCGGTTTCGACAACTACTTATCTTTGGTTGTTTACCACGAAGACGATGCCATGAGTTTGTCTCTCAGCCCCCCACAACGTATTATTTATAAATGAGACTATTAAAAAAAAGAGTTTCCTAAAAAATTTCAAAGGCTGATTGTTTATTGTCGGCATAATTTTGGTTCGAGAATAATGAAACAGTCCAAGAGATGCGGGAATCAAATTGTATAACAACACCTTATTTAGATGTAGCAGTCGATTGCCCATTGTCCTATCAATACAGTGTACAACCCAAACACGCGTCATTGTTACGTCAAACAATTCAACTTAGCATACAAAGATTATTTAACTAGGAGTTCTTATCAGAAGTGATATGCTGCCTTGGAATATACACATGAGCAGTGGGTACGAGGCTCAATGTTCAGGATCAGGCATTCCAGTAGATATAATGCAAGAAATTTTCTACAGAATGAGGATCAAATAAATAGAATACAGAGTCTAAACCACAATCTAAATCAAGGTGATTATATAGCCTTGTAATATTAAAATAACATACGGTAATGATATTGCGCGTTTATAATGTCAAAATTCAATATGAGTTGACCATTTGAACGCCATACACCTAATTCGAACAACATTTATTGGAAACGAGCAAGCTGCCACGCGAAGTTATAAATTTTCCATTCAAGCGACACTTTTGCCAAATCGAACTTCACGTTATATTTCAAATAGAACAAACGAACGGGAATATCCTTCTAATATTAAAATAACACACGGAAATCATGCGGGATATGTCACCGTTCTCAAAAACATTGAGGTTATAGTGTCTTCTTGGATTAAGACGATGTCATTTGTTGCTAACACTCCTGCCCGTGTGTTCCACTCGATAACAATCTAAACCACGTATCAAGGCCTTCTATAGCCTTCTAACAATATCCGAAACTAAAACCTACGTCATAAAACGTCATAAAACTGAACAGACATCCAAAAGGACATCCACTGCAGTGCCGATACATAGTTCCGCGAAGAGGTCTGGACACGAAACACAGGACCCAAGATGTATAATTTAACTGTTTAAAATTTTAAACTGTTTAATTTAAAAAAAGGATAATTTAACTGTCATATCTCGTTCATTATTCGACGACAAATTTTGCAAAACACATTTTACACGTATGTCAGTGAATAATACAACATCAAGTTGCAATCAGAACATCTCAAACTCAATAATAATTCTCAAAAACAAAGGAAATCAGCATTGGATATCGGAGGAAGAAATTACATATATCAAGCCAACTTTCACCTCGATTTTCTCTTAAAATAATGATTTGTTTGAGATGTAATATGAAACACTTTTTACATCATTGTAACCTTCGCTCTCCATCTGAGTCTCGTGGTGGCTCAATGGTTTATAGAGCATCTCACCGGCAATCAGAAGGTTACAGGTTCGATTCCTGTCCGACGATTTGAGCTTGACGATAATCCATTATTAAAGTGCTTATCCGAGGTTTGGAGATTTTACATATTCGTAATCTTTAGGTTCTACCAAGAAGAAATGTAATATATCTTGTCGTTCGAAAATTTCATATTCATCTTCAAGTTGATTTACTATTCACAGGAAATGACGTCAAAGCAGGGACACGCGAAGTCATTACACACTAATTCAACAGTGAAATATAAAGAAAGTTTGGCTCTGAACTTTAAACACACCTGTTTAGACAAAATTCGCTCAATTCCCCAAACATTCATTGTATTTCACTGCTGAATCAATGTATAATGTTTTTGCGGGTCCCTGCTTTGACGTGATTTCTTGTGAATAGTAAATCACTTTAGCAGGGGGGAAAGGTATGAAGATGAAATTTTCGCACAAGATATTTTACAATTCTTCTCAAGAGATTCCAAAGATCACAAATATGTAAAATCCCCAAACCTCGGATAGGAATTTAATGAGTTTTGAATTTATATAGTTAGTACACGAGGCGGGCTGACAGTAAATTGAACAGGTATACGATAGAGAAATAATTGGAACACTTGTGAACTACCTGTTACACAGCTTGTCAAGAAGGACTTTCAAAATATCTACACCAATATAGTGTCTATCACCAAGTGAGCTAACTAAGTTTATATACTGTAGTTAACCAGCAACGTTGATCCTGATACATAAATATACAATGACATAAATATATAACCAGGCAAACAAACGCTGTGTAAGTGAAATCATCAATTATAATGGAGGATTCATTGCATTAGATATTCCACACAAAGATAACGAAGCCACAATAGATCTTCAAAGAAACTGGAAAGACAATAGATTGCTAATAGTTTACAAGTCTATATACAGACGATCGAAACAAGGAAACAGAGATAAGCCAAGTTACATGGGAATATTCAAGTATTTACAAAAACAAGACGCATATGTAATAACAGAAGAAGTATAGGAACTGATCTGGTGGAGAATTGACTAAGCGTCTTTAATTCGTAAAAGCAAGACAACTAGAAGAAACATTTTGGCCAAACTAGTTACAAACAACAATCAAGTCGTCTTCAATTCATAAAAGCAAGAGAAATATAGAAGGAACATTCCCGAATGTTAGTATACTAAATCATAAATGAAATATATGGGAATATTATAGGAGTGTTGAGCACATAAAAATGTCATCATATTTAAGCTATAATAAAGAAAATCAAGAAGTTCCTCCTCAGTAATGCCAATGAAGATGAATCATCGGAATTCTAGTTTCTACTTGTTTGTTCGTCGGCACGGACGATGTTTATTTAAAACATGTGGTTGCCTTTTCATGCTGTTGATGTTACACAAATATTATTCAAGAGAAAAGGACTTCGAAGTACAACCTGAGCCATCGCCATCAATAAGGTAAGATAATTGTTGCCGACCCTCAGGGAGGGGAAGCACACTAATCTTGGCTTGAGTCCCTGTGTTTCGTGTCCAGACCTCTTCGCGGAACAATCTAAAGCGAACACAATCTCGTTCCCAGAGCCTTCGCCGAAAGGCTCTGTGATCGAGGATGAGCATGAAATCTTGTTGGTCAGCAGTCACATTAACTGGATAACATTATAAGGGAATGGTATATAATCGTCAGAATTTTGTCACTTAACTATGAAAATAACAGCTAATCCCAAAACAACTTAGATCCTAACCCTAACCCCCCACCTAATGAGTTTTCTAACCCTAACCCCCCGCCTTAAGTGTCTTCCTAACCCTCCCACCTCGATTCCCTTGATGTTATCCAGTGATGTTTATATATTGGTGATGGAGTAACATGAAAGGTTATCCATGTTATCCAGTTAATATGACTGCTGACCCCATGCTCATCCTCGATCATCGCGAGGGTTATAGCAAATCCCGTCTGGATGTCTGTCCAGTTTTATGACGTTTTGTGACGTAGGTTTCAGTTTCGGATATTATTAGAAGGCTATATGATCGCCTTGATACGCGGTTTAGATTGTTATCGAGTGGAACACGGGCTGCGTGCCACTATAGAAAGAAGTGTTAGCAACAAACGACAGCGTCTTAATTCAAGGAGACACTATAACTTCAAGGACTAAATCGTTACACTAGCAGTTCTTATCAGAAGTGAAATGCTGCCTTGGAACACACACAGGAGCAGTGCGTACGAGGTTGGAGGCTCAATGTTCAGGATCAGGCATTCCAGCAGAATAATGCTAGAAATTTTCTAGAGCATGAGGATCAAACAATGATAAACTTAAATAGTCCCAAAGACATGGAGCTAGCACGTTTGACATCTCAGCGCAGCTTGTACTTTAGTAGTTTAGTTTATTAGATTTATCACTCTTAGGTGAATGGAATACCCCAACAGGCTAGAAGCCCAATTGATAGGGGTTCCGAGGGCCTACGATTTAAGGTCGTTATCCGAGAAGACCTGAAAGTCTCACCATTTGTTGATATTATTGCAAAGGCAGCACTTTCTCCTCAATTATTTTGAAGACCCTAAGTGGTGGTCCGACCCAGGATTTGAACCTGTGTCTCCCAGCTCATAGACATGTGTGGTAACCACTAGACAACAACAGCTAATCGAGTATTACTGCCTGCTCCGCGATCTTTGCTTGCATGCCGCCATTCAGTTGTCCCTGTCTTTTCTAGCATTCATGTGTCGAACATCTGGGTAGTCAAGGACAACCAACGTTTCACGGACCAAGAATACGATGATCTTTTGACGTCATCCCTACGTAGTCAACACTTTGAGCCGTCACCGCAAGGGCCAGCGGAGCCGATGGAAAAATCGAATTGGGAGGCGATCATTGAAGGCGACGACGACTACTTTAGCATTGAAGATAATTATTCCGATTTTGACGGCAGCCATCACAGAGAGAGGTATATACAGAGTGAATGAGGCTACGTAAAAACATTATAATTGTCTTTAGAAACCGGTAAAGACCGTTCATTATGGAACCATTGAAAAGATTTAAAAAATTACGAAAACATTGAGGAAATGTGAAAAATTTAATAGCCATATAATAAAAACCTTATTAACCTTGTTTGGTCATTCTTTATGGCAAAATAATCCTGCTCTTGGTCTTTTAGCATAGACCTCGCTCCTTCGTCGCTTGGTCTGTACTGAAAGAACACGGATTTCGAGCGAATAACTTTCGACACAGAGTGAAACGTAAAGTGAAATAAAAAACCACAAAAATTAGCGAATCGGATACGATAAATAATAACAAATCATCATCCTTCTATCCATTCATCTGACCTGAGGAAGGACACATTGTCCGAAATGTTGTCCATGAATATACGTAAGTACTCTTACTTAAGTATTTTCAACACATTGAAGTTCTCTTATTTCTCCTTTTCATATTATATCCAGTTTAGCAGCTAACATCCATCTCCTCAACCAAAGTTACGTCTTAATTGGGAAATGTACTTTTGGATACTCTGGAACATTATTGTTTAACTCTCAACCGTCAAAAATTAAAACATCTACTTCATTGTTATCTTTTAAGAGCCTTATTAGAGAGCATAATTTTTAAGTATAATATAAGGACCTTTATTAATTAGTTAATATATTTTTTGTAATTTTGTGTGATATCTTGTACAGGGTCCCTCTGGATACCAGCTTCGGCTGAATGGGCTACCCTGTCAAAATAAAGTTTATCATACCATACCATACCATACCATACCATAGTACCATACCATACCATACCATACCCATATCATACCAATTACACCATACCATACGAATCCATACCATACCACACCACACCATATCAATCTATACCATACCACACCACACCACACCATACCACACCACACCAATCCATACATACCATACCATACCACACCACACCATATCAATCTATACCATACCATACCACACCACACCACACCATACCATACCACACCACACCACACCATACATACCATACCAATCCATACCACACCATAGTTACATGATCTAGAAAACTAACTAGTTACCACTCCCCCTCTAGATCCACGACCTGCCAGCTACCAGTACACAACGTCCTCTTCCTCAAGACTCATTATACCGGAAGTGACGTCATCACAAATATCTTCAACAGGTTCGCTGACGTTCGTGAACTGCTCGTAGCTCTTCCAAACAATGGTCTGTCGTCGTTCTACTGGCCATCAAAGTTTGATTGGAGATACATGGATATGAGACGCTTGCAAGGAAATTTACCCCACATGCTGTGTAACCACGCGCGTTACAACCCTGACGTCATGGGAGAATTCATGCCGTTTAACACACATTACGTGACAATTTTAAGAAGTCCAGTACACCATTTTACGACAGTGTTTAAAGAACTTCACATTTCTAGAAGAATGGATATCAATTCCTTGAATCCTTTAGAGACATTTATGCTGCATCCAAAAGCATATATCAAAAAAGCAATTGAGCAGAAACGATTCTTTGTGAGTATTAGTTGACACTTGTGTACAACATTGACCACGGATATGCTCAAAACATTGAGCTACATTGACTCCGTTGGTAGAGTGAAGGTTACATATGTGTACAACCTGTAACCTTCTGATGATCAGTGAGATACTCTAACCATTGAGCCACATGGACTACATATGTGTACAACCTGTAACCTTCTGATGACCAGTGAGATGCTCTAACCATTGAGCTACATAGACTATAAGATGATGAGTGAAGGTTACATATGTGTACAACCTGTAACCTTCTGATGACCAGTAAGATACTCTAACCATTGAGCTACATGGACTAAGATGATAGAGTGAAGGTTATATATGTGTACAACCTGTAACATTCTGATGACCAGTGAGATGCTCTAACTATTGAGCTACATGGACTAAGATGATGAGTGAAGGTTACATATGTGTACAAGTTGTAACCTTCTGATGATCAGTGAGATGCTCTTAACCATTAACAGTGAAGGTCTGTGTAGAATCTGTAACCTAATGACCAGTGAGATGCTGAGCTACACGGACTAAGATGATAGAGCAAAGGTTGCATATTGTAGATTGTACACCCTGCATGCCTTCTGGCGACCAGCGAGATCCTAATCCCAACGGGTTTAATCTACTTTTTTTAAATTTATAGGATTCAATGAATTTACTCAAGAATGGAATGTTTTTCGACCTTGGTCTTCATACGTCAGACTATGACCAAAATATTGCAATCACAAACACCATTTTTGATTTACAAAAAAAGTTCTCTATCGTTCTTATCCACGAGTACCTCGACGAATCCCTCGTTCTCATGAAACGCAAGTTTTGCTGGAACATTGACGATATCATTTATCTGAGATCAGCGTTTCCTTGGAAACCGTCACCACGCGACGGTGTCAGCTCACCGTCTTTGCGCACAAGGGAGGCAATCTCGAAATGGAACAAAGCCGATTGGATTCTCTACGAATTTTTTAACGCAACTCTTTGGCAAAGCATTCGCGCTGAGAAAGACTTTTATTCTGAAGTGATGGCCTTTAAAGAAAGGCAGAAGGAACTTGAATCATATTGTTCAGGAAAAAGTCAAGAAACGAAAAGCTTTGATCTTGTAGATCTAAATCTCACCTCGATAAGCCAAGCTCAGGATGTATGTAAAAAGATGACAATGGTACAAGAAGATTATTTAGAGTATTTTCGTCAAAAATACTAATAGTTTTAGAAACCTTAACGTGCCCCTGTGATTAAAAATTTTTGCCCGAATTTTTACATATTTGTAAAGAGCATGGTGTTCTTACTTAACTTGCCAAATTTCAAGCAATTACGAGCATGGGAAGTCACCTTTTCAGACTGTTTTTATACGAGATTATACGGCCGCCATTACTCGAACATGTTTGCGATTAGAGGAAGTGACGTCAAGATTAGAGGAAGTGACGTCAAGTCACGTGTTGAGTCTCTGACGTCACAATCACGGGCTCGTCTGGAACAAGTTTTGAGCAATGGCGGACAAAATTTGCGCGACTTTGGAGGTTAAATTTCTTGTAATAGAATGTTTTTTGTTCATTTTTTTGGCAAATGCGAACATTTATTAACCTAAAATGATGTTCTGCAACAAAAAATGTCAGGAAACGTAATGTGATATTTCGTATCAGCTTGAAGTATTTTTAGTATATTTATTAAAAGGGATAGACATCCCAAAAAACAAATGTTGCTTAAATGAAAGTTCTTTGTCACCTTACATGAGAATGGGTATTAGTTTTCTTCTTCTGAATCTTTTTAGTTTTTAGAGAGATTTGGCTTTGTTTCTCGTATTTTTGTAAATTGAAGGCCGCCATATTTGTTCTGATTGCGGGCGAATGCGGTCGCTCCCATTAATGTTGACGTCATTGAGAGATAGAAACACATAATCACAAAGACAGCTAAAGACGATGTTATTGTCATGCTATTGTGAAGGGTTTCTGTTTCTTTGTGTATCTAAATGACATCACATAGACTATCGCTAGTACATTTACCTGAGAAAACAGAACACCTGTTTTCTCAGGCAGTTTCTTTACCGGCGCCATCTTGGATAAATTGGACTATATTTCATATTAAAGCAATCATTTTGATCTTTTACTCAGCACAAAATGGTCCAAGTAACAATAGAACAGGCTTAATCGCCAAATAGACAAACAGTGAAAAAGAAACGCAAAAATTATAGAATTTACGATTCCTTGTTTTGGACAGCGAAATTCTCGAATTGCAGAAAAAGGCCTGGAACCAAGGAGTTTACCCTCCAATTTGCCCCAGTTTCCCCCCAATTTTCCCAAGATGGCGGCACCCATTTCCCAAATTCAGGCCCTATATGTGGCCCCATCGCGTTGTTCAAATCCCTCAATATCTGAATAATCCTTGATATAAATTACTCGTATTCTCCGTTTCTTGTAAGAAGACATACCTGATTTAATATTCATTGAGTTATTTTATCGGAAATTCGACGTCTTTTTATTAAAAACATAAAAAATACCGAATATATTGAATAACAAAAGCGCGAAAACACAAGTTAAACACCAACCTGGCATCTCCAAATCTTTCGGACTCTCCTTTGATGCACCCAGTAACGGTTTTCGCAAGAATTATCCGATAATTTGTCATCTTTTAAATACTTTTCTACCCATGTTTGGTTTGACAAAAATTTGAAAATGCCCGCGAAAATATTTCCGGTATTTCTACGCATTGGTCAGCAGTAACTGAACGGCTACTTCAAGTAATATAATTATTGCTTCAAGCATGGCGGCTGGACCGATTACTGAACGAAACCAAGGTACATTCAAAACGCTTTATGACCAGGGTTGCGTATAATAAAATAAGAAAAGCAGTTTTATTTAACACGTAATTGATAATACATTAATACTCTTGAAAGTTTTTCTTCAGTTTCCACTGTGATTGTCAAAAAAAAATCGTTGTAAACTGGAGACTGCTCTGTCTATTGACAAATTCATTTGTTTATTTATTTTGTTAGATGCGACGATATATGTTGGTGGTCTGGATGAAAAGGTTGGCGAGACGTTGCTTTGGGAATTGTTTCTTCAAGCTGGGCCCGTAGGTAAGATACGAAAGATTACAAAAAAGATAATGCTTCGAAAGAAAAGATATTTTTACCTAACCGACTGACCACTGATGTTAATGGAGTAAATCATGTATATTATATTATATAAAAGTGTTGTATTGTAACCAGAGTAGAAATACAAATTGAAAACTCTAAAATAGTGCCAAAATAGTGTGCAGCAATTTGGTCCTTGGATGACATCATTAAAAATATGCTACATTATAAAGTAAATGGTTTGAACCTAGGAGTATCATTTAGATGTGTGGTGATCATTAAGGTGATCATCCAAGTTGTTGTAGTCTTGAGAAAGACTATTGTTGGTGACTAACGTTTCAACGGCCTCAACAGTGGTAACACGCTTTACTTGACTCTGAAGACTGCTGCTGAGGCCGTTGAAACGTCAGTCACCAACGATAGTCTTTCTCAAGACTACAGCAACCTGGACGATCAACTTCACACATCTAATGCTACACTATGCTGTCACGGCATACAGATCATATCGATCTGGCATATCTCTAGTGTGGGACTTACGTGGAATATTGTTTTGTGTCGTTAATGTGGAATAATCCCTTGGTTATATAATCTTATATAATATTTACATTACACCATGTTATTTTGTGTATATCTAGTCAATGTTCATATGCCCAAAGACCGTATCACACAGTTACATCAAAGCTATGGCTTTGTTGAGTTTCTTGGTGAAGAAGATGCAGACTATGCCATCAAAGTAATGAATATGATAAAGGTTTTTGGTAAACCTGTGAGGGTGAATAAGGTGGGCATATTTAAAACTATAATATTATCTTTAATACAGGTACAGTGGAGCCTTGCTATAGCGCGGTAGTTGGGGTCCATAGTGGAGACTGCGTTATAGATGAAGCACGTAATATTGCGAGTTATTTTGGGCAAATCTTGTTCCCACTCGGTCCTTGTGCAATATTGTGGAAAGAGTATTGGGAGCAAGCTTGGATACTGCCAAAAGCACTTTCTGTTGGATTTATGCGAGACTGGAGAAGCTTGAAGTTAGAAGTCCACTAAAGACTTATCGCACTGCCGCGTTGTCGTTCTATCTCATAATAATCGCGATCATTCATTGTTAAGATCATTCAAATTGTCTCTAGTGATCATAACAGGGCAAAGTGAAATTTTAGGGGTCCAAGGATAAACCGTGTTATACCGAGTTGCACATTATAATGATGCACGCTATAGCAAGGCTCTACTGTGTCTGTATATCACGACAAAGTATAATTATAATGTGAATATATGTGTTGGGTGGCCGTAGCTCGAGGAGACCCGTACCACCTGAAGGTAGGCGTGGGCGCTACTCCTATCCCTGGAATCGCAAGTGTTAATTTTACAGAGGGAAAACCCTCGAAGCACAGGAGAGAATCAACAACTCTACTCACACAAGTCTGAAGCTCGGAAGTCAACACGGATATACCAAGATGGTCACCTATCTGAACCTGCCTAACAGGGCTTAACCTCAGTGGTGACGGGCAACGCACCTACTGTACGTGCCACCCTTTTGTATATTGTATATCTTGAATAGTTATAAATGCAGGTTATCTATAAGCCTCCATATCAACATTCAAATTTTCCTTATTGATCTCCAAACATTTCTTATAGTACTAGTTGGGAGTTGTTTTAAAAACATCAGTTCACCTTTGATGATCATTACCTATATTCTCATTACCTCTATACTTGGTTAACCATTGATATTATTAGGAGAAGTTAGGTACTGATCACTCTTAGGGTTTCCAACTGTTCAATTGTCTTTCTGGCATCTTAGGCATCTTCTCACAACAAGAATCTTGATGTTGGAGCTAATATTTTCATTGGTAATTTGGACCCTGAAATCGATGAGAAGCTATTGTATGACACCTTCAGTGCATTTGGTGTTATTTTACAAACACCGAAGGTAGGGATGGCATGTTATTATAAATGTAGATAAATTATTACTATAAATGTAGATAACTTACCACTAAAGATTGCATTTTCTATTGCTATACCTTGTGTCCATTGCTCATCTAAGATCTTTTCTTTAAATGGTTTCTATTGTTGTCTCTTAGATAATGCGAGATCCTGAGACAGGCAACTCCAAAGGTTTTGCTTTCATCAATTTTGCCAGTTTTGATGCCGCTGATGCTGCCATTGAAGCAATGAACAGTCAATACCTGTGTAATCGTCCCATCAGTATATCTTATGCCTTCAAGAAAGACTCAAAAGGAGAGCGCCATGGATCTGCAGCAGGTTAAACCACAAAATATTACCTTCAACAAAATATCTTCCATTGTATCCTGTCTATCCTTCCTCAGTATCCTGCATGTCCTACCTAACCCAGTCTTCTTCATGTCCTCTTTCGACATCCTCTTGGAGTCAACTCTTACACTTCCATCTTCACTTATCTTTTCACCCACTTGTCAGCCTTCTTCATTGCCACATGCCTGAACCACCTCACTCTTGCTCTCCTCAACAAAGTGAAATGAAGAAATCTTATCATTACTACTTTGTACTCATCATTGTCAATATTTTCTCACGTTGTATAGAACGTCTTTTGGCATCGCAGAATCCTCTTGCTCAAGCTGACAAGCCTCATCAGTTGTTTGCGGATGCACCACCAACTCAAGGGAATGCCTTTGGTGATCCTACCATGATGGTATCTACTGGTGTTCCACCACCTCCCACTATGCCACCTCCTGGTAAGTTTGGACCTGCATTGCTATGACAATATCCATGCTTGTATTTCACAGGAACATTGCAAATGGCCATGAAGCACCACAAGTATAACAATTTTAACTTTCTTCTGCATTTTAACCTAGGTCTGCCTCCCCCAGGAATGCTTCCTCATAACATGCCCCCTCGCCCAGCATTCCCACCTCAAGGTTTGCCGCATCATGGGATGCCTCCTCGGCCGATGAACATTCCTGGTGGACCCCGTGGCAGCGATAGAAACCAGGTAGGGTTGCATTCAGAGTAGAGGTATATTCTCATTCATCTCTTCCTAGTTTTTGTGATTAATAAACACCTTTACTTACCAGTTTTTCAGTGAAGTGTACCAGTTTGACATCATAATTACAGATATAAATTATCTGTATGCTAACAACCCAAGTAAAAATAGTTTGTCTTTTTTTGTCATTTGTTCTTTCATCTTAGCCTTTGAACGACCAAGGTATAATACGACCTCCTCCGTTAATGAGTGCCACTCCGCAAGGTTTTCCACACCAACAAGGATTATCTGCTCCAACACAACAAAATCAGAACCAAAGGATGCCAATGATGCCGCCATTTGGAATGCCACCAATGGGCATGCCCATGCAAGGCATGCCACAAGGGATGCCCCACAGAATGCCCATGCAAGGAATGCATATGCCAGGGATGCCACAAGGAATGCAGATGATGGCATTTGGAATGCCAAGACCAATGTCCAATCAAGGTAGTACAGTACTGCTGAAAACTCAAACTATACCTTTTGAGGTTCTATTTTCCTCCAAAAGTGAAGAAAAAAATGAATTTCATGATATAGCACAGGATTTATTGAGTTGTATTTATTCGGATCTCTTGTTGCACATTTTGAGAAGAATGGCACTGGTAATAGGTTTATTGAACAAAATAATATTCCAGTGCTTGATATTTGGTTTGTCACTTACAGTATCACTCACCCAAGAGAAAATATACTTCAAACTTCACTAAAATAAAACCAAAATATACAGTATTTTCTCACCATATGACATCATTATGACATCACATACTGGTAGTACCAGGCTTTCTTCCGACACGGTAATAAAACTGCTGAAAACTCAATCTTTAACAGATTATAAAAGCAGAACCGAGTAACCAATTTCAATTATTTCTTCGGTATTGAACTTTTCAAATTCTAATCAAAAATAGATTAACTTCAAAAGGTATAGTTGACAAATAAAAACAGTTTTCCTTTATGTGGGAGTTTGTGCTTTCTAGGTCAAGCAATACTGATACATTCCCATTTTTCCAGGTATGCAGCAAAACCAAGGGAGATGACTGAGCCATGTCCAGGAGCAATAGAATTAACAAAGAACAATGTGAAAAGTCGTGAATGTCCAGCGTTTTTGGACTGGTCAACAAAGCAGATGGAATATTTGCCCAATGCATCTCACTCAAATCAACCCTGCAAACTTTTCATGACTTTGTCTTTAGCAAACCATAAACATGATGTTTTTGTTAGTAGTCTAATCTGTATTTTACCTGTTTTGTAATATAAGAAAATATTAAATACAAATTGTCTGTTGAGTCTAAATTGGTGAGAAGTCCTGGCATTGTAGTAAAATATATAAGAAATGGGCGCTTTCTATCCGATATACAGTATGAACAACCGAAATACAATCCTAACCTGACTTGGGTTGATGCTATAATTTTTTGAGGATATACAGATAATTTTACATTTTGGTTGCTCATACAGTGTATTGAGAAAGGGCCAAGAAATGTTGTGTTATGAATGTAATCTTAGGTACATGTTTATTTATTTGATTTGCCAAGCTGGGTACATAGAATAACAAAGAAGCACACATAAAAACAGTTAGTGTCGTAGTGATACAAAGGAATAACAAAGAGAAAGGAGTGCAACTGTGCATGTGGGACAGCAATACCGCAACAGCTTACGCCAATTTTTATTAGGTGCACTGGCACACTTCACATTATAGTACATGACAACTTTAGCCAAACAAAACTATATATTATATTATACATGATATTTTAAAGGCAGCAAAAAAAAACTCGCTATTATTTGTTCTAGTCTATCCCTAATCTTTACATTAAGTAGATATACAATTGCACATAGGGATAAGCCGATAACGAAAAATCCAATTTACCGATAGGATAAATTCCGATATGATTTGCAGGCTTATCGGCCGATATATCGGTAGATATTGGTCGTCAAGAATTTTTAGCACTTGAATTTAGGGCAAAACGTATTAAACAAGAACTGATAGACCAGTAAAAGAAACGTGATTACAATATTTTATGTACTCTAGTAATCAATTTAATTTGGGAAAGTATAATGTACAGTATAGTATAAAGTATAATGTATTTGGGAAAGTATAAAGTATGGTAAATGACTATAACTGGCTTTTAAAATATGTTATACTGCAATTGTGCGATTTTAAGAAGAAAAAAAGAATTGAAAAAATGAAAATGTACTTAGAGATAGATAGAAAAACTTTATTTAAACACGCTGACCCCGTCAACCGAAGCTGATTTCCACGAGGGGCGTGTACAAAAGGAGTATATACAGATATAGAATTTTAAAGTTATTTACAAAATATATAAGATATATAGTATTAAATGAACTAACTTAATTAACTAGTGTAGTAATCTATTTACAGGTACATCTATAATTGCATTAGTTATCAATGTGAGCAGTGATTTTCTCACATTGATAACTAATGCAATTATAGATGTACCTGTAAATAGATTACTATACTAGTTAATTAAGTTAGTTCATTTAATACTATATATCTTATATATTTTGTAAATAACTTTTAAATTCTATATTTTATATACTTGTAAAACACTGTGGAATGTTCTAGAACTAAAAGGTAAGGTATTATTTGCCTAAGATGGTGTGATCGGTAGGCATTTGCAAAATGGAATTAAAGTAATGAAATCTCATTACGGGAAGTTACAAACAAAACATGTCTCACCCGCTAATCAAATAAATTAAATTTGACAGTTTCATTGTGGAACAGAATGCGTCTTATAAACAAGTTGGCGTTTTTCTTGATAAACGAAGGAAATATCACTAGAAAAAAGCCAGCATCAGGGCAGCATGTTATTTATCGGAAACGCAGATATATATTGATGTTATCGGCCGAAAACCGATAAGCCTGAAAGTTGCCAATTATCGGCTTCTACCGATAAATATCCGATTATCGGCTCATCCCTGATTCCACATGGGATTAACATAATTACCATTTGATTTCCATGCAGGAAAAAACATGCCAGAAAAAGACAGTTCTTCGTGTGTCCAGTTTAGGTGATAAAACACAGCGTATTAACATCAAGTAACTCAATTTGCATGGCCAACAACGTCCATTCCAAATGCTTTTGAAATTGTCATTTTTTCTTCTTTTCTACGTTGCATTTTGGACAAAACCTAAGGTAATACCATGATAATTCTTCAGAAGCATGTAATTCATATTTTTGAAAACTTGCAGAAAAACAACATACTGTAAGAACATGTATATTTTATACAAATAGGGTGGTGTCTCGTTCACACATACCCCAATGGGTGTATATGTATATCCTGCAATTAACTTTTTCCCCCTTTTTTTCTGCACTTGTAACTTTTGTATTGTATTTCCCACTCTTTCAATATAGCGAAAGAAAAAGACAGATTTGCCAATCTTGAGGTTTTAATTCCTTCCTTGTCTACAGTGTCTTTTATTTTTTGAATCTTTACTCCAGCAGATCTCAAAGAAATGACTCTACTTCTTGTATATAACAAAAGCTTTGCCATCATAAAATATCTCTTGTATACAATAAATATGGCAGAGCGATAATATGAAACAAGATGACGCTACGAATCAGAAAATGGCGATCACGACATCGATAGCCTGAAAACCGAAACGCATGCCAGACGCAATTTGGAACATGTTCAGAACGTGCTCTGGAACACATCCTGTATGCGTTCTGGATTTCGGAGTAGTACTGTATCTAATGTGGACCCAAACATGGCCATTGGTAGAACTGCAGTCGCTTGACAGAGACACACATAAGGTGATAGTGGAGAATGGTGGGAAACACACACTCTTGTATACAAATCGAATGCTCTAAGGCCGGCCTTTGTCAGAGAGTTTATGAGAGGATCAGTTCTAAATATGTGAAGTGTAGATATACAATGTCTCGACTCTCCCAGTGAGATTGGGAAAAGGAATGGGGTTCATTCTCAGGTTGTCAAAATATTATTCTGAATTATGAAACTCGTCTCTCTGTTAAACATTAATATTATTGTATTATTATTACTAACCTTCTAATTGAAATCTCCAACATGTATTTACATTAATGTATTTACATTGATGTACAGTAGATAAACTTACCATTTGCCTTTAGGTTTGCTAGTCAGACCAACACATGGGAAATGAAACCATTCAATTGGACACTGCAAAAATAAAGTTGGATGAGAAATTTCTTAATGAAGTTTCGATCTAGCCTGCGTCACATCCAGGCTAAAAGTCCTGATGTGATGCAGGCTATTTCGCTACTGCTATAGTTAGGTAATGCCCATGACATTAGGTATATTCTAGTTTGCCCTCAAGAAAGACATTTTGTAGGCATGATCAGTGATGTTTTCGCAATTTTAGAAGTGGGGAACACATGCACTACAGTTCAGGCTAAAGCAATACAGCCTTGCAGCATACTCATATTATCCATGTATATATAAATATGGGTAATTAATAAAGGGTTAGGGTATTACAGTGGAGCCTTGCTATAGCACGGTAGTCCATAGTGGAGACTGCGTTATAGATGAAGCACGTTATTGCGAGTTATTGGGCAAATCTCGTTCCCGGAGCAATATTGTGGAAAGAGTACTGGGGACAAGCTTGGATACTACCAGAAGCACTTTCTGTTGGATCGATGCAAGACTGAAGAAGCTTGAAGTTACAGTAGAAGTCCACTAAAGACTAATCGCACTGCCGCGTTGTCGTTCTATCTCATAATAATCACAATCATTCATTGTTAAGATCATTCAAATTGTCTGTATAGTGATCATAATAACCGGGCAAAGTCAAATTTTTGGGGTGCAAGGATAATTACCGTGTTATACCGAGTTGCGTGTTATAATGCGCTATAGCGAGGCTCCACTGTACTCTGATGAAGGGCTCTCTGTTTGAAATGTCAGTATTTCATTGGTAAAAATCTTGGCAGTTCACCACCTTTTCAACTGGAAAACATCACTGAGCAAGATGTAAGTTAGTCCATCACGTACCTCAGGATTATCACAGCCAATCATCTCACCATATGAGACCTAAAATAGAAAAAGTTTTTTTCAGTCTTGTTTTGGCCAAAATGAGGTTGTATGAGAGAACTATAGGCTGCAATGTAGTATCTGTAATACTAAAACATGTCAACTTGGAAATGCTCACTGATTTGTACCTGGTGGCAAAGACAGTATGTTGGTTCATTTGGGTCAACTGGCATGTCCAGCACTTGTACGTCTGGACTGGGAAGAAATGCAGTCACAGCAGATAAAGAGGGAATAACTTGCTCAACAGATCTTAATGAGATGGTAAAGCCAGAAAAAATTAAATGCGAGAAACATACATACAGTAGCAGAACAAAATATAGCAGTAATTGAAATATACCTGGTCCTTCGTTTTTTCCGTGCTGATTCCACTCTACCTCCTCTGCCCTTTGACTTTCTAGACTTTTTACCTAGCGTTCAAAGAAACAAGAGAAAACCTGAAGAGCCTCATAGGGAAATGGATTATAGTTCAGGAGGAAAGATATCTTAAAGCTTTACACCTCAGGAGTTATCAGCACCTTAGTATTCTCCATAAAATATCAATGGTTAACTTATAAGCATAGACATGATGAGAATAAAGGAAATGATCACCAAAGGTGAACTCAGACTTGTTTTAAAACAACTTCTCCCAACTAGTACTATACAAAATGTTTGGAGACCAATAAGGAGAATTTATATGTTGATAATGTAATTGTTTTCTAGAGCAGAACGATAGCTTACCTCGAGACTTTAACTTTCTATCACTCTCTACAAGTAAACATAGAAAACCAATAAAACAAAGGAACATATATACTGTATATATATATATATATATATATATATATATATATATATATATATATATATATATATATATATATATATATATATATATATATATATATAATATATATATATATATATATATATATATATATATATCAAAACATGTACAGTATCATAATAAGCAATATAAAAACTATACAATAAGATATTGTACATTCTAGAGATCACTAGGTACATTCTAAAGACAACTATAGAGAGAGAGAGATGGCATTTCTATCCCACGAAGGTTTCTTCTAGATTTTAGTTCAGTAATACCTTCTTCATATTCGGATGCAGCAATCTCTTGTTCATGTTGTTCCTTCAAATCAGCTTCAAATCTTGCAAGGTCAAAATCTAATTTTCTTATGTGTTTATCAACCTAAGAAATAGGATTGCAGATTGTAAATGATTACAACCATCGATGGAGTAAAAGTGCTTCTAAAAGCTACAGTATCATAAAACCTTTCCCACCTTTCTCCCTCCCTCTTTCCTTCCCTCCTTCCTTCCTTCCTCCCTCCCTCCTTCCTTCCTTCCTTCCCTCCCTCCTTGCTTGCTTCCTTCCCTCCCTCCCTCCTTCCTCCCATCCTTCCCTCCCTTCGTCCCTCCTTCCTCCCTCCCTCCTTTCTTCATTCCTTCCTCCCTCTCTCCTTTCCTTCCTCCCTCCCTTCCTCCTACCTCTAACTCACCATTTCATAAGTCTGCATGGCCAATTGCACCTTATCGTCAGCTAATTCCTTTGCTTTAGCAAAAGATGCTTCTATCTTTTTTATTTTTTCAGTCTTTTTTACAGGTGTCAAAACACGAACTGATTCCATGTACTTGTCAGCCATTTCATCAATTTCGTTTAAGATATCTAAATTTCAACATTACCAAGAAATATAAACACAATACAATAAAGTAAGAAAGTAGGTTGTAAGCCTTATGGAAAACGTCAATATCCAAACCTTGAGTTCTTTGGTCTAGATCCCTCATCAATGTAAAATTTCTTTGCAGCTCATAAGGTAAATTCTCAATACCTAACAACAAGGAGGAACAGAGATAATTTATTTTACCATCTGTTACGTACAGCCTCCTGGTCTGGGGTTCATGTACCAAAACACTATTTGATGAATTGGAACATATTCCTGTAAGGGCAGCTAAGATTATTTACGGTCTTGATTGGTATACTCCCAGTAATGAAGTGCTTTGTCGCACAAATTGGAGCACTTTGCATTATTATATTAGCTCACAAGAGTTTTTATTGTCAAACTCCAGAACATGTAACTTCTTTGTTTGTAAAAGCTGATTTTAAGTATAATGTTAGAAGGAAACTAACATTTGTTGTTGCCTAGACCAAGGACCAATTATATGAAAAAAATCAATAACGTTTAAGGCAGTTTCTTATGGAATTTAAATTCATTAGTTTACTAGGTTCCTAGAGTAAAAGATTATAATTTGTAATATGTGATTTATTTTCTCTTTGTACATGTATATTCACTAAATTGTAGAATACCAGTCCACTTTCGCTATTTGTATCTGTTGACAGTTAGTAAAAGGGTCAAATTACGGAAAGTTCATCATATACAATTGCTTTGTTCTATTTTAAAACCCCATTTAATTTGATAACTGTAATTATGTATGCTGTAATTCTATCGTGTTGAAATAAATGTTTTATTATTATTATAATCATCCAAAAAATCACAACATATTTCCGTCTTCAAAAAAAGAAAATTTGAAATAAAATGCAAAATACATGTAAAATGCGAAATAAAATAGGAAATGAGATGGGAAATAAAATACAAAATGTAACGCAAAATGAAATTAAAATGGGAAAATAAATTGGAAATAAAGAATGAAATTGGTCTCTTCAATATAACTACCCTTATCCTGACCCTAAAAAGCCTACAGCTAACCCTATTAAACCCTATTCCTATATTCCTAACCCACCTCGTTCAAAAAACGCTCAAACTACGAGGGACAATTTTTCACATTTATTTGCTCAATTTTATACTCAATTTTTTCAGAATTTAACAGTATTCTCGCTAAATATTGGACGTTACCAACTAGTAGTGGTAAATATCATGGAAAAGGATTTTTATTGAAGAATATGTTGGTTTTGTTACATTTCAAACATGGCGGATTGGCGCGCGAAAAAAGGCCATCGAGTGACACACTGGCTGGAGTTAAACTTGACAAATCTTATAATTTAGGACATAATTTTCAGTATATTCGTAACATTACATCTATTTACTATCCACTCACTATCTAAGTAATGTTCCAGGTACATGGTTGAGCTCATAACACGTCCAAATTGTCCAATTCTTTCACATTTTCGCTAAAAGTTCAACTTGTGTTTTGCCTTCTTCGGTTCTTCTTCCGCGAACATTGCGATCACTCGGTATTGCCGACTATCATCCGACTGTAATCCGAGATTGCGTACGGCTATCGACGGCTTACGAGTACCTTACGACGAGATTAATCCGGGGGGTGCAATTTGTAATTCAACATTTTATCATTTTATTTCAGATTTATACGAACATAACAAAAATTTCAAAATTAGAAAGTTACAGATGGCATCAATTCTTTTGATTCAAGGGGGAGATTTGAAATTTAGAGTTGGGACCTAATTTTTGCGTCGTAATAATTAATATTTTAACATAAATTATGAGTTCCAAATTTATTGTGAGATCTCCACAAAAAATAGTGAGAAAAAATGAAAATATGGTGAGAAAACAAGAAAATAATACATTTTGCATATTTCGCGATCTATCCATTGTGCATTTCTAATATATAAAAAAATTTGGAAAAAAAAACAAAAAAACAATATATCAAAATATAACAAATAATAATACAATAAAACAAAATTCGTGCCAATGTTCACAAAATTCGTTGTGTTAATATGGATTTACTCCTGCAGCTTCTAATTTTTATTCTGTACATGAGCAAAAGAATCAAAATATTAACACAGATAGAATCAAGTTAACACGAATTTTAAAATGGCAGATGTGGAAGCGAATTTGTCGCGAGGGCTAAATCGCTATGAAGAATTACTTTGAGATAGTACAGATTCGTGAGATTACAGCTGTCAAAAGATCGAGCATTTCTTGTGGTCTAATCTCCAATTCAAATTATCTGTTCGTGTTATAGCTAAAAGCGTTCCGTCAAATTGTGTTTATCTTAATATCTTAATGACAAAATAACAAGCAAACATTAATTTCGTGTTCGGAAATAAATTCGTTTTAACGCACTTACGAATATTTCTATTTTTATCTATGATATCATATTTCAATCGCACGTCTTTGAAATTTACAAATTCTAATCGTGTCAATTTCAAGAACAAAAAACAATTAAATGCACAAGGGAAACAACCAATCAGATCACACCATGGTGAGCTCATAGACCAATTAAAATCAACATAACCTGCTCAAGACCGTCTCACGGGAAACGGGTGTAAACACAAAATAGAGTGTTTGGTTTTAGGCGCCACGAGAGAAGAGATTCAACGGACAGTTTACGATTCTCAGAGGCTACACCAAAGATCTAACATCAGAAGAAGTATTCATTTCTTTTTGAGTACAATCGGAGGGATCTTCGATTTTAGAGCTGAAATACGCTACGAACAGTTTGGCTTTGCTCCAAATATCACAAAGCTTTGCAGGTCCCTAATCGTTAGTAGAATGTGAGCTTTTCCTTTGGGAATATGGCTAAGAAATCACGGGAAGATAATCTAGAGTGTGTAAAGAATGGTGTATATGATAAGGAATTTAACGAATGGAGACAACCAGTGCCTCCCAAATCGCCGAAATCCCCGGCAGAATCAACCGAAGGTCACTCGGAAACAACTACAAAGAGTACAACTGCTACAGTTTGTGGAGTAAAGGACTTGTCGCGATTGAGTCGGAAAAGAAGGACCGCTAAAAATGGTCGCTTTTGCTCAAGAAAGCGTAGCGAAGACAAGGAGTTTGGCTGCACTTTGGAAGCAAAGCCAAGGGTTAGCAAAAGAGGCAAGTATTTCATGTTTTACAACTTTGTTTTCGCCCCAGAGCAACTCACATTTGTATGTTTGACCAGGTGGCCTCGAGAGTACATGTCATGTTTCAAATCGTAAGCAGTTGCATGTGATCAGACTAGTTTTGATTCCCATTTCGTTACTATTTTAGATTAATATTTGTACGTCTGCATATAACGCGCAATAACTTAAAGAAATTATCCTTCCTTGCACCGGGCCATGTGTTAGCCGACCCAGAGCAAAACACTTGCTTAATAGTCTGACGTAATTTCATATATATAGCCCAAGTGTAGTCTTCACCGACCACAAATTACTGAGACTTATATATTTAATACTAGCAGAATACTGTAAATGTGAACTCAACAATGCTATGTACAAATTTAAGCTTTTAAAGGCGAGGCAATAGGTTTGGGGGCGGTAAGTTGATGGGTGTTGTCAACGCTCGTATTATCTGAACAAGCGAATAGTATCAAGTGCTGATTGCTGAATCGTAAGTGTTATAAAATATTCGAGATATTTTGCGGTTATAAGACCCTTTGTCTGCGTCATTGACTCACTTGTGATGCGATATTGGCCAACTATGATTTCAACTTGTTCAAAAACTTATAAATTAAAACCGCTGTGATTAGATAGGCGGGAAACCGATTCGATGGTTTAATATGGGTTACAAGAACCAAGCCACAATTGCGCGAAGTTAGGTATTATGGAAACACGATCTGTCACGATGATTATAGAGTATATACCTCAGCTTATAATACCTTCCCTGCATCGATGGTTACAACAATTACATTCATTGTTGATTGTGTCTTGTCACGCCAACGCAATAAGACAGCTTAATGCTTTTATATTCTTACGGAAACATTTGCCGCGCCTTCTCACCTTCCGAGACCGGATGATCCTGTAAGCTGCAATGCCACACAGCGTGGGCCCTTGTAACCATAGAAACATCAACTACACATTGCTTGTTGGTTTGTTACTTTGTTGATCTTATGGTCGAAACCCCAATTGGTTGAACCCAATGACTTTGTGACATACAGTAGTCCATTTTAAAAGCAGTATTCTTATATCTACTGTAGGTACTTGTCCACCCCCAGTATCAACACACAATAAACAATTATTGGAAGATGAGCATGATATCAAGAATTATCCAGACCGAGATCAATGTTATCTGCTGAACCCGAAGGCTCATGAGGCGGATAACATTGACAGAGGTCTGGATAATTCTTGATATCATGTGCAAGCCGAATCCAATAATTGTTTATTGTGTGTTGATACTATGTAGAAGCCCTTAGGGAGTTTAGGAAGTAAGCCACGCACATTGAGAATTGTCTGTAGGATTTTTAGCCAATCACAATCGAGATTGTATAATAATTAATTCTCCTTATTGGTCTCCAAACACTCTAGTACCTTGACTGAGGTACTAGGTCTGAGTCGTCTTCTGGACGATCTTTTTTAGTATCCGCGAGAGGTTGCACCAAATGAGAGATTGTTACGATCGTACATGCCTGTATGATGAAATACATCATGGAACTGCTAACCTCAAAACAACGTAGATCCTAACCCCCCCCCCCCCCCTACCCACCTAATGGTTTTATAATACTAACCTTAATACTAATAAAAGGATCGTCCAGAAGACGACTCAGACCTAGTACCTCACGGTCACCTCAACTGCCAGTATACCATCTACTGTAGCCACAACCAATACCAATGGTTAACCAAGTACTGTATAGAGGTAATTATGAAAATAAAGGAAATGATCACCAAAGATAAATTAAAACAACTTCTCCCAACTAGTACAATAAGAAATGTTTGCAGAGAAGAGAATTTGCATGCTTATACTGCGGTATAAATTATTATAAAATATAATGGATATACCGGTACGGTAGACTCTTCCATAATGGTGGCCAGTCTAAATATTCTTTTATATGCATGCAAATTAGCCTTTCTGGCCTCGTTACAAAGCAAAGATTCTTTGGAATTACAGACACACGAACGAGATCAGAAAGGCTAATTTAAATGAATATAAAAGAATATTTGGGTGCCATTATGAAAGAGGTCTATATGCATTGGCATACAAGTGATAAGTGGTATACATGTACTTACAAGGCTGTCATTGACAACGTACTTGGGTCATATGCTTGCATAGATTTCATTTTAATGTATATATTTTTTAAAATTACTTTAGAAGCATTACCTATGAGACTACGTTCGCTGCCACAGTCCTTCTTTGAGCAACCCAACTCAATCAAGTCAAGTTCCATGGCTCAAAACACCTACTCCCGTCTTCCCCCACTGTTTCCCCAGGACCACAACCCAGACGAAGAAACCACAGAGAGACCCGTCACACCTCCAGAGGAAAGACAACAACCCAAGCCACCAAAGAGAGTAATCATGGGACCACCAGACACAGAACTGCTATTTAGTCTTTTTAAAACTGTGATACCAAACCACTTGGAGAAAAAGTTGGTAAAAAGAGGAAGGTATGCAAAAGTTTTAACTCTGACGTCAAATTAGTAATTTGACTTTTTTTCTCTGCTTGCTATGTGGTAGACTGGTTGAGGATTCAAGCAGCAGAATATAGCAGCAGAATATTGTATCTGAAATGACAATGTGTTAATATACACACTGCTGTAGTGAATGTGGGAGAGCTGGGACTAGACAGACAATACACGGACGATCATCAAGCTTGTATCCTCAGAAAAATGATTCTGAGTACCGGACAGGAATCGAATAGGAATCGATATATAATGACTGCCGCATAGGCAGTACATATATCAATCGAACCAGTACATCATTGTAACCTTCGCCCTCCATCTGAGTCTCGGTGGCTCAATGGTTAGAGCGTCTCACCAGCAATCAGAAGGTTACAGGTTCGATTCCTGTCCGGACTCAGAATCATTTTTCTGAGGATACGAGGCACATGGCAAAGGATAAATTGTGATTCTGGTTTTAAGTTTAACATGTTATTTTGAATTTTTGAGTTTGACAACTACCAAAAAACATCATGCGTATTCTATATTCGTATTGTGATATATATTTCTACATGTACCGTATCATATTGTGAGCGGTGAGCCAAAGTATCGTGATATATTATGTAACAGTATATTATGTTACACCTCTACTCAGCAGCACTGGTTGAATCTAGTACTGGTAATACACTATTTGGGGGTGACAGGACTTATCTGCTGGCTAAGGTATCAAGACTAACACAGCAGTCATAAAATGTATTTCTATTTTTACATCTGTAGGCCAAAGAAAGTTCATTTGAAATCAAAAATGCCCTTGCCAAACCATGAAGAAGACCCATGCATGGTGGAAAACCTGGCTAGGAAAATCTTCCCCCAATTGTCGCTTGAGAATCGTTGCAAGTTGCCATCAAATGTGCGACTTGCGACTGTTTTGTTTACTAGTGGCAACAACACAGTTGAACTCCCTATGCTTGCAGTGGATAATAACTATCCTCAAATGTTGAGTGATCTCGTCATGAACATGTAAGATAGTTTTTAGCTTGAAGTGCAAATACAGTAAAAACCTGCATATGAGAAACCTAGATTTTAAGAACCTGTTAGGCTAAGATTTTCCATTTACCGGTAGACGCCCTTTACATAAGAACCTGTTTTAGGTTAAAATGTGAAAGCAGGTTCTGAGGAGGCCCTTCACTAGTGTATATAATATAGTGTATATATATGTCTACAGTTGTACGTTGTTTTGTTCCATTGAATTTACACAGTAAGCTGTAAATTACATACAGTGTAGCTTTAAAGTGCATATAGGGTTTGTATTTGCTTAGATTGCAGTCATTTGGAGAAAATTTATACATAATTTATATAAATCATAGACCACACTTACCAAAAGCAAGTCACTTTTCTCTTAAGAAAATAAGAACCTAAATAGCCTAATTTTTCAGCAAACACCATTTATATACGAACCTTTTTAGGCTAACTTGGAAAAATCTAGGTTCTTATACGCGGGTTTTTACTGTATAATAAATAATTTGATGTAATTGCTATCTTAATATATTAAGTGCATCATGAAAAAAAGCTCTATTTATTATTAAATAGAACTACTGTAATTACATAATATGCTTTCATTGCATAATCATCTTACTTGATCTTTTTAACATCAAATAAATTATATTATACAATATACACTGATGTAGTGACTGTATGTGATTGTGAGCGCTTGGAGTAGACAGATGATACATGGAAGATCATCAAGCTGATATCCTTAGAGTCCCAGACAGGACCTGTAACCTTCTGATTGCCGGTAAGAGATGCTCTAACCATTGAGATTCAGATGGAGAGAGGTTACAATGATGTACTGGTTCAATTGAAATATGTACTGCCTATATAGCTGTCACTATAATACTGTGTATATCAGTAATGCAGTATATAGTGACTGCCGCACAGGCAGTTATATAAATAAAAGCAGTTAGGAATATGTCATTTTGTGAATCTCAAACCACCAACAAGTTAGAACTATTGAACTAGAAGTTACTATATCAAGGGAAGTGCCGTCTCGAAATCCAAGGAAGTTGTGATATTGTGAAAAATTGTAAAAATAAGTGGTGGGCTTTTTGAAGTCAAAGTCGCAGCAGAGGCAGTACAGCCTCGTACCCATGTGGTTGTGGTTCAGGTAATACCAGAGCAGTGAGTTCTACATATATATGGAGCTCACAATGAGCTTGCTGGACCATAGGTACTCGCACTCTGGGGTACGTTAAACATCTTAACAAACTGTAACAAACTATGGCAGGGCGACAGCATGACATGGCTGTTTTCAATAATGTCAATCAATAATAATATTAAACAACAAATTTCATAAAATAAGATATATAATTCTCTTTTTAAAAAATTAAATTAAATAGACAATTTAAATACTATACATAGTAAATATGATGTAACTGGTCAACGTCTACAAAATGTGATTACAATCCATAGTTCATCTCTAAAACCACTCGTAAAATGTGGGTATTTAAATTTGACATTAAAGTGCAATCCCAAAGGCAATGAATGATTCGAAAATAAATTGCATTTAGTTCATGCAATAAAATGATATCTCTTGCTGGTTTTTTGAATGGATGTTTAAAAATGTTTTAAAACATTTTTGCTGACAAATATTTTACAGATGTTTGAAAAGTTATCTCCAATGTTGTTATGACCATATGAACAAGCAAATTTTTGAAATTCTTGAGAATTCTGATGATAATTCTGAGAATTGTAAATATAATTCAAATAATTATAAATATAATTCCGAGAATTATAAATATAATTCTGAGAATTATAAATATAATTCTGAGAATTATAAAAATAATTCTGAGAATTATGAAGATAATTCTGAGAATTACATAAATAATTCCTAGAATTGTGAAGAGAATTCTGATGCTCATGTAAATAAAATGTGGATAATGCTTGATTAGTGCAAGTGCCAAGCGCCTACTATTGTTCTCACAAAATTGAACGTCTAACATCCAGTAACTTTTATAACCCTCCCAACGTTACACTGAATAAAAGGGAAAATACATCAAAAATAGAATTGTCGGTTTTCGAGAGATGGCTTTCGTTATCTCTTTATATCTTTTTGCGCAACGCTATTGTCTTTTTTGCGCAACGTTGTCGTCTTTTTGCGCAACGCTATTTCTTTGTTGCGCAACGCAATTTCCTTTTTGCGCAACGCAATTGTCTTTTTGCGCAACGCAATTTCTTTGTTGCGCAACGCAATTTCCTTTTTGCGCAACGCAATTCTTTTTATAGCGTTATTACTTTTTGGCGTAACAACATTTCTGTGGCTTTGACAACGCGCATGAAGAGTCCCACTCTATCATCTCTAATAAACCTTGCTTTGTATGCCTATCTGACGAACGCTGTGATAAAAATAACCCGGCTATACTTGGCTCTACTCTACTTTTTTTCTCTACGTCTTTACCTCTCAATTAGTCTACTAAGCTACGCTCGCAATCCGTGGAATTTGGTCGCTCCGGCGCACCATTTCTTCTGACACTTAAACTTCTTCTCGTCGATGATAGATCTGGGGAAATACGATTACCTTGTCGGCTTGGATCGGTCAACTAAAGGGAGAAAGAATAGAACGTGTATATATACCCACGATTAATAACCAGGTGAACATAGATAATAATATACATTGAATATTACACAACTGCTACAAATATTAATTCTGGCTTTGCTCTCGTTTTAAACCTGATAAAAACTGCAGCTCTATAAGTCTTGATATACATGTTTATATATGTATATACATGTTTATTTATTTATATATATATACAAACAAATACCAACCTTCTTTAATTCACTGCTGTTGTCATCAATAACGTCATAACCTGCCGATCTCCGTAAGCTGTGACGATTAAAACTTTTTGAACGACTTTTGAAACTTCGTCTGCTTCCACGATACTTCACACTAGATCTAGTGCACAAGAAAATACACGCCATGTTACTAACACGATCGTTATTTGTAGTGAGATAAGACTTAGGAACCTGTGAGCAGGTAAAACGGTCTGGTAAGTAATATTTGAACAACGACAGCGAGTGTTTCACCAGGATATCCAAACACGAGAAAACAATGTATGAAAACACGAGCGCGTAGCGCGAGTGGATATCCCGGTGGGACACGAGCTGGAGTTGTTTACATAGCTTCTCAAATGAACACAAGTATAGGTTATATATTCTCTCATGGGAGGGTTATGTTAATAGTTGAACACTACAATAATTTGATCGGCATACGTAATTAGGATATTTGAGGAAGATCACTAGTGATCTTCCTCAAATATCCTAAAATTAGGATATTTGAGGAAGATCACTAGTGATCTTCCTCAAATATCCTAATTACGTATGCCGATCAAATTATTGTAGTGTTCTGAGACACGGTGTTTGACTTAGTTATCCAAATGCAAAACTGTGACTAAATGGGTCTTTATTATTGGATAATTAGCTCATGCATTATTAATGAGTTTGAGAATGAGCTTTACCTGGCGTTAATCATAAGTGAAGACAGTTCTCCTACTAGCCGTTTTCTGACATTCTTTCTGTCCGCTGGGATACTAAGACAGTTGGCGAGTTGTTCTGGGCCAAATGAAGGATTCAAAACAAGAAGAGCACCATGAACCCCACTGGACCGCAAATTAGAGGAATATTCCTGAATGACAAAAGAACAGAAATGTCGGATTATTATAGAGCTATTATTTAATTAAGACTTTGTTTTTAAAAAAAACCCTATCTCACGTTTGGGGATTTTTCATATCCATAATATTTGGGTCTTCCTGAGCACAATCATAATATATATTGTCAGCCAAAAATGTCATCTTCGTGGAGTTTTTCGCTGTCAAAGTTACCGGATATGATGTCACAAGAGGCATTCCAAACCAGTTTTCTTTTGTTACTTGCCACAAAAATGCCTCTTGTGACATCACATCCGATAACTTTAACAGCAAAAAACTCCATGAAGATGAAATTTTCGGCTGACAAGATATATTATGATTTTGCTCAGGAAGACCCAAATATTACGAATATGTAAAATTTAGGCACTGCTAGTTGCTATTAACTGAAGTAATAACCTTGAGGTTGATGGAGTCACACCATCTTATCATCCTTTCATTACTCCAAACTAACGGATCATGATCGTAGTCGTTGCATTTCTCTTTTCGTTTCACAAGTGTCTGAAAAAATAAACCAAAATTACCATTTTAATAATCTAGCGTAACCACAGGCAACCTCGTACCCAGGGTCTCATCTCGGCGGCACATTTAAATTCAGAACTGTAATTTGTCCTGAACAAAATTAACAAGTAAGAACATTTTAATAGCGATTTAATACAATTATTGTGTAAAAATCAAAGTAGATAACTTAAATACCTGGAATATTGTAGTTTGAAGTTGTAAAAATGCTTGTAAGGCGTATTATAAAATAACCGGAAGTAAATGAACGAGAACACGCTATCTGATTGGTTACTGAGCTCAAAAACCGTGCATTATAACTCAATAAAGCATAAGCTGACGTGTTCTTCGCGTAGATTTTGTCGTTTTTGACGGATTTTAAGCAGTCACAATCACAAAAGGAAGTCAAAGACTCAAAGTATACCAAGGTACTAACACAACAGAATGTTTTAAATGCAACGTTTAGTGTATTTTCATCGCTAAAACGTGTTTTCAATAAAGGCTTCCTTATAACAGGTAAATCTACATTTTTCATGGCTTTATTGTTAATAATAATGGTGTTCTTTTACAAAAGAAATAAAAAAACTTTGTCTCGTGTGATTATTGAGTTATAATGGCACTCGAGAAGCTAGTAAAACACTCGGCTATCGTCTCGTGTTTTACACGCACTCTCGTGCCATTATAACTCGATAATCACACGCGACACGTTTTTTATTTCTTAAGTAAAATTGGGTACGCAGTACGTACATGCGGAGACTGGTTTGGGAATAAAGATGATGATGGTAGTTCTAACGTAAATTATGAGACCAGTTTTAAAAGCTGTACTGCTTAATGCTATAGTGAATTTAGTTAAAAAAATAAATGCAACAGAAGTGCAACGTTTGAAACCAAAATAAATTTAGTTGCAGGTCATCGAGTGGCAGTTTGACCTTCGTCGCAAACGGGAAAAGTACGACGTTTAGAAAAGGGCAATAGAAAGCAAACACAGTGACATACTGAATACAATAAAACAAGAAGCAGCCCATTTAATTTGTTAAATCCACATTAAATACTTTTTGCTTGTGTGTTTGTTATAGATGTCATATCGAAAATTTAAAAAATTTCAACCCTTAAAATTTTTTCATTTCAACCCTTAAAATTTTTTCAACCCAAAAATTTAAAATATTACATACGTTTACAATTTTATGCACATGCAGATATTTTCTATTTCTTGTAACATGTAAAGATTTCAGTTCACTTAATTTCAAACGATAGAATTCTGTTCAATATATCAAACTATTGAATACTGTTTTTGGTAACCAAGTCCTGGAACACAATGTTTATTGACAAAAGCATGTAGGTGTTGCTCCTTGCAACAGAATTGATGATTCCTGGATGTGAAAAACTCTGGTTAATGTGTAGAATTTGCTTTCTTCCATTACGTTGTTCCAAATTCAGCACAATTTGATGGAAATCCTTAGCAAATTTAACCAAAAACTGGGCAATACATGGCTCCACAATAAGTAACACAACAGTATAAGAACACTTACCAGCACATGACGTCACACATAAGAACACTTGACCAGCACATGACGTCACGGTAATATTCAAAATGGCGGCCCCCCTGTATTTAATTTTTAGTTGGTTTCTTCAACTTGTAAAATATTGTTACGAGAATTTTTCATGGCACCAAAACACTGTATTCCGACTAGCTAAGTCATATACTTCGAGATAAAAAAAGTTATT
>JAYKKM010000048.1:937500-990000 GCA_035772405.1 Chrysogorgia sp. JL179-B06
GAGCAGGGCAGAGGTGAAAGACATGTGTGTTGATCGTCCAGCTTGTACATCGTCCGAAACGCACCGATGTATATTTTTTCGACATATTGATGTTCTCTTCAGACTATCTCCAAAATTCTCATCCACATTCAAGTGAGATCCTGCCCACCTGGCTGGCTCACTTCCCATGTCAACAGCCCATTATTCAGATAGACACGCATTATTTTCAATGATAGATCACATGTTTTCCGTTCTGGTTCCTGTTATTGGTATCACATTGAGTTTTGCTACTTAAATGGCAGCAAGAATACTTGATGATATTGGGAAGATATCGCAAAGTGATGCCGACACGATCACAGCCACAACAATAGGGTCGAAAAAGAAGCGACAATGTGGCTATGGAATCAATATGTGCAGTCTAGTGGTTATGCTGAACATGTCCAAACATGTCTATGAGCTGCAAGACACCACTCAGGGTCTTAAAAATAATTGAGGAGAAAGTGCTGCCTTTGTAATAATACCAGTAAATGGTAAGACTTTCAGGTCTTCTCGGATAACGACCTTAAATCGTAGGCCCTCGGAACCCCTATCAATTGGACTTCTAAGCCTGTTGGGGTATTCCGTTCACCTAAAAGAGTGATAAATCTAATAAACTTGATATGCTAGCCGCTACCACTATCAGATCCGTGTATATAAAACACATTACAAGACCACACACACGTTGGACCACACAGAAATACAAATTTTATCTTGGAGTGTTAGCAACATAGATCTCTCATCAAGATGCGAAGATAACAGATATCCGTGTAATGTTCATCATCATATACATTTTTAGAATGTCTGTTTCTCCATATACTAAGAGTAATAATTATGCTGTAACGAATTATCAAAATAAATAAAGCTAATAAATATATTACAGCGTCTTAATTCAAGGAGACATTGTAATCTCAACGGTGACATCCCGCATGATTTCCGTATGTTATTTTAATATTAGAAGGGTCATATTCCCGTTCGTTTGTTCGATTTGAAATATGATTGCTTGCTGACCGCCAGATAAGTCGTTCAATTCAGAAATATTACAAACACGAAGTTTGATTTGGCAAAAGTGTCGCTTGAATGGAAAATTTATAACTTCGCGAGGCTTGCTCGTTTGGAGTAAATGTTGTTCAAATTAGATGTATGTCGTTCAAATGGTCATATTGAAAAACGCTCAATATGATTACCGTATGTTATTTTAATATTAGAAGGCTATAATGGCTATATGATCGCCTTGATACATGGTTTAAATTGTAATCGAGTAAAACACCGCAACAACCGACAGCATCTTAATTCAAGGAGACACTATATATAACCTCAATGTTTTTGACAAATTATTATAATATTGAAATCAATGAAATAGCCACAATATAAATATCTTCACATGTGAATATAAAAATTATATCTATATTCTAACTCTTATCAACATCTAACTTCCCATAATATCAAAGGATACCACACATAGAGATAATGAGAATAAAGGAAATGATCACCAAAGATAAACTAACGATACATGGACGATCATCAAGCTCGTATCCTCAGAAAAATTATTCTGAGTCCCGTACAGGAATCGAACCTGTAACCTTCTGATTGCCGGTGAGATGCTCTAACCATTGAGCCACTGAGACTCAGATGGAGAGGGAAGGTACAATGATGTACTGGTTATATGTACTGCCCATGCAGCAGTCACTATATATCGGTAATGTTTGGATGTGTTAATATACACACTGCTGTAGTGAATGTGGGAGAGCTTGGAGAAGACAGACGATACATTATCGATATATAATGACTGCCGTATAGGCAGTACATATATCAATCAAACCAGTACATCATTGTAACCTTCGCTCTCCATCTGAGTCTCGGTGGCTCAATGGTTAGAGCATCTCACCGGCAATCAGAAGGTTACAGGTTCGATTCCTATCCGGGACTCTGAGAATACGAGCTTGACGATCGTCCGTGTATCGTCTGTCTACGCTCCAAGCTCTTCCACATTCATCCCAAGAAATCTAAAAGAGCCAATCCTATTAACTTTGTTTGGTCCGTCTTTACTGCAAAATTACCCTTCCCACTGTCTCTCAGTACAGACCGAGCGACGAATGAGCGAGGTCTGTGTGAAAAAACCAAAGGCAGGATAATTTTGCTGTAAAGACCAACCAAACAAGGTTAATAAGGTTTTTAAACATACTATATGGCTATTTTAAATTTCTCACATTTCTCCAATTTTTTTGGCAATGTTTTTAAAACTTTTCAATTGTTTTGTAATGCCCAGTTGTTACCAGTTTGTAAAGACCGCTCAGGAGCCAATCAGATTGCAGAAAAGACACATTAAGACTGCTCACGAGTCAAGCCATATAATATATTTCTCAAACTCATTAGTAATTCATGAGTAAAACACAAATGTGTTTGTAATAGTAAATGTGGTAATAATAAATTAAGTCAATTTTCCCTCAAATTTCTCTTAAAATACTGGTTTGTTTGAGAAGCTATATCATACACTCGAAAGGCGTTTATTATCCGATTCGATAACACCTCGAAGTTGGTTAAAAAACTCAGTTATCGCATCGTTTTTCAACACACTTCTCGTGTTTCCAAATCAGATAATAAATGCCTTCTCGTGTATGATAGTGTACAGTAAAAACCCAAGAACCTACATTTTACCCAATCAGCCTGGGATAGGTTCTTATATTCTTATATGTTCTTATATATTCTTATATGTTCTTGTTAGTGGATTTTTACTATACATATATATAATATTGATTGACAAGTTGACTTGAGCAAATTCGTCTGTGAAAATCAGTAACTATCAGTATAAAACCAACTAGTACTATACGAAATGTTTGGAGACGAATAAGGAAAACTTGTATGCTAATATAAGTTCTCCTTATGGCAGTTAAATGACCCTATGACTCATGTATAATATATTATAGGTGAAGCAATATCAATCGTTTGTCACTTTTGAATATTTTAAAATATATAAAGTTAATTACTAAAGAAGAAGTGTTCATCATGGGTCTTCAAAGGAGTAATTTCCTACAGTAATTTCGCTTTAAAGAATCTATTTAAAAACTAACGAGAATTGTGAGGAAACCACGAAAGGAAAAGATGTTGAAATGACATGCGGTGTAGCACTTGACAAAATTTCACATGCGTGGTGGCACTTGATAAAACATCAGAGTCACCTCAAACTAAACCTATGCCAAAACAATACGCGTCAAGGAACAGATGGTGACATGTGATACTTTCCACAGTTTCCGATATCTTTTTGAAACTTTTATCTATTCCAAAGTGCAATCTTTAGTACAATCTTTTAGTACAAACACAATCCTTGGTGACGCAAAGCAAAAACGCGACGCAAAGCGAAAGAAAAGCGGCGCACGCTATTCGGCCCCTCCTGGTCTCATGGATTAAAAGCTTTCAACAAAATCGTGTTTTCATGTCATAATTATCATCCTACCGCGAGCAAATTACGGAAGCCGCAATTCTAGGCGACTATTAGAGACCTATTGTGTTGAAAGAAAGACCTCTTAGCAAGAGCATTCCTCCGAAAGCTAGCGTGATTTTTACAAGAAAGAACGCTGCAATTGAAATCTACAAACTCACGTATCATTGTTGATTTCAATAACAATGAATCACTTTTGAAATCCACAAAAGTAACAGTGTTCTATTCCTTTTATATAAATGATAATAATTACACAATTATTATCGACTCTAGGAGAATCTCTACAGTTGTTATAATTGCCTGTAGATATTGTTTATAAACAGATGGTATCAGAGCAATCAGAAAGCGAGATAAACTATCGCCTACTGATAACTCCACAGGCACAGTCAACGATCAAGGAAAAGATTAGAGAATATCTGGCCATTGCTTCGCGATTCACCGCTTGAATTGCAGAAGATTTTGACAACAAATGGACACTTTTGTACGTCGAACAAAGGCGAGTAAACTTGATCAACTGTGGCCAAAGAAAGCCGCAAATATCGCCAGCAAAAGAGAATATCCTAGTCAGATAAATGACCACCTGTCGCCAGATTCAGTCGTCAGTGTTATTAAACTATTTTGTATTCGCACAACGGTATTTGAAAATCTTATTAACCTCCCAGGGAACATTTCAAGGCGACATGGTCTTCAGGGTTTCGGCATTATTACGAAAAGAATATTGTTACGACTTTAAACAAAAGAAATGCAAATAGCCAGTGGTATTTGCTAAGTGTCCTTCAAGTATGGCCAACGGCAAAACTCACCGTGAGAAGCATCGTCATAAACACGCATCTTATGAAATATTTATGCCGTTTAAAAAAGGTGTAGACACTCACCTTTGGCAATAAAGCCGTCGCAGTTTTCATAAGAATCCGGACTCAGAACTTTTAGCTTGGGAATGGGAGACAACGTCAGTGGGCTGTCCCATTTGTAGACTGCTGAACTTTTTAACGTCTGCTGGAGTCTACCCAGTTGATCTTTAACGTCTGACAATTCCACCTGTAATTCTCTCATATTTCCATCTTTCTCGTCTAGTTGTCGCTTTAGTATTATGGTTTGTGCTGGCGTATTTGTGGAGAGAATTCGTTTCTCTTCTTCCCACTGTCGCTTCTCTTTCGTTACAACTTCCAGTTGTTTATCCGATTCTCTCATTCTCTCCTCGTAAGTCGTAATAAAGTCTCTCAATTCGCTCTCTTTATCTTCGATAATACAGTACACTTCCTTCAGTTGACCCACTAAATCTTGTTTCTCGGATTTTAAGCGCCTTCTTTCGCTATTTATACAATTTATAGTCTCATTCGCTCGAGCTATGTCTTCCTTGTACGTTCGCACTTGTTCGCGAAGCTGTTCCAAGTTTCTCGTCTTTTCACTCATTTCGTGATACCGCACGCTAAGCATCTTATTTTCTGCTTCTAACCTGTGTCTCTCTTCTTCACTTTCACGAAGTTCCTCGCTCATATCCCCACGAGAATCCTCCTTCATCGTACCTTCGCTGTTCAACTCCACCAGGCGTTTGTCTTGCTTCTGTAGTTCCAGACGAAGTTGTTGCACTTCTCGATTCACCGCCCCCAAAGCGTTGCCAATTTTAGAAGAGATTAAGAACTTCTCTTGTTTCAGTTGCCTGTTCTCGCTTTCCGCTTCCTCCATAAGCCGTCGCATAACACTCAAACAAGAAATAAGTTCTGGCCCATGGTCCTGAAATCCAATTTTCTTCTGCAATTTTCCAGACGACTGCTCCGCAAAACTGGAAGAAGTAAACAACTCGAATTTCTCGACCAGCTTGTCCACTTCATTGGTTGCTGTAGCGTTCAAGGGTCGAACATTATCCAATATTTTGTCGTAGCTTCCTGTCATATCGCTTGGGTTGGCCATTACGGTGTTAAATATCTCTTTGTATTCGGGCCAAGTACCAAGGAGACATGGAAGAAAACAACAGATAGAATACAAGAAAATCTGAAATTATTCTGAAGTGACGCCCACAACTATTAAGGACTCTTTGAACGTCATTTCCTGTACTACATTTCCTGCTGTGCTTGACGTCTGTGCGTAAGATTTGCTATGTAAATTAGAAATATGAAAATGATTTGGCAAGTAAACCAGTTGCCAAACTTTTGTTTATTCAAAGTTCATTTCACTTTAGAAAGTCATTCTCGTTCCCAGACCCTACGAGGCCCTCCCTGGGACCCAGGGTCTTGTCTCCGAGCCTTCGCGCGCCACGGCCAATCTTCGTTTGGCGAAGGCTCTGGGAACGAGATTACTCCCTCGAAGCAAATTATATTAGAAGGAAATGAATATAAAATAATTAAAACGTGATTACGTAATCATCATTGTTTATCATTATCATCAGCAGCATATTATCATCATCCTTTTCTATTTCATCAATATTGTTAAAATTTATTATAAAGGTATCATTACTGTCGTAACAATAGAAGAATTACATATACAATACAATGCAATACAATACAACGCAACGCAACACAATACAATGTCGGATGCGAACTATCTATTTCATTTGAACAGTCTAATACGGGTCGGGCATTTTACTCGTTTATCATATAGCTTTCATTTATTAAAAATGTCAAAAAATTATACTTGGTAAGTTATTATCAGTATGTTGGTATGGGAGTCGCAAAAAAATTTGATGATTTTATTTAATTAATTTTACTTCTATGGCCGTCGCGCTTTGACGGAACACGCTAAACTATGACGGAGCACGCTAAACTATGACGGAGCACGCTAAATTACGACGTTGGCACGCTAAACTATGACGGAGCACGCTAAACTATGACAGAGCACGCTAAACTATGACGGAGCACGCTAAACTATGACGGAGCACGCTAAACTATGACGGAGCACGCTAAACTTTGACGGAGCACGCTAAACAATGACGGAGCACGCTAAACTATGACGGAGCACGCTAAGCTATGACGGAGGCACGCTAAACTATGACGGAGCACGCTAAATTATGACGTTGGCACGCTAAACTATGACGGAGCACGCTAAACTATGACGGAGCACGCTAAGCTATGACAGAGCACGCTAAACTATGACGGAGCACGCTAAACTATGACGGAGCACGCTAAACTATGACGGAGCACGCTAAACTTTGACGGAGCACGCTAAACTATGACGGAGCACGCTAAACTATGACGGAGCACGCTAAGCTATGACGGAGGCACGCTAAACTATGACGGAACACGCTAAACTATGACGGAGCACGTTAAACTATGATGGAGCACGTTAAATTACGACGGAGCACGCTAAATTGAACTGGTCAATTCTTAATTTAATAATTTGATTCACGTCAACAAATTCATGATGGCGGGCCTATGATATTTCAAATCTCGAGCCCAGAGCCTTTGTTCCATCTGGTCTACCGCCCTTTCCATTCAAAGTCGATATGGGAGCAATGAGAGTCAAGATAACTTTCAACAAACTCTTGTTTACCAACTCTCGTCAACTCTCCTGCTCGTCTGATCTAAGTCTCTGGTGAGTCAATAAAAGTAAAACCATGAGAATAAAAATCATGGTATTCCCCGCGTTCTTGTTTCTAGAGAGCTAAGCAATGTACTTAAAATTGCGACAAATCGTTTCTGTGGTTAGTCACGAAGGTACTAAAATCGCAGACTTTTGGGTTCAATTTCTTGGTAAGTTCAACACTTCGTTCAATGCCTTCTTGATAGAACTGGAACATGCTCGCCATTTCCACACCACCCGGGTGGGGTAGAGCTGCGTGGTGTGCCAAAGACTGCTTGGCATCCTGGGAGAAACGAGAGGAAGTTATTCAAAGTTATGTGGTCTGAGAGGGGAATTACTAGAGAAAATACGGGAAGTTAGAAGTACGCTTCATTCTATCAGGGCTATTAATATTATCGCTGGTGGAACATTCTTTTCTCCTTCTTTCGCATGTGTTAATACTGATTTTTTAATAAAGTTCAAAAGCATTTCTTATTTTTCTGCCGCAAGACCTACAAATCCGCTCGGACAAAGTTTCACTGCGTGGTAATTGCAAAACAGAATTGATTCACAAGCCCTTGGGCCAGAATCAACTATGTGCTTCGTTGTCTACACGATTGCAAGCTTGAATAAATTTTCAAAAGAAATCTTCTTTCCACCAGATGCAGTCAAGCTTTTTTCGGGGTTTCAGACATGGATATTTCACGATTCGGCCCGAAGTGAAATCTTAATCATTGAGGAAAGCCCGCTAGTCGCTGTTTGGTTGTTTTTGACAGTTCTTCATGTGGGAGGAAATCCAAAAACATGGGTCTTTCGTTCAGGCGTTCCCTCCCCCTTTCCCCTTCGCCTTTACGCTTTCCCCCTCCCCCTAACGCCGCCACGCAGGCTAGTGGGGGGTTAAAAGAGAGGGCTTATTGGAGGCTTATTAGGGAGGTTTATTAGAGAGGGTGTCTTGACAGACTTATAAGGAGTATATCGATACATGAACAAATGATGTAATAAAATACCTTAAACACGAGTGGAGCCATATGTTTGTTTAAGATATCGCAATATTCCTGAACAGTGTGGACACCTCCAGCTAGTCCCAGAATTCTTTGCGAATACGTCTCAGCATTTTCAAGAATGGCTTAAAAACGAAAGACAACTTTAAAAAATGTCGGCGAACTTGTAAATATCAAAGATAAAATGTTGTCCAAGGTTCCCACTACTGAATTATATAAAGAGAGGATATTACACGGTGGTGCGAAGATATGAATTTTATCTTCGAGTGGTGAAAACAATATTTTACGAATGAGTAAAATATTGTTTTTACCACGAGAAGATAAAATTCATATCTTCAAGCCACCTTGTCATTTTCTTTTTATTATATAGATTCAATGGAAAAGGTGGGAAAATATTTAATCACGTGATCGATATCTTTACTAGTGAGGATATGGAAAATATGTCACTGCATATTTCTTAGTAAAACACTCCCATCTATATAATAAATATATTTCAAAAACTCATTAATATTCATTAACCAAATTGTCCAATCACATTTCCGTATTTAGTCACGCGCAAGGCTTTTATACCTGATAAAACCCATGAATACTAATCAGCATGAAAATTATATAAAGTCTCTACGAACTTTATATAAAATTCCTGCTAATTTGCATCTCATACATCAAGCCAATTTACCTCTAATAGAAAATAAAAACCAGTATACTCCCTAGTGATTACAATCAATTGTTTTTGAAGCTATTTAAAACACTCGAACTCGCGTTTTTATCATATCTAAAATGCTCGCGCTGCGCGCTCGCATTTTAAATATGATAAAACGCTCCTTCTTGTGTTTTAAATACTACTTATTATATAGCTACTAGTAGGATATGAGCTATCTCGCAATTTGATTGGCTCCTCTACTGAGAAAAAACAAGATGGCGGCATGTTTTTTTAGGCCGAAAAAAGCTGAAATCGGTGGGGTTTTATAAAGAAACCCTGAACTGACTAAGTGTTTGGCTATATAATTAAAACAATTATACCATTCGCTCTCGTCGTATATGAACTAATAGCCAACTCGGGCGAGCTTCGCGCCTCGTTGGCTTGATGAGCTCATATACGACGAGAGCGATAATGGTATAATTGTTAAAGTGCATATAACGTCTGTAGGGATTTAACATATTTGTAATCTATGGATTCTCCTGAGATAAATTGTAATATATCTTGTCAGCTGAAAATTTCATCTTCATAGACTTTTTTGCTGTTAAAGTTGACGGAAATGATGTGATAGCGGGCATCTTTAAAGAGGTTTTCATGTAGACAGATGCCCGCTATGACATCACTTCCGTCAACTTTAACAGCAAAAAAGTCTATGAAGATGAAATTTTCAGCTGACAAGATATATTACAATTTATCTCAGGAGAAGCCATAGATTACAAACATGTTAAATCCCCCATAGACGTTATATGCACTTTAAATATATATATATATATACTGTATACTCACTGACAATACATCGTCCAACATCTCTGACGTCGATTCCTGGTAGTGGATTGTTTCCCATTGGTATGGCAACGACTCGTTTGCCGTCAGAGCCCACCGTGGCTTTATTGGTTGTGAGGAAATTATTGAAATAAAAAGGCATGCGAATTATAGTCCAATCCATGGTCGATGGCAAACTTCTTTGGATGTATTCTTCGATTTGACCTTTTGGCGTCAAAATGGGCTAAACAAAATGAATTAAATCAGTAGAAAATTAGAGTGCTGCGTATAGACAATGTTTTGGCTATATAGAAAAGTGAAAAGGTGGTAAACTGCCAAGATCTTTAGTAACGAAATACTGACGTTTCGAGCAGAGCCGTTCATCAGAGTTATAAGACTTACTCTGATGAAGGACTCCACTCTAAACGTCAGTATTTCGTCACTAAAAATCTTCGCAGTTTACCACCTTTTCACTATGCTATAAATTAAATCAGACGGTCAAACATTACAATATATTATTATATCCATATTCCTTTTTATTTAATATATGAATATTTTCATTATTTCTTCAATTGGAAGATATACAAATTGATAGTTCCAAGCGAAACCGAAGAGCTCTTTTGAGTTCTTTTCTAACCACAATGTAGTAGAGTTTTTCAAGGGGTTTACACTTTAATTCAAATGCTGGACTTTTTTCATGTTTCTTTTATTCATTAATATTGCTCTTAAAAGCTGTGTTGTCAATATAAATAATGAGCAGTTGCTCAGATATATTTGAGGATTGTATCCAACTCTTTCAAGCTGTCGCCGGTCCACCACGATCGCTCACCATTATTTTCCAAAAACCCAAGCGGTTTAGATACATTTCATTTTATACAACGATATACTTTTTGCACTTAAAAGATTTCAATACGATATCTGCTCACAAGCAGGTTAAAATTAAATGACCGCTTGTGGAGAACATCAAATATTTATAAACGCATGGCTGCTTGTAGTCAACGTATACGCTCCACTCCTGTTGTGAAAACATTTCATCTTTTGTGCTCGAACCCGCTTTCCAAAAACAATTTTCAATAGGTGTATGTGCAAGACAATTTGATATTAATAGCTCTGTTGTCTGGTTGTGGTGAGCTGCCGAAAGTTGTGGAAAAACGTGTGAGCCGAGGAACTAATGGCTTGAACTCATTTGGATATCGTGGCCTGCATTTTAATAAATACCGTGCCATCTTGTTTTTAATTGTGGGTTACACATGAAGACGAACAAAGAAGTCAAGACGAAACGACATTCCATTAAGTCTTTAAATCGATAGATTTTAACTCCTCCAAATGAATTATAATGTTGTACAGTAAATGTGTACTTAGTGGGAAATACATCAAGAAGTTAGCTTACATGTTAACAAGTCAGGTGGTCAAAATGGACAGCGATCGTTTTGATGATAATATTCATGACTGCTAACTAAACTGAAAAGTTCTCCAGCGACAGTTCGTGTCGAACAACCGCCCGTTGTGGCGCCCGTTGTTTCACAGTAAGCGAGACAACAGGGGATATTTTGTGCCCGATTTAAATTGAGAACTATACTCTCTCAACATTTTAACTTCACATTACACTTGAGTGATTCAGAGGTATAGAATATACAGTACCCATGAGTTGTACGAAGGACGATTGCTATTTATCATGAGTTGAAACAATTCAATTGGATCGTTTGGTATATGTTCCGTCACGTGTATATTTGACAACTTTTGTTATGTACACTGCCTATAGTGCCTACTGCACTACCTAGTGCCTACACTACCTAGTGCCTCATTCACATGACAAACCCTTCTATATTTCAAGTGATATCTGAATAGAAAACCTGAAACATCTTTGCTTTCATCTTCCTAATTCCGTTCACAAAGTTTTCTACCTATTCCTGTATTAAAACATTAATATTCCCGTAATTAAACAAAACCTGTCTCCGATATATGCCATTCATTCTCTATACTTACGACATTGGTAACCACGTAATTTCGCGACATGTTCTTGTCCGCTAAACACCAGATGTTTCACTCCTTGCTCGATGCAAGCATCCACCACATTCTTCCCTTGTTTAAACTCTCGTTCGACATCCCTATGCTCCCAGTAATTCGTCACAACAAACACAGCATAAGCGTCCTTCACAGCTGTCTTGCATGACTCCAAGTTATCGAGATTGGATCTCAATAGATCCGCTCCTTTTCCGCGAAGCAGAAGCGCTTTCGGGTTGTCCGTTGACTTGGCGATGGCGCGAATTCGGTACTTGCCGTGAATAAGGAGAGCGTTGGCCACACAGAATCCCTGTGCTCCCGTACCACTGTAAACCACAACTATTTGACGAGGCATCTTCAAGGTTAAGTTAAGGACACAGTTAACTAGTTATCAAGTGGTCGGCTTCGTTCAGATATATTTTCCAAATATGCTAAACAGGTGGCGATGCGTTCAATTGAACACACGCCCACGAACACAACATCATGTACGTCACGAAATGAAAGGCCATTATTGAAGTCACCTCGTGTCACCCAAAATAAATGCACACGTTACAATCTTCTCAGATCGGCACAGCCTCGTATCCTTCGTCAAGTCTCTTGTCTCGTTTTGCTTGCTCGTGTGTACGATAATCAATTCTCTTCCAGACCAGTTCTCTTCGTAATAAAACGTGTTGTGCTGCGTAGGCAGTGTAGAAATACAAATCAAATATCTAAAAAGGTTGGTGTACTGCCAAAATAGCGTGTAAGTTGTCTAACGTTTCGAGCGAAGGCCCTTCATTAGAGAGTGAAACGGTTCCCTCTCTGTGACGAAGGACCTTCGCTCAAAACGTTAGACAACTTACACGCTATTTCGGCAGTACACGAACCTTTTTAGATATCTCGGTATATTTTTGACCGTGTGAATTACATTGACAGTGAAATAGATTTTCTTATACAGCAATGCTCGCTAATGAACCTGTGTTAGGTGACCTACCACGTATATTTCTTGTAGTCAGGCTTTCCTTGATAACCTTCTTGATATGTTTTAACTGTGCGTGTGAACCATGTGAAATATATTTTCTTATACAGTAATACTCGTGAATGAACCTGTGGTGAACAAGTTTCACTTGCCATGACGAGGCTCGTTGTGAAGATCATCATACGTTCAAATCTATTTGTCTCAAATGTAGCCGTCCTGGTCTAATTTCTTGTTGTATGTATATATTCATATTGTAGTGTGATACATATTTTTTCTATAGTTAATGTTCTACCTCTTGTATACGTCTAAGGGCCCACGGTAATTGGCTGACGCTGTTGTGGATCCCCTGCCATTGTTGAACTTATTGTTTATTGTGTGTATTATTTGTATGTGCGTTACATATGGAGAAGATAATAAAATAAAAATATAAAAGTAAAAATAAAAAAATAAAAAATTTAAAAATAAAAATTAAAAAAAAATTAAATTAAAAAAATATATATATATAAAAAAAATTTTAAAAAAATTAATAAAATTTAAAAAATTTTTTTTAAATAAAACTATAGTGTCAATCTGTGTCATAGACGCAAGGAAATTATGAAACTTGTCAAGCAAAACTTGGTACGACAAGTCCTCTCTCTAGTCTTGTACGAGACTTTAGTAACATTAGGAAGCAGAGGTTGTCTTTACTGATTTTACACAGACGTAGTTAAGGTGCTGTTACGCGACCCAATTTTTTAACGCAGTTTTAGCTGAAAAATGCAGGTTGCTTGGGGATGGCAAAGGGATGTGAGTTACTTGGCGATCTCATGTCGGAGAGAGAGGGTGAGCACGTCATTTATCCCGGTCAGCGGCAAGCAATCGTCTTCTGGACGATCTTTTTTAGTATCTCATGCGAGAGATGCCTATATTATGATAATATGATATATATCATAGCCGAAACAACTTAGATCCTAACCCTAACCCCCCACCCAATGGGTTTTCTAACCCTAACCATCGGTTGTTTGTGTCATAATCAATGTGAGTGGATGTTGCGTCATTTTCATCCCATCGAATGTACGGTTTGTTTAAAATGTTTTAGTGGAAAAAAATTCAATTTGGATAAATTGTCTAGTTTTTATGGCGTGTTGAATTTGGCTGCCTAGGACCAGGAGTCTGGGTCTAGCTCTTCTTTCTGACGTCACGCAAGGTAGTCAGCATTTCGCTTTGTTCTTCGTGTGTTGTTGTTGTTCGATTCGATCACTTTAGAGTTTAGATATTGTTCAGCAATCATGTCCAGCAGTGAATCAACTTCCGATTTATAGTGAATTTGCATGTAGGACGAAAGTTTATCTAGCCAAGTACCTTGCGTGACGTCACAAAATTTACTCGTTCCAGACTCCTCGTAGCCACGGAAGTGGTCCATCAAAAATCGCCTTTTTAACAACTTGAAACTGCCATAAAAATCGGAGGATTTTAAGAAATTAATTTTTGTTTTGCAGATATACTAGAAATCATATCAAGAATTGATATCGCTAAAAAAACATTTTGGTGTTAGGTGCACTTTAAGCGTGGGCCAATATTGTTCGTCATCGGTTGTTTGTGTCATAATCAATGTGAGTGGATGTTGCGTCATGCGTTAAGCGTGGGTGTATTGTTCGTTGGTAGGTCTATTGTTCGTTGATGTGTGTGAAGAAGTCTTTTGTGTGGTCTTGGTAATTGTTGTGATCTGTTAAATGGTTTATGTTCCAAGTTGGTATACCAATCGACTTAATAGTTTTTTCAGTTATCATAGTTTTATTGACTATACATGTAGTAGTGTTGATTATAGAATGAAATGTAATTGATTGCTGTGTGCGCATATCAGATTAAAAAGTACAAAAGTTAAACCTAACAAAACAAGTAATTCTAGTAATAGTAATCAGTGTAACACGTTGATTCAAAATATCAAGATAGCCTACGACACGTAAGTCGTTTTACCAAACTGCACAAGTTCTTTTTGGTGGCTTGCAACCAAATGCTTTATTAAACTCGGGAGAGTTGGACAGTGGCACTCGCACTCTAAAAATAACAAACAACAAGAAGGAATGATCAGTGTGAGGTTTATGGAGAAACTAAATCCGAGAGAACAATCTAACAAAGTAAATAGTTTGAACCTACGGGTATCATTAGATGTGTGAAGTTGATTGTCCAGGTTGTTGTAGTCTTGAGAAAGACTATTGTTGGTGAGTGACGTTTCAACGGCCTCAGCGGCGGTCATCTTCAGAGTCAAGTAAAGCGTGTTTGTCAGGTTTGTCTATATATACGTCTGGTTCATTACGTCATAGTTTGTTTGTGTCATAATTAGTGTGTGTGGGTGTTGCGTCATGCGTTAAGCGTGGGCCAATATTGTTCCTCATCCGTTGTTTTTGTCATAATCAACGTGAGTGGGTGTTGCGTTATGCTTTAAGCGTGGGTGTATTGTTTGTTGGTAGGTCTATTGTTCGTTGATGTGTGCGAAGAAGTCTTTTGTATGGTGTTGGTAATTGTTGTGATCTGTTAAGTGGTTTATGTTCCAAGTTGGTTTACCAACTTTCTAATGTGAGTCGCTGTTTGTAGTTTGTGTTAAAGGCGATACATGAATAAAAAAAGCGATACATGAGTAAAAAATACTAAAAGGTATAATTAGGAGGTGTATAAAGGGCCATCGCAAGAATCATTACATTCCCATAACTTCCTACACAAAATACTTCTTGTTTAGTTCGAAATTTTAGATCTCTATCTTGGCGAGATCATATAAAGATCTTGCTAAGATCCAATATTGGTAAGATCTCAGCACGATCATGGCAATTAAGATATATTGGCAAGATCATATAAAGATCTTGCTAAGATCCAATATTGGCAAGATCTTAGCACGATCATGGCAATTAAGATATATTGGCAAGATCATATAAAGATCTTGCCAAGATCCAATATTGGCAAGATCTTAGCACGATCATGGCAATTAAGATATATTGGCAAGATCATATAAATATCTTGTCAAGATCTTGGCATGAGCATAGCAAGATCTTGGCAATATCAGTGTGTAAAGATTTTGGTAAGAGCATGGCAAGATCCTGTATCCATTGGCAAGATCCTGTATGACAGAATCTTGGCAAGATCATGGCAATATCATGACAAGATATTGGGCCATTGGTAAGCCGCAAGATCATGGTATAACAATAAACTCCTGGCAAAACATTATGCCAAGGTCACATAAAGATCTTGGGAAGAAATCTACTTAAAATCTTTGCAAGGTCTTGGCAAGATCTTCGCAAGACCTTGGCAAGATCTTGGCAAGATCATATTAAAATTATATGTAAAAATCTTGGCAAGATCTTCGCAAGACCTTGGCAAGATCTTGGCAAGATCATATTAAAATTATATGTAAAAATCTTGGCAACATCTTGGCAAGATCATAGCAAGAAAATAATTTTTTGAATCTTGACAAGATCTTGCCAAGATGTTGAACCTGAAACGACATGCGAAGTTAGTTTGTCAGGATACTGTAGCTTACCTGACAGGATCCAAAGCGTGTGTATCACCAAGCATTAGCAAGTCGATCACTTGCTCGCGATATTTTGTACACCATGTCTGTTACGAAAGAGAGTTAAGACTCATTTCAAGATGGTGATACTAAAATGTGGCCGCCATTAATATAATTCATGAAAAAAACCCAAAAAAAAACGGTTCGTCTTCTAAGTGTTTCAATAAACTCACAGCACATGTTTTTATCATATTTTATCATGTTTATCAGATATCTCACCTGTGCATAACTAATAAAGAAAAGTTGATCATTGTTAAACTCGAGTCCTGGTAACTTATCTTCTTTACCGTTTCTGTCACGCCATTTACGATAAGCCTAAACGAGAAAAATAGTTTGACATTGTTCGGGATTACGTCGTTCAGTCGCATTGTACTGTGTTGCTTTATCATGTGATTTACTCTGAGTGCATATGGTATTGTGTATCGTAGTTCTACTGTAAATGATCAACATGACTTACTCTGAATGCATATTTTAATCCGCCGTTATCAGCAATATTTTCAGACAATGTTTTAACTCCATCGACCTAACAAAGCAACAAGCCTTCTTTTAGGATAAACACTAGAATGTTAAGGAGCTCTTTCAGGAGCGAATTTTAGACAATTAATAGCGACCTTTGACAATTAATAGCGACCTTTAGATTGAGTACGAGTACGAGTACGAGTACGAAGACAAACTTTTCTGCGCAGTGGAGAAACAACAATGGAAAAGAACCATGCGCAATGGTAAACTCGTCTTCGTACTCGTCTTCGTCCACAAATCTAAAGGTCTCTAATATCAGAGAGATTACCTCCATAAATACTTTTAAACAAACACTTTTTACTTATCTTTTAGATTGTGATGTAAATTCTCAAAATTGTAGTCTTTAGTAGTCTCTAGTTGTTTTTTATAACTTTGATATAATTGGTAAATACTGCATTAATATACACAATGTTGTAGTGAATGTGGGAGAGCTTGGAGTAGACAGACGATACGTAGACGATCGTCAAGCTCGTATCCTCAGAAAAATGATTCTGAGTCCCGTACAGGAATCGAACCTGTAACCTTCTGATTGCCGGTGAGACGCTCTAACCATTGAGCTAACGAGACTCAGATGGAGAGCGAAGGTTATGTAATGATTACTGATTCGATTTATATATGTACTGCCTATGCGGCAGTCACTATATATCGGTAATGATTGGATGTGTTAATATACACAATGTTGTAGTGAATGTGGGAGAGCTTGGAGTAGACAGACGATACATGGATGATCGTCAAGCTCATATCCTCAGAAAAATGACTCTGAGTCCCGTACAGGAATCGAAGCTGTACCTTCTGATTGGTACGATTGGTAAATACTGTTCATACTGTTTAGTTTAGTTGGGGTTTCTTTTCTATTTTGACGTCACTTGAGTGCAAGGAACAAAAGAAATGACGTCAAAATTGAAAAGAAAACAACCGCTGTACAAACTCTAAAATGGCGCCGTCCAGAAGCATAAAATACGAAAATGAAAACGTTATTTCTCAAGTACAAGAGCAGATATCGTGAAACTATTAGCATTTCTAAATATTATACTTAAAGGCCTTTTATTTCAAACTAATATATTTTTGGGTAGAGTTCCTCTTTAACTCTCACCTTTCTGCCGAATACCATAGTTTTGTTATATTTTTCAGCCAAACACAGAGATCGTTCTTTGAACATACGGCTAGACTTTTTGGTCCACCAAGTACGCAAATTACCATTTTCGTCAAACTGACTTCCTGATGGTAAAGAAAGAAGGATAATGATAATGGTAGTGATATCATTATCATGATGATAACGACGATGATGGTGATGATGGTAGTGATGGTAGTGATAATAATGATGATATCATTATCACGATGATAACGGAGATAATGATGACGCTAATGATGGTGATGATGATGGTAGTGATGGTAGTGATGGTGGTGATGGTGGTGATGGTGGTGATGATGATGATGTAGATGATGATGACGTTGATGATGATGACGTTGATGATGATGATGATGATGATGGTCGTGATGGTAGTGATGGTGATGATGATGGTGATGATGATAGTGATGGTGATAATAATGATGATATCATTATCACGATGATAACGGAGATAATGATGACGCTAATGATGGTGATGATGATGGTAGTGATGGTGGTGATGGTGGTGATGATGATGATGTAGATGATGATGACGTTGATGATGATGACGTTGATGATGATGGAGATGATGATGGTCGTGATGGTAGTGATGGTGATGTTGATGGTGATGATGATGGTGATGATGACAGTTATAATGATGATGATGGTGATGATGATGATGATGACGTTGTGGATGATGATGATAATATTGATGATGATCGTGACGACGACATGGATAATAACGATGACGTATATTGATATATTCGCAATGATAATAATGATAATCAATCAAAAGAGAATTAAGTTACCATACAATGGGAACGTGCGCCTTACCAGAGACATCAAAACCATGGGTGATCTCATGACCAATAACCACACCAATAGACCCATAGTTTAACGCTCTGAAATTCAAAACATGAAGTTCAAATCATATATACTTATTGACAGTCATTCTAACAGTATATACTATGAATGTTACAATGCTCCTAAACTATGATGTAATATGTTATCAAGTCTTATTTTGCAGGCTAGTACTAGAAGGATTAACTCATTTGTCTATACTTTAGTCGGTCGCTGTCATAAAAAGGATTTCGCAGTATTCCCATCAGTATAGCTGAAAGAAAATAATTAAATGTTAAGATGGAGAGGATGGAGAGGAAAGAGGGGGAAAGAGGAGGAAAGAGGGAGAGAGAAGGGGAAAGAGGGGAAAAGAGGAGGAGAGGTTGAAAGAGGGGGAAAGAGGAGGAGAGGGTGAAAGAGTGGGAAGAGGGTGAAAGAGTGGGAAGAGTACGAAAGAGGGGGAAAGCGTGGGAAGATGAGGAAAGAGTGGGAAGATGAGCAAAGAGGAGGAAAGAGGGGAAAGAGGAGGAAAGAGGAGGAAAGAGGGGGAAAGAGGAGGAAAGAGGGGGAAAGAGGGGGAAAAGTGGGAATAGGAGGAAAGAGGGGGAAAGAGGGGGAAAGACGAGGAAAGAGGGGGAAAGACGAGGAAAGAGGGGGAAAGAGGAGGAAAGAGGGGGAAAGAGGAGGAAAGAGGTGGAAAGACGAGGAAAGAGGGGGAAAGAGAAAAATGAAAGGCTTACTCATTCTGTTCGACTGAGGATTATAAAAAGCATTAACTTCAATGAGTGACAGAGGAAACCTGAAACGTAGTACAGAATGACAATCAGATTTTTGTTTTAATTTCTACAATCATGTAGAATTGTATCTGTAGTGCATGTATACATATGACTGTATAGTAGTAGAGAGATACAAGTTGTCCACGTAAGTCATTGAAATATTCGTCTGGTTTTCGAATTTAAAAATGATTTTTGAAGTTGTCTAATGATTGATGAAACAAGTTCTCCATTAATTGAGATACATGGAAGGTTTGAGAGTCGCTTTGCGGACATCGTGTTTCTCAAGTACGTCTACGACATTTTAATGCTAGTTAACGTTAACCCTGTTACAATTAACAACTTTCCCAAGTCCCAACCACCCAAATTTTCCGACAGACGACAACGGTTTTCCGACAAACGTCCCTGCGAAGTCGTTTGGAGAGGGTGGGTTGGGGCGAGCACCCCCCATGCCCCCTCTAGCTACGCCACTGTGTGAAATACCTGATTTGATCTGCTGCTCTACCAATTAAGTCTAGTCTGTCCAGAAAAGTAGCTTTGAAAATATTCAATTGATTTTGAAAGACATCAAACGGACTAACACGAATCTGAAAGAGAATTGGCAAAATCGATGATAATTCACAGTGGGAAAAATGAGTGAATTTACTCAGCTTATGCCCGGATGTTCAAACATCGACTAGATTAATATTGGATAATTGAAATATTCATGAACAAATTGGAATATTATATATCATTTATAATATTATAAAAAGATGTCGGCGAGTTTTGAAACACAGGTTGGCTCAATTTTTATATACACAAATCTATAGCTCAAATATACAGCTCTGTCAGTGCAGGGGTGGTTAAATTTTCCACTGAAATTTTCAACATCACCAAACTGCACACCTGTAACAAAGCCATCACAGAGTGTTCGCCAACGGCTTTGATTACATGGAGGTGAGTTGGCTCAGTATTAGAGCTGGTTTTACTGAGACATCTGGCCCTCCAAACGAGACATATCCTATTTGCCAACCCAATTCAGTTCTAGCCAACCGGGTCAGCCCGGCGGTGCAATGCGATATTTTTACGAGGTGATATCGCATTACCCTATTACTATCGCGTGCTAATCGGTTTCTAAACAACCATTAAGTTGTAAGAACAACATTCATTAATCGCAGAAACTTACGCTTTTGTAGAATTTGTCAAGCTCGCCAGGAACTTTGATAAATTGATAATATCCAATAGATTTCTTCATTTTTAAAAGCTGGACAACAAATAAATACATATTAAATGGGACTCGCGGCCTAGTAGTACACCTCTCTCCTTAGACGCCTCCTTAGACGCTTCTTAACCGCTGGGCGGAAGGGGGTTTCCCCTCTCAGAGATCGCGCAACGAAGCCTCTGCGGAGGAGAGGGTTAGTCACTGATCCCGAAAGAAGACTGGATCGAGCAACTATTGTTCAGAAAATGAAGCCTGAAGTCCGCCATTACTAAGGGACCAACTGAGGATCCTATGAGGTTTTTTTGTTGGATTATGTGCTCTTACCATCGACAAAATAAAATAATTGTACTATAAAGAGAACCAGAAGACATTTTTCAAATTACTGGGTAAAACGATTCATGGCCTACCTACAGATTTACTGCGACTTTGGTCCCTTAGTAATAGCCGCCGTTGGCTCTAATTATCCAGTGAGAGAAGTCTAATATGAGACGTCAAATTAGGTTCAAGATTTAATGTTAACAAAGAAACTATATTGACCAGACACTAAACCTATTTCGCGAGCGTCACAGTTTGTTTTGCTTGCAAACTCGGAGCTTCTAATGATTTTACATTATTCAAATATGCAAGATTCAAAATCAGCTCACCCGATACAATAGAAAGCAACCTCGTACCCAGGGCATTTTGCCTCCACGGCGGAAGGTCGGCGATGATATTATAATTCAGCCGAGTATAATTTATTCATCTAAATCTGAATACTGTCTTCAAATTTTACAGCAAATTAGAAGTGATAGCTTTCGCTAAATTGGATATATGCTTCTTCATACCTTTTGTAAGAGATAACCATGGATGTATGGTGGATTATTAAGCTTGTTAGCTGCTTTTATAGCGACGAATGCCGACATGAACAACTCTGAAGAGCATTGAATATTTCTCAATTATTCAGGTCAACAAAGTAGACAAAGGCAATGGAACAAAGACCACAAAAATTATCATATCTAAACACCCAGAAATTCTGGGTGTCATGTGACCAGCCGATCCTAGGGCCATTTTCGCCGACCTTCCACCGTGGAGGCAAAATGCCTTGGGAACGAGGTTGAATAGAAAGCTCAATCCAGTCCTATTTTTGAGATCAGTGGAACTAGTACGTAACAACGTTCGCTCTGCCGTCTGAGTTCTGGTAGCTCAATGGTTAGAGAGCGTCTAACAGAAAAATAATTACAAAAATATAATGATATGTACCAGGTGATCGACCACGACGAAAAGCAAGTTCAGTTTTACATTTTTAACCCTCTATACCCCAGGAGTGATCAGTACCCAACTTCTCCTAATAATATCAATGGTTAACTAAGTATGGAGGTAATGAGAACAAAGAAAATGATCACCAAAGATAAACTCAGACTTGTTTTTAGAACAACTTCTCCCAACTAGTACTATAAGAAATGTTTGGAGACCAATAAGGAGAATTTCCATGCTGATCACTGGGGAGTAAAGAGTTCAATAGTTCAAAGTTGTAAATGCATTTACTCTGAAGCTGTACCTTAAGACGAGCTGCCACACGGGTTGTCTCGTCCATCCATTTTTGTTCTTCTAAGCCATCAATAAACTGTTGCTTTATCTCAAGAAATACCTCTCCTGCCTAAAAACAGTTCCATTGAATCTTAGTTAAGATTTTTATTCTCTTCCTCTCTCCATCTCTTTCTCCTCCCTTTCCTTCATCAATCCAACCATTCCTGCTTCGCTTCCTCTCCTCTCTATTATCCATCCATCTTTTCTTCCTCCCTTCTTCCTTCCTTCTTCCTCCCTCCCTCCCTCCCTCCCTCCCTCCCTCCCTCCCTCCCTCCCTCCCTCCCTTCCTTCCTTCCTTCCTTCCTTCCTTCCTTCCTTCCTTCCTTCCTTCCTTCCTTCCTTCCTTCCTTCCTTCCTTCCTTCCTTCCTTCCTCCCTCCCTCCCTCCCTCCCTCCCTCCCTCCCTCCCTCCCTCCCTCCCTCCCTCCCTCCCTTCCTTCCTTCCTTCCTTCCTTCCTTCCTTCCTTCCTCCCTCCCTCCCTCACTTCCTTCCATCCATCCTCCCTCCCTCCGTCTCTTCCTTCCTCCCTCCCTCACTTCCTTCCTCCCTCTCGCCTTCATTCTTTCCTCCCTTCCTCCCTCCCTCGCGCGCTCGCTCCCTCCCAAACTTCCCTCCCTTCCCTCCCTCCCTTCCTTCCTTCCTCCATCCCTCCCTCCCTCCATCTCTTCCTTCCTCCCTAACGTCCTTCCTTCCTCCCTAACGTCCTTCCTTCCTCCCTCCCTCCCTTCTCCCTCCATCTCTTCCTTCATCCATAACTTCCTTCCTCCCTTTCCTCCTTCCTCCATCCATCTCTTCCTTCCTCCCTCCCTTCCTCCCTCCTTCCTCCCTCCCTCCATCTCTTCCTTCCTCCATAACTTCCTTCCTCCCTTTCCTCCTTCCTCCCTTCCTCCCTCCTTTCTCCCTCCCTCCTTTCTCCCACCATCTCTTCCTTCCTCCATCTCTTCCTTCCTCCCTTTCCTCCTTCCTCCATCCATCTCTTCCTTCCTTCCTCCCTCACTTCCTTCCTCCCTTCCTGCCTTTCCTGTAAAACCCCTTCATTCTTACCCTTTTCCTAGCATCTTCAGAAAAATATTTATTGGCAAAAAGCAAAGCTGTCGCATAACTAAATGCATTGTTTGTCATAGCCCCACAAATTCTCCATCTGGGTGGCTCGTTTGCTAAACCAATTTCAACTTCCCTGAATTCATGCTCTGCTTCTCGGAATGACTTTGGTAAAGTATTTATAAGACCACGAACAACGTTCCACATTATTGCGTCAGCAAGTAAACTAAAACGAACAACAAAACTTGAAGTGCCCCTAACCTCAAAATTTTTTATTGTCTTATTTGGAAGAACTTTTAAAATGATAAAGTATTCTTTTGAAGAATTTCGTTTCTTTGCTTTCTTTTTGAGATATATCAGTTTGTTTGACAAGCAAATGTACGGAATTTACGTCACAGAGAAATGTGTGAATCTCTTTCATTCTCGAACGAAATCCTTTAAAATCAAGAAGTTTGGTGTTGTGGGAGAAACACGCACACGTGTTATTCACACTTTAGTGTTTTTATTTCATGAATTTTACTGATTTACTAACTAAATATAAACCTACTCGTACTTTAAGATCATCTGACCGAAGTCTGCTACTTGAGCCAAAATCCAAAACGGTGACTCATGCCCATGGAGACTGAACATTCTCAGTTGCCGCACCAAAACTTTCAAAATTTTCAAAAAATCAAAAATTTCCTGTGGAATTCATTACCACAGGAAATTGGTAATATATGTAATGAAACTGTAATTAGTTTTATAAGTAAAATTAAGAATATATTGTTGTAAGAGCATTGAGACTATTGTATAATGCTCCTAATATGTCTTTATTATTATTATTATTATTATTATTCTATATACCATTGTAAAAATAAGTGGCTTACCTCTTACGTTGCTGGTGAATTACATCGATGATTTTTTTAATATCATCTGGCAATATTACTAACAGTTTTTGGTATGGTGAGATTGACTTGTATGTACCACGTAACATTTCTTCAAAATAGACATTCCAATTGAACTAAAGAATTCAAGTATAACGTAAAGCAGTGTATCTGTGCATGTGGTTAAATTTATTTATTTATTAGAATTATAATACATATCAATTACAAAGTATTACGACTAAAAGTTCAATGTATTAGGGTAAACCAAAAACAGAATTCAATATTCCCTCAAGATTGGTCACCCTTTACAAATACAAATAACATTAATATGAAATCAAAGAACAAGACATAACGAAATTATACGAAACAGAAACACCATGGATTAAAAGCAACAGGAAAAAGTTTGAAATAATGCTGAGAAAGTAGCCTCTTAAAAGACGACAATGTGTTAATGGCACGTATAGAGTATGGGAGGGAGTTCCAGAGCCTAGTGACATGAACGAAATAAGAATACTTATTTTAAGATATGCAATGATGAAGATCTTGCTAAGTTATTCTAAGATATTCAACGACGAAGATCTCGCTAAGTTATTCTAAGATATTCAACGATGAAGATCTCGCTAAGTTATTCTAAGATATTCAACGACGAAGATCTCGCTAAGTTATTCTAAGATATTCAACGATGAAGATCTCGCTAAGTTATTCTAAGATATTCAACGACGAAGATCTCGCTAAGTTATTCTAAGATATTCAACGATGAAGATCTTGCTAAGTTATTCTAAGATATTCAACGACGAAGATCTCGCTAAGTTATTCTAAGATATTCAACGACGAAGATCTTGCTAAGTTATTCTAAGATATTCAACGACGAAGATCTCGCTAAGTTATTCTAAGATATTCAACGACGAAGATCTCGCTAAGTTATTCTAAGATATTCAACGATGAAGATCTTGCTTGCTAAGATATGAAGATCTTGCTACAGTATACAAAATAAACTTGTCGAAACCAACCTTATATGAAGTGAATGTATTTAATTCATCCAGTGTCATAAATTTTAGCGTCTTATCGTAACCCAATTTAGCGGCTTCTTCTCCCCAAGAACTTTTCAACTATAAATACGATAAAAACGTAAGGACATACATATATTATTTACCGGCTGGGAGGTCTGTATGGAGCAATATTTCCCGAGATCTCAAAAACGGCCCGAGCCCTAAAAAACGTTTTTGAGACCAAGGGAAATATCCCTTAATATCCTTATTTCTAGTGGACAAAGGAAATTGAGGGTTAAGTCTCTTTATGGATAAAAAAACTCACTTATACGTCTTTCAATATGTTCAATCTCGTTTGAGTTCATTTTCAAATGTTTTATGGCTTATAAAACGCATTTTAAAACTGAAATGGCCGTATGGGCTCATACGGACCGCTCGTTAGCCAATCAGAAAGCAGGATTTGGTAGGATACGGACCGAAGAAATGGTTCGTGATTTGATGTGATCAGCCGTCGAGTTTTGGATGAACTTGGAAAGTTATGAGAGTTGATAGGGGTTGCGAGGGCCTACGATTTAATGTCGTTATCCGAGAAGACCCGAAAGTCTTACCATTTGCTGGTATTATTGCAAAGGCAGCACTTTCTCCTCAATTATTTTAAGACCCTGAGTGGTCCGACACAGGATTTGAACCTGTGTCTCTCAACTCATAGACATGTGTGGTAACAACTAGACCACAACAGCTGATTCAAGATAAAAACACACATACAGCAAGCAATCATACCTTTGTCAATGAATATTCCAGTTCGAATATGTTGCTCACATTTTGCTCCAGCGATTTCCCTGGTGATGCTCCAAGTAATTGAAATACTGTAGACATAAACTTCTTGTAACCATTGTGGATTTTTTCCTGTCATCGAAAAACACCTACCATTACTTAAGGGATAGGTTCCGTTACCAGCATATTAGGAGTGAGTTACAAGGTTATTTAATCATATTCGCTCAAAGTGTAGATTTTTGGGTAAGTAAATGCGATATTTTCTTTCAGTGTCGTGACGTCATAAGTTGACCAAAATGAGTCTTAATAAGTATGACCAAAATTTAATGTGGTACTACGATCAAATTTTTAGCTATCGATATGTTTACGTATTTATAAAGCAGAGCAGAATATTTAGCAAAATATTACTCGGTCGATTCGACGATTGCAAGTATCATTTTTCTAATAATTTACCCGTTGTTGTTCACTTGAGGATAAAAGCTTTTTATCCTCCACTAGTCTGTCCCAACCAGTATAACCAGCACTAACCTAATAAAAATTCAAAAGTAATTAACACATTACAATGGTACAACAATTGTCAGGACTGAGTCATTCCATTTCAAAATCTGTTCTTCAGTATATGTATATAGTCCACTCTTCCCTCGGGCAGACGAGAAGAGAGGGGGGAGTACTAGAAACTCTTTCAAACTAGTTACTTTAACCGTTTACCTAAACTATGGAATAATCTACCAAGCTTAATACGAAATTCTAATTCAGTTAAACATTTTAAAAGTCAACTTTATAATCACTATACTAATGCTCTAAATAATAATCACGACGTAGATAACTATTGCACTTGGAAGTCTACTTGCTTAAAATGTCACGCTTCACGCGTAACGTGCTCTCTTCTTGAGGGGGAGCTACAAGCAGATATTCACTAAACTCATGGGCAAATGTAACTGCATATTATGGAAGATATATTGAAAGAAACCCTATAAAACCATATATTTTTAGAAACTACATTCAATAATTCACAATATGTTTCTATGTTTGAATGTATATGACATGGTCGAAAGCCAGAATAAATTACATGATGTTGGAGTTACCTTTGTGGGGTTCCAACATGCCCCCCAACATTTCTCAACACTCATTTCAATTCATGTCTTTATATTTTCAGTGCAAGTTAAGGGTTCAAAACCGAATGCTCCTATGATGGGAATTTTCGATTTGGGCACTGGTTGCCATGGTAACTAACTTAGAATTCCAACAATAAAAAAAACATTGTAGCTCCTCAGCAATCGAACATATGTTCAAAAGCCATCATAGGAGCACAGAACATGATTTCCATATGTTATGTAGAAAATCTCATGAAAATCCATCATAATGCCACAAAGTTAAAGTGGGGGGTGCAAAAATACTCGGAAATTACCATATTTCGAGAAAAAGTGTTTAAAGTTCAAGTATTTCGGTTTACGTTTTACTTCATCAATTCCTGACTTCTGGTGGGTAGTTCTTTATTTCTTTTTATTCTTAGATGAAGTTGCAGTGTTCTTAGAAAAAGTTGCAGTGTTCTTAAAAAAATCGATCTTGTAAATTTTTTTCCCATTTTCTGGCTTGTAGCTCCCCCTTAAAGGGACACTCCGGCCCAAATACAAATGTAGTTCATATGAAAGATCTTACTGACTTTAGATTATTTCCAAAGTTTCAGCATTCCTATCAATTTAGTTAAGAAGATGGGGCTAGTTGAAGTTGGAGAGTTTGTTCAATTTCGACGCCATTTTGTTTCTCAAATATGACGTCACTGAGTGACGTGTCTCGTATTATGCCTAAGAAGCTCCTCTACTTTCTTGCATGATGAACTAAATAGTTTATTTCGACTAATTTTCGTCCAAAGACCATTCACAATAACTATCACTATGTGATCGCCATCAAAACAACTCCACTGACGATAAAGAATCACTCAATGACGTCATATTTTCAAAACCAATATGGCGTCAAAATCCACAAATTTTCAACTTCAACTAGCAATATCTTCTCAACTAAATTGATAGGAATGCTGAAACTTTGGAAATAAACTAAAGTCAGTAAGATCTTTCATATGAACTGCATTTGTATTTGGGCCGGAGTGTCCCTTTAAGCCCGTTTTCCCCTTCAACCGTAACAAATAAACAAATAAACGCTACGGCGTTTTCTTTTGTGTCAAAAGTCATTAGTTTTGCTCTACAAAGAAATACGCTACGTTTCGGTACGATACCGTTGAAGTGGAAAACGGGCTTAATTAACCCTTGCTGCATGTTACTAATACTATTGTATCTTACTAGCTTTTATATAATTTTGTACATATTTAAACTTCCTTCTATACCTGTACCTAATATATATCTATGTATACACTCTATGTACTGCAGTTATTGTATCTATTGTAATTCATGCTCATTTTTATCATTTAAAGGGCGTACTTAATTTGGAGCCTAGCTCTGTTGTACTTTCACCTAATTGATACAAGGAGGACAGTGTAATAAATAAATAAAATAACAAAAAGTGTGTGTTTTTTGTGGACAGATGATACATGGGTGATCAATAAGCTCAGCAGTGATCAGCAGTTTTATCAAAAACTTACATAATAGACAATTTCTGAATTTTTAAACATTGATTGTGACACTTCCACGCCAATAAAAGCGCTGGTTCCCAGATTTACCAACGCATTTGCAAGAACTTTCTCCAATATCCATAAATCGTTATTAACAATTCCCAATTCGTTGATGATGTTCAAGTATTTCTTTACATCACCTGTAACACCAAGCATTGGTTTTGTTCCAGTAGTTTTAATTTCGTTCTCATTCATACAAGATTTGTAGAAACTGAATACTTTATACATAGCTGAATCAGGATCCTAGATAGACAAAATATGAAACCAAGATTAACCATCAACATTATGGTATTATTATTATTATAGTCCTTATTTCAACATGGTACTATTTCACCAAGAATACAGTAAAAACCCACGTATAAGAACCTAGATTTTTCCAAGTTAGCCTAAAAAGGTTCTTATATAAATGGTGTTTACTGCAAAATTAGGCTATTTAGGTTCTTAAACAGGTTCTTATTTTCTTAAGAAAAAAGCGACTTGGCTTTGGTAAGTGTGGTCTATTATTTATATAAATTATGCATAAATGTTCTCCAAATGACTGCAATCTAAGCAAATACAAACCCTACATGCACTTTAAAGCTACACTGTGTGTAATTTACAGCTTACTGTGTGTAATTTCAATGGAACAGAACAACATATACAACTGTAGACATATAATATACACTATTTGTCTGGTTCTGGCTCATTTTCATTACGTTGTAGAGTTTATTTTCTTTGATTTATAAATTTTTAGTTTTGACTCTATTTGATAAAATAAGAACCTGCTTTCAAATTTTAGCCTAAAACAGGTTCTTATGCAAAGGGGGTCTAAATGGAAAATCTTAGCCTAACAGGTTCTTAAAATCTAGGTTCTTATACGCGGGTTTTTACTGTATTACAAAATAACATAAAAGAGTGTTCTTCCAATAGGATGTGATCTACTAATAAACTTAATGTTAAACGCAATCTAATTACTAACTATACATAATATTTTAAAACATGCTAACTAATTATACAATAAAGTTAAGTAGTTGCGTTTACAACTCTTCCATATCTCACTTTGATCTTGATCGTACTTATGACATCACACTGCATAATAACTTATTGAAAACGCTCATATATCCTTGAGATTATCTAATGAAATCACTTGAAATACAGGTGCATGTGCGTGGATGTATCCAATGACATCAAATACGCAAATCATCAAACGATTCCATATGATAATGGTAAAGATATGCAAAATTTTTCAATAGGTAATGATGTAACAAATCTTAATACAAAAGAGTTATTTTACAACTGAATTTTTCATTGCATAGGCACTTTAATGGTGTCCCCAAGTCTGTTCTGCGAATGTGTGATATTTCAAATGTGGGGGACTCCATATGTAAACAAACTTTAACGGAATAGATTTGCGACATTTCGAAAGCGAGTATTCGTCAAAGGTGGCGAAGGCGCGAGTGGTAGTTTGATATATTATCCACATTTAGGAACAGAACAGCTTCTTATAACCCGCTTTTGCAGAAAAGCTCAAGCGTGGAAAACGAATCCGCAATACTTCATGTTCAATGTTTATATATAATAGCATCCTATATGAAGCTTACCAGAAACTGAATTAAGCAAGTTATAGCGAATTCAAAATACAGCTGCTAGACTTGTTGCAGTCTTAATCTTCACTGGTTGCCGGTGAGATCAAGGATTGTATTTAAGATACTAATAATTACTTTCAAGGCTTTGCATGGCCAGGCGCCAGTTTATATTACTGATTTGCTAACTAAATATAAACCTACTCGTACTTTGAGATCATCTAACTGAAATCTGCTACTTGAGCCAAAATCCAAAACGGTGACTCATGGAGACAGAACATTCTCGGTTGCAGCACCAAAACTGTGGAATTCATTACCACAGGAAATTAGAAGCTTTGAAATGTTAAGTAGTTTTAAGTCAGCACTTAAGACTTTTCTTTTTTTAAATTAATAGTTTTTTGTTCATAGTGGTAATATATGTAGTAGGCTTTATCTTATAATGAAACTGTGATTAGTTTTATAAGGAAAATTAAGAATATATTGTTGTAAGAGCATTGAGACTATTGTATAATGCTCCTAATACGTCTTTTATTATTATTATTATTATTATTATTATTATTATTATTATATAATGCAATGTAAACAAATGATGTAAACAGAAACGTGGACATGCGCAGAACGGACTTGACGGCATCTTTAAAGTGTCTATGAAGTGAAAAACTCGCTAGCATTCTGCATTTTGCTCTAACGAACAAAGTAGCGCGGCAGGATCGTTTACTGAAAATTTCAAGTGAATCTGCTGCATAGTCTTCGAGCTATCAACTCTCAAAGTTTGTCCATTGGCATAGTTTAACGTATGCAGGTGGATCAAGTAAGTACACCTGCATACGTCACAAGACAATGAACCGCGCGTTTCAGATTTCACCAAAAACATTTAGCCATGCCAAACTTTGAGAGTTGATAGCTCGAAGACTGTGCAGCAGATTCACTTGAAATTTTCAGTGTACACTCCTGCCGTGCTACTTTGTCCGTTAAAGCAAAAAAATGCTAGCGAATTTTTCACGTCATAGACACTTTAACTCTTTTCTGTTCGGCTCAGTCAAAAGGGGTCATAGAAGACCGCCGAAGTCGTCAATCGAAAAACACGGCACACGGTAACGCAAGATTAAAAATTGAAATTCGACAAGCGCCAGACACTTGAGTTCCACTCACACGCCAAGTTTGATTTGATTTCATAAACAACTCTGCGATTGGTGGCATTTTGAGTTTTCAAGATGCTACGCGGGCGTGCAAGATGGCCTTTTCTAGAAAAATTTAAATTTTTCAACCTGATTTATGATAATTAATGCTAATTTATATTAACATAATGTGTCTTGTTCGGAAAGTTCAAAAGCATTGGTAACAGCCGGTTTATTGGGCTTTCAGAAAAGGTATAGGTTTCGCAACAGTTATGAATATTTCCCGAGATATCAATAGAACAAAGAAGTAGTTCAATTTTGGATGTTTTTCAGCCGGACAGGAAAGAGTTAAACTACAAGAACTAATAGCAACACAAAAAATAAAAATCACCTTTGAAAACTTTATCAATTCTTCATCTTCCAACAAATTGTTGAGTGCGTGATCAATACCATTTCCAACTGTTGTGAATGAACTCAATGTGTATTTTTCATCGCGGATATAGCGATTTTTCACAAATCCTCCACAACTGAATTGGTAAAAATCGTCACATGGCTTCACAGAAGTATCGAGTTTTTGGAGAATATCTGTAAAAATATCAGTCGATTCCAAGAAAAAGAATAGTAATGGGGGTTGCGTTAAGTATATATCACGTATTATTTTATATAGCTATATGAGTTATCACAGTTGAGAAAAAAACAAGATGGTGGCATGTTGTTTTAGGCCGAAAAAAGCTGAAATCGATGGGTTTTTATAAAGACCGAACTGACTAAGTGTTTGGCTATATATAATAAAACAATTATACCATTCGCACTCGTCGTATATGAACTAATCGCCAACTCGGCGCTTCGGGCCTCGTTGGCTATGAGCTCATATACGACTCGAGCTCATGGTATAATAGACGACTTTCACGATCATGCGCAGTAGCAACAAATATTCAAATTTTCATCGTGGGTAAAAACAACTGTTTCAGATATTGAAAATAGTAGAAGTGCAAAGTTTGAAAGGAATTGTATAAAAAAGGAAGAAGTTACACAAGCAGAAAGTTGGCCATTTCAAAAGGGATTTATTAGTGATTTTGGCTTGGCAAGCGGGCGTTGCACGCCAGGCCAAAATCCCTATTAAATCCATAGTGAAGATCAAAACTTCCGAAGTGTGTAGCTTTCGCACTATTTGCCCGATTAGTTTCAAACTTTGCACTTTTACTATTGTTAATATGATCTTTCTAGCTAAAACAGTTGTTTTTATCTCATATGAAAGTTTGAAATAAAATTGCTACTGCGCATGACCCTGAAACTCGTCTATTGTTAAATAGATTAAACGTGAGTTTGAGTGTTTCATCACGGGTTCCAAACACGAGAAAAAATGAAAACCGACAGGCGTAGCGCCGACTGCCGAGGGTTTTTGTTGTTTTCGAGTGTTTGGAGTCGCGGTTGAATGAAACACGACAAACGAGTGTTAATATGGGCGCCACGAAATATTCACGGCTTCATAGTTAGTGTAGTAGAGACTACAATCTTTTGAAGCTTGCTCATAAAGCTCTTTATAGTGCAGTTTGGCCAGCGTATTTGCCTCCGGAGCGATATATACCATCCGGGTCGCTGAGGTCTTCTTAAGAGGTAGTACAACTGAAAATACCTTTCGAGACCGGAACTTTCCAGCACTCTTGTGCAATACGCTTTGATAACCTACCTTAGTACAATACGAAATATTACTGAAACTAGTCTTTTTCTGAGTCATCTCAAAACTGAAATGACATCTTTGGCGGAGAATAGGCTAGTGAACGAGTCAGTCTAATGACATCCGCAATTAAGTTGTAGTTGTAATTTTAATGTAAAATATAGCATTTAATGTTATGCACCAGTCAATTGAAACTACGGCCCCCCGACCCCCGGGGAATAGCGGGGCATTTAACATTCCCTAGTGTTAATCCCCGGCTATTTCCCCCGCCATCGGTGGAACCCCCGGTGTTAAAAGCCCCGGTACCAAGGGGATCATTGAACCAAACTTTAATAAAATATATCAAGATACAATATAAACAAATAAAATAATACGTAAATTTAACACGAAACGGGTATAGAAGTAATGCGAGCAACAAAGTCACAGCAACTTACAACAAAATTTGATTTCAACACATGTTAATTCGCAATATTGATAAATGTTATCTCAGGTCTTGCAAATTGAAATCAGATTTTGTTGCAAGTTGCTGCAATTTTGCTCCTCGTATTTCTTTACCTTAATAAACATGTGAAAGTTCAGTAAAAATTTGACAGTATAAACCGGAGTTTTGAATCCGCCATGTTGCCAATACGAGCGATTTTTATGATTTTTTTCATTTGGACCCAGTCCTTCCTTACTATGGCCGAGCGTTAAATCCCCGCTACATTTTCCCGCTAAATTATTAACCTTGTTAAATGCCCCGTTAAATGCCCCGTTAAATGCCCCGAAATGTGTTGTTAAATAGGCGTATTCCACGGCTATTTCCCCGTTAAAGCCCCGCTACGCCCCGGGGGGCCGTAGTTTCAATTGACTGGTGCATTAACCGCAAAGAAACTATATTGGCCAGACACTAAACCTATTTCGCGAGCGTCACAGTTTGATTTACTTGCAAACTCGGAGCTTCTAATGATCTCTCGTCAATTTACATTATGCAAATATGCAAGCTTCGAAATCAGCTCATCAGATATAAGAAAGCTCAATCCAGTCCTATTTTTGAGATCAGTGATTACCCAGCTTCATTTTTTCGCAGCATCCAAACGTAATAGTTGCTCGATCCAGTCTTTATTTAGAGATCAGTGTTTTCGGTACCGTCATCTTTTTTCGGTACAATCAGAGCGCGATAGTTATCACTCAGTCATTTATTATTATTATTATTATTAAAAATATTTTAAGAGGGATGCTCCTTCACCCTAGAGTGATTTTCAAGGAGGTCCTCTGTCAATACAATAGTAGAACTAACTAACATATACCTATTTACAATATATATAAAAAAAATAACTAAGAATAAAAGTAAGAAGAAATAAGTAAATTATTTAAAGTTTATAAAAATATATACTGTTAATAGTAAAAACGTCAAAATAACTCTGACTTCAACCGTCTCTTAAAAGCAGCAAGTACTTGAATATCCCTGATGTCCTTATCAAGACTATTAAAGTCTGCAATCGCTTGATAATTGAATCGCAACTTTCCCCATTCAGTAACTAATTCTGTCAGAATTCCTTGGGAGTAATTCAACAGATGGTATCATGTTCTGGCGACATTTGAAGACGTATTGGCAACGGTGAAAAAATCTTCTCTTTTTCAGGGGTAGCAGTCCTAAGCGTTGAGTCAACTTTTGAATTTTTTGTCATTTACTTTCGGTTGTTATAAAGAGTCTGTTTAAAATAAGATAAGTACTACACTTGAAACTTGAAATAATCCTCGATTAAATAATCCTCGTGACCATCGGACGCGAAGCTTTATTCTCCCAGACCCATAATCGAAACCGGACACAATCTCGTTCCCAGAGCCTTCGCCTGTGGCGTTCGTTAAAAATATCGCGTCAAAAATGTCGCTTACTATTACTACCCATGGTCCCCAGTGCCCAGACCGCGTATTTGTATTTGTAGTCTGTCGATAACAAATCCCAAAAGGCCGGTTCGTCGTACGTAGATTTTGAACGTTATCTCGGCCAATATTTACTCGATTTCAATTCTGAAAACAGTTTTGGAATTACCGAGTCTAAATACATAACATACGTGTCTATTATATTACGAGAACGTGCATACCCTTCGTAAAAACGGTTTCTGTACTTAGAAATTAGTCGCCAAATCAGTCAGCCCGTCCGCTTCGTCGTATACTTCGAACGTTATCTCGATCAATATTTAACCGTTTTCAATTCTGAAAACAGATTTGGAATTAGCGACCTATTATATTACGTAAAAACGTAATATACCTTTCGACTATATATTTCGACTATGTATACGTGTATACCTTTCGTAAAAACCTCTTTATATAGTTCGTCAGATCACCACTCGCCAATGGCCGCCCTTCGCGTTGCAAAAATATTGTCCGATTCAAACGGATTATCCAAAACGACTTTTTGCTTCCTTATAAGGAGTTGGTCCCACCATGCTCCGCTTAAATATATAAATATATATATATATAATATATATACAAACCTTCCGTGAGAAATGGATCCCTGCCGCGGCGAGATTATCACCTTCGAAAGCGAGGACGCGAATCCGAGATTTGGGTTACTGGTAATGTATTATATATGAAATGTGACATGCAGCTTGGTTATTTAAATATAGTAAATCGTTTGCTATACTCGAACTGGAGTAGAAAACATTTATGTTAACGTTTAGTTGAATAATTTACATAACAATGCTTAGAATCTTAATAAGAATAATGTCCACGGATAATTAACTAGTCGTAACATGCGTCAAAGACATCAGGAAGTAAAATTCTAGAAACAAAGAGGTTTTAACAAATTATTCTTACTAAGATGTAGCGAGTCCATGGAAAGATTCAAACAACATACGCTTAGTAACTATCGTCCATTCTCGGTCCATACAAACGGTCAAAAAAAAAACAGCCTTCGACCGGAGCCGTTGGCAATAATATATTCTGGTAAACATCGAAACTGCGACTAGAATTTTCCTATCAACAACGGTATTTACTTCTCACAGCTAAGAATAAGCTCAATTGAACAAATGTGTTTTAAGTTTGTTAAGAAGCTAAGGATCGAGTTCAGTGCACAGAAAATTGAGTGTTTCTCTTTTCATACGCAAGTTTTCACACCATAAATTATCTTCGACAGAAATTCCTGCCAAGTTTTACCCAATGCCTTTCAACAGAGCTATCAGGCGTATGCCACCAGTTTCCTCGTAGGAATTTGCCATGTTGATCTGAGCATCACTTCTTTCGCTTGTCTTGTCCGTTTTTCAGTTACTAATACCCGTATTAATAAAACGTTTATCAAAATACTGCCACAGATATTCAACATAAATTGCCCTAGAACATTTCCGCATACCAACGAACTAAATTTAGAAGCTGTAGCTTTTAATTTTTTCTTCTGAAAAGTACAAGTGAACCAAAAAAGGAAATGTAATACAACATATTGCTATAAGTAATATCGATAAACTAAAATATCGCGTGTGTCGTGTCAAATTATCAGTGTACGACACGTTTTCGTCAAAATCGGATGTTCTATTGGGCACACGCAAAATGTTACAATATTGAACGTTTTCTAGTGCCTCCCTACACATCTCGAAGTACTCGAGCCAACTTACGAAGTTCAACTAAGGAGGTTCGCTGCTGACAGTGCAATGAACGACATCTATCGGAATACACTAGTTTTTGTAAATAGGTTTAATGTACATTCTTTAAATAAAATAAAAGTCTATAGTCTATACCGATACCACACATTAAAGACAATTCAAAGATTTAGCAAATCAGGCCGCGGTTTTTAATAAAACTTACCACTGGAGCTAACAACACATGCTGCAGAAGAACATGTCGTCTGGTTTGTCGCCTGATGTGTTTTCTTATCGTCTGCTGGTTTATCGTCTGGTGCATGGTTTTCGTTCTTAATCACATATAGTACAATGAATGTAATCGTTGATGCAAGGAATAAAAAACTCGTAATACTACACAGTAATCCCAATCGAGATGGTTTTCGTATGTCGGAGATAAGACTTGCTCGTGGTACATCAAACTGATCCATCGATTCACCGCACTCCATCGCTGCAAATTCTATCGGTATGACGTGCCCTTTTCTAACCACCGGATTCTCAGGCATTCTTTAATCGCCCTTTTCCAGGTAGCCTTTTTTAAATTCGGAGAATAGGCTTGACTTCCGGTCACGGGAACACGCGTGCTGGCGCGTGCTGTTAGCGTGCTGCTTCTTAACGGTGAGTTCTGAAGCACGATCGGACGGTTGATACGACGGCAACCTAGGACGGGGACGTCGTTCAAACAAAAGAATCTTTATGCAAAACAAAAAGAATGAATAGTTTCTATTCCCAAGAGAATCTCAACGCCGTCCTCATTCTGTTTACAACGCCACTGAGAACATTTTCACGTCTTTAGGACGACGGTAACTCACAGAGAGATGAGAGCTGTTCCTTATGACTGACTTGAACACAGACACTACAATCGTTTTAGAAATATTGAAGCATTTTGGAATCATAAAACAAGTTTTGAATGTAAAATACGCTAGTCAATCGACCGTGGTTTCATTCAAATGCTAAAATTTATATTGCTTCACTGCCGTCGCCGTCCTAGGTTGCCGTCGTAGATCGTAAGGTCCCTATTACTTGGATGGGTGACTACCTCGTTCGATTCCTTATCTTTATGAGATTTATGTGAGTAGAGCTGTTGATTCTCTTCTGTGCTTCGAGGGTTTTTCTCCGGGTATCAACCGTAATACCAACTTTAGTTGTGCTCCGAGGTCATCATGGGTCGTATGGTGGCAGCCTGTGGGGCGCCTTTACTAAACCTTCGGCCGCGTTGAGCTGCGTCCGTCGTGTAGTTCGTAGGATGATTAGCGCCATGACCCCTTTACCTTTACTCATATTCTACACTTCCGTTTCCAATGGATATTTTCAGTGAAATATTTTGCAAAAATATATTGAGAGTCTATTTTAGAATCATCCTCAGGGTAACAATTAAATTTAATTATGATTAACCTACACTACTGAAGTAAATGGTTTGAACCTAGGAGTATCATTAGATCAGTGTGAAGTTGATCGTCCAGGTTGTTGTAGTCTTGAGAAAGACTATTGTTGGTGACTGACGTTTCGACGGCCTCAGCGGCGGTCATCTTCAGAGTCAAGTGCTTTAGAATTCTCGATTTGAATTTGAACACTGCCCACGGAGAACAACATTTTTATATCAGAATTGATTTCCTTTAAGAGTTTGAATTGAAACATGATTGTGTATGGAATTAAGACCTAGGAAACCTTCATTTAACAATTACAAAAATAGTAATAATTACACAAATAATAATAGTATAGACATAGTTTGACGCTACAACGTTTCGACACTCCAATCTAGTGTCTTCATCAGGGGATGTTCGTTGTAAAGCGGTTAGGATCCCTATTTATACCCTCATAGAACTGATGATGACGTTATCTATTAACAAGATGTAAATAATCTTCTGGTAATAAACCACCGTCATCGCGATTCAATGGGGCGTGGGCGCTATTGATATGGGAAATAAAATTCTAGAAACAAAGAGGTTTCAACAAACTAAGATGTAGCGACTCCATGGAAAGATTCAAACAACCATACAAACGGTCAAAAAACAACAGCCTTCGCCCGGAACCGTTGGCAATAATATATTCTGGTAAACATCGAAACTGCGACTGACACGTTTTCGTCAAAACCGGATGTTCTATTGGGCACACGAAAAACGTTACAATATTGATTGGTATGTTAGCTTGAGAAACTTACAAAGCTAGAGTTTACGGACGTTTTCTGTGTCTCCCTGGATATCTCGAAGTACTCGAGCCAACTTGCGAAGTTCAACTAAGGTTCGCTGCTGCAGTGTAATGAACGACGTCTATCGGAATACACTAGTTTTTGTAAATAGGTTTAATATATACATTCTTTAAATAAAATAAAATTCTATAGGCTATACCGATACCACACATTAAAGACAATTCAAAGATTTAGCAAATCAGGCTGCGGTTTTTAACACAACTTACCACTGGAGCTAACAACACATGCTGCAGAAGAACATGTCGTCTGGTTTGTCGCCTGATGTGTTTTCTTATCGTCTGCTGGTGCATGGTTTTCGTTGTTAATCGTATATAGTACAATGAATGTAATCGTTGATGCAAGGAATAAAAAACTCGTAACACTACAGAGTATTCCCAATCGAGATGGTTTTCGTATGTCGGAGATAAGACCTGCTCGTGGTACATCAAACTGATCCATCGATACACCGCACTCCATCGCTGCAAATTGTATCCGTATGACCCTATGGTATGACGTGCCCTTTTCTAACTACCGGATTCTCAGGCGTTCTTTAATTGCCCTTTTCCAGGTAGCCTTTTTTAAATTCCGAGGAATGGACAGAAGCAGTAAGCTTGACTTCCGGTCACGTAAACACGGGTGCAGGCAGGTGCTGCTTCTCACCGCTGAGTTCTGAAGTTAAACCACAGGGAGCCCAACTCTGACTCCCGTGATGTGTTTCTCTGTTTCTATATTTTATTCTATATTATGGAAATTCTGATGTTTTATATTGAATATTGAAAGAAAGCGATGCTTGGCTACACGCGCGGTATGGCGGTAATTTGAAACTCGAAACAGCTCTCACTGGTTCCACGTGAATACGCGTGACGATCACTGAAAGCTGAGACGACAATTGCACGCGCAGTAATTTGAAACTCGAAACAGGGTGCCACGTACTGTTTTCCCGTAATACGTGTTATCCCTCACATGAGTGTTGTCAGTGATTCGTGCTGTTTCGAGTTTCAAATTACTGCGCGTGCAATTGTCGTCTCAGCTTTCAGTGATCGTCACGCGGAACCAGTGAGAGCTGTTTCGAGTTTCAAATTACCGCCATACCGCGCGTGCAGCCAAGCATCGCTCTTTCAATATTCAATATAAAACATCAGAATTTCCATAATATAGAATAAAATAAAGAAAAAGAGAAACACATCACAGGAGTCAGAGTTGGGCTCCCTGTGGTTAAGCCCGATCGGACGACGGGACGAGGTTAGTACTTGGATGGGTGACTACCTCGTTCGATTCCTTATCTTCATGAGATTTATGTGAGTAGCTAGAGTTGTTGATTCTCTCCTGTGCTTCAAGGGTTTTTCTCCGGGTACTCCGGTTTTCCTCCCTCCCTAATATCAACCCTAACACCAACATTAGCTGTGCTCCGAGCTCATCATGGGTCGTATGGTGGCAGCCTGTGGGGCGCCTTTACTAAACCTTCGGCCGCGTTGAGCTGCGTCCGTCGTGTAGTTCGTAGGATGATTAGCGCCATGACCCCTTTACCTTTACTCATATTCTACACTTCCGTTTCCAATGGATATTTTCAGTGAAATATTTTGCAAAAATATATTGAGAGTCTATTTTAGAATCATCCTCAGGGTAACAATTAAATTTAATTATGATTAACCTACACCACTAAAGTAAATGGTTTGAACCTAGGAGTATCATTAGTTGTGTGAAGTTGATCGTCCAGGTTGTTGTAGTCTTGAGAAAGACTATTGTTGGTGACTGACGTTTCGACGGCCTCAGCGGCGGTCATCTTCAGAGTCAAGTAACGCGCTTTAGAGTTCTCGATTTGAATTTGAACACTGCCCACGGAGAACAACATTTTTATATCAGAATTGATTTCCTTTAAGAGTTTGAATTGAAACATGATTGTGTATGAAATTAAGACCTAGGAAACCTTCATTTAACAATTACAAAAATAGTAATAATTACACAAATAATAATAGTATAGACATAGTTCGACGCTACTCTGGCTTTAAAAAGTTTTTTTTGAACGTAACTTGACCCAACGTTTCTACCCTCCAATCCAGTGTCTTCATCAGGGGTGATATTGTTGTAAAGTTAGGATCCCTATTTATACCCTCATAGAATCGATGATGACGTTATCTATTAACAATATGCAAATAAGCTTCTGGTAATAAACCACCGTCATCGCGATTCAATGGGGCGTGGGCGCCATTGATATGCCAAGCCTCCAGACAACGTCTCTGATGGTACCACGGATTAGTGGTAATAATTTTGGAATTTTCCCACGCAATCTCATGGTAGATTACGCACGCGTGTTCCGACAAAGCAGAATTTTCCTTTGTTTGAAAAGAAAACAGCCTTTTGGTGTTCTTTTAAACGCGTTCGAAACGTTGGGTCGGTGGACAGTAACTTTTAAGTTACGTTCAAAAAACTTTTTAAAGCCAGAGTAGCGTCAAACTATGTCTGATTTATCACCTGGTTGCGTTGGGAAATTATTTGACAATAATAGTAATTACACAAATAATAATAATAATTACACAAATAATAACATTAATAATCATCGGAGTACATTTAAAACAATAACTAAGATAACTTAACAACGTGTATTATGTAAGTCGTGTTACCAAACCGTGCATGTTTTTTTAGGAACCTTGCAACCAAATGCTTCACTAAACTCGGGGAAGTTCGACAGCGGAACTCGTACTCTAAAAACACGGCAAACACAAGAATCAGTGCGTGGGGTTTGCGGAGAAACTAAAGCCAAGTCATCTTAGTAATGTTAAGAACTTGCAGGGACATTGGCGCCAAAAAATAAGTGTCTTCCAGGGGTTAAAGTGCCACTACGATGAAAATTCACCTCCGTCTTTTAGATTTTCTTTAGCATAGAATAGTATTTCAGGGTCGAAAGTGATCATCGATGTAAAAAACAACTAAAAATGGTATTTTGAAGTAAGTATTTTGAGCTCTGAAATCACTATTATTTAGGCCACCATTACTAAAAACGTGTTCTATGTGAGCCCGCAATTTCAAAAGGTAATTGTTTATGACGTAAAATTCTCAATGCTACGCCTGAATTTCAGTCGAGGTTACTTGTTTTCTTGTTTTCTTCGAGAAGTAGATGAAATGTTCAGCCTTTCAGATGAAGAATTTGAATAAACGACTTTGATTAACTTGAAGAATTAGCGATGTGGAGTCTTCGCGTTGAGAATTTGACGTCACTTCGTTACGCTGGTCAGGAACATGAACGATTAATGGCGGACATAACTCCAGATTCAGAGTCAGAAAAATAATACTTGCCATCGTCTAATCGCAAAACGGTTTCGACCGAGTAATATTTAGCAGCTCTGCTTTATAAATACGTAAAAATATCGATAGGTAAAAATTTGATCGTAGTGGCACTTTAAAAAATTGCCTAGGCGTACGGACGTACGATTGTACGCCGAAATTAGTTTGGCGTACGCGAAGTATCTAAAAACCGTACGATGTTGTACACTGACTACAGCTCCTTCATGTTTCCTTCACAGACAACAGCATACCACAGACAACAGCATACCACACCATACAGCATACCATACCATACAGCATACCATACCTTCTAAAATTCATTAATAATTCATGAGTAATTAAACCAATATCATGTAAGCATTCGGTCACATGATGCTGTTTGGATACCCCGGTCAAACACCGCCAGACAAAAGATTTCAGCTGCATACGTAATTAAGATATTTGATCCAAACACTAGTGTTTGGATCAAATATCTTAATTACGTATGCAAAATCAAGTCAGCAAACAAATTCACACACAAAATTCCTTTATTCACTCTTTGTCGTCTACCACAAATCTAATGTTACAGCCAGTAAACACACACTTGTCCAGTTTAATACTCGCAGAAACAAAACCCTCTACCATGCATCACAATCATCTCAACTCCACTATTTAATTTATCATTATCTATTCATCGTGGAAAACCCACTTCAGTTATGCATTGTGTAATATCTCAATAGAATTCCTAATTACGATATCCTTCGTTAGAAATTCTATTCAAATCAGCAAACGAAAACATTCTCTTACCTCTCCATTCATTTCAGAAGCTATATAAACAACTCGAGCTCGTGTCCCACCGGGATATCCAAACACTCGAAAACAATGGACAAAAACACTCGCGCTGCGCGCTCGTGTTTTCACCATTATTTTCTCGTGTTTGGATATCCCGGTGAAACACTCGCTCTCGTTGTTCATATATTACATACAGCATACCATACAGCATACCATACAGCATACCATACCATACCATACAGCATACCATACCATACAGCATACCATACCATACCATACAGCATACCATACCATACAGCATACCATACCATACAGCATACCATACAGCGTACCATATACCATACCATACAGCATACCATACCATACAGCATACCATACAAATAATTCGCTGTTTCGTTCGTTCGCTGCTTCGCGGACCGCCATTTTTAATATTTCCGGCATTTTTACACGGATAAGGAGACTGGGTCTAAATGTGAATTTTTCGCGCAAGCAATTTCGGAATTTCCTTCGCATTGTCATAGAGATTTGAAGTGATATCATTGATGGTTTCGACGTTTGTGGCCGATACTTCGGGAGGAAAAGAAAAGCGGTTCAAGAAGCTGCTGAAAAAATGATGGGGCAATAAATACAATAGAGAACATGGGTAAAACTAGTTCAGAAATCGTACTTCTCAAACTCATTAATAATTCATGAGCCAATTAGCCAACGAAATCATTTTATCACATGACTGAGACTGGATACTCGAGTAAAACACGTAAAAATCATACACCACCACAGTTATTAGATCAAACCCGGTTTTGATCTAATTGCTGAGATCTTAATTAATAATTCATTTTTTGGAGAACGAAACGACCTGCCTCCGTCTTCGCTCATCCTCAACTGAACAGAGTCTGTTAATTTTCTGAATAAATTTTACACACCCTCGTGAGTTCAGTCCCATGAGGGTTTGTTCTCAAATGCGTTTTAAAGGGAAATGGCAATAAAAATTAAGTTTATCTTATTTGAAAGAACTTTTAAAATTATATATCAAGACCTTTTACAGATTTTCCACATCGTTCTTGGTTCTGTAAATATTTCACTTCTTTTTAACAAAGAACATTGAACATTCCGCCATCTTGGATATGCATAACCATCCTTGGATATGCGTGACGTCACAACCAGGGTAGAAATGTTTTTTATATCAGCAATTATCGAGTCATTATAAATGCTAAATCGTAGTTGTTTTTGGTGTTGTATACTTTTAAGTGAACTAGCAATCTATTTGAACGCATTCCACTGATATTTGGGCAATTATTTACAACTTTTAGAATGTTTACCCTGGTTTTGACGTCACTTAATTAGATCTAATTATAAAACAAGATGGCGGATTGCAGATATTTTTGTTCACAGATATTTCAAAAATTAAGGAAGTTACGGGGAAATTTTAAAAGGTCTTCATATATTATTTTAAATGTTCTTTCAAATGAGACAAAGAAAATTTTTATTGCCATTTCCCTTTAAGTAAACCATCCAATTAAATCCGTGTTCGATTGAGAAGCCATATAAACATGACTCGTTTATCGTGTTTCATCAGGGGATCCAAACACTCGAAAACAATAAAAACACTCGCACTTCGCGCTCGTGTTTTCATCATGTTTTCTCGTGTTTGGATCCCCTGATGAAACACTCAAACTCGTTGTTCATATATTACGTCAACATCGATGAAGCTGACGCCAACTTAGCCATGCAGAGCGTACGACCTCGTACTGTGTTTCTGAAACATTTTTTAACCCCTGCGCGGTCTATATCAGACAGAGCTGGCCTGGCTTATTTTGTACGCGCCACAATACATGAACGTCAATGTTTGTATTATGACTTTACCTGACTGGATTCATCGCATGCGTGTCTCTTTCTAATAATAAGTCAATTCCTTCTTCACGATATTTTGCACACCATGTCTGCAGGGGAAAAAATACTTGTTTTGAATAGCTTCAACTTTTGAAAACAAACTTCAATTGGTTAAGTTAGGTAGTTGCAGCTTGATGTTTGTAAAGTTGTAAAGGTTTTACTGTGCAAGCTGTGTTAAGTTGCCAATACTCAGAAAAACTCTGAGCACCAGACAGGACTCGAACCCGTAACCTTCTGAATGCTAGACAGACGCTCTAACCATTGAGCCACTGGAACTCAGATGGCAGAGCAAGGTTAATTACGGTATTTAAACCTGGGACGAGTCTTGCCGTTATCACAAATACTTGTTGGACTACAAGTCGTGTTGTGACAGTCAAATGTTGTTAGTTAAGTTAGGTTGTTGCAGCTTGATGTTTGTAAAGTTGTAAAGGTTTTACAGTGTGTTGCGAGTATTGACAACTTAACGCAGCTTGCACAGTAAAACCTTTACAACTTTACAAACTTCAATTGTTTCAACAAACTATAAGAATCGCTCGTTATTTATTTATTTATAATCTTTAGCTGGTCCAACACGTTCTGATACGAATTACTTAGTATTATCGTCAGCTAAATTTTCATTGAAATACGGTATTTTTGAAATCCATATCTCCTCACCACCGTTTATTATATCCCCATTAACTATTTCCTAACAGGCTGAAAAACATCCAAAATTGAACCACCTCTTTGTTCTATTGATATCTCTTGAAATAACCATAACTGTTGCGAAAGCTATACATTTTCTGAAAGCCCAATAAACTAGCTTTTACTTGTGCTTTTAAATTTCCCGAACAAAACACATTATGTTAATATAAATTAGCATTAATTATCATAAATCAGGTTGAAAAATTTACATTTTTCTAGAAAAGGCCATCTTGCACGCCCGCGTAGCATCTTGAAAACTCAAAATGCCACGAATCGCAGAGCTGTTTATGAAATCAAATCAAACTTGGCGTGTGAGTGGGTCTCATGTTCCTGGCGCTTGTCGAATTTTAATTTTTAATCTTGCGTTACCGTGTGCCGTGTTTTTCGACTGACGACTTTGCGGGTCTTCTACGACCCACGACCCATTTTGACTGGGCCGGTCAGGAAAGAGTTAAATACTGTGAGCATGGTTTCAATACTTTAATGAAGCATTTCACCTTGATGGTATTTGATATCTCACCTGTGCAAAGCCAATAAAGAAAAGTTGATCATTGTTATATGCAAGAGATGGTAACTTATCTTCATCACCGTTTATAGCACGCCATTTACGATAAGCCTAAAAATAGAGCCATGAGAGTTTAGGGAAGTTGATATGGTATGGTATGGTATACTGTATGGTATAGTATGGTATACTGTATGGTATGGTATGCTGTATGGTATGGTATACTGTATGGTATAGTATGGTATACTGTATGGCATGGTATGCTGTATGGTGTGGTATGCTGTATTGAATGGTGTGGTATGCTGTATGGAATGGTATGGTATGGTATGCTGTATGGAATGGTATGCTGTATGGTATGGTATATGGCATGGTATGTTGTATGGCGTGGTATGGAATGGTATGCTGTATGGTATGGTATGACATGGCATGGTCATAGTATAGCATGGTATAGCATGACATGGTATGGTATATGGTACATAATATTGTGTATCGTAGTTCTACTGTAAATTATCAACATAACTTACTCTGAATGCATATTTTAATCCACCGTTATCAGCAATATTTTCAGACAATGTTTTAACGCCATCAACCTAACAAAGCAACAAGAATTCTCTTCACAAAGGATAAACACTAGAATGTTAATCATGCAATTACCTCAAAGGTGAATAATAGTCTCTATTGCGCATGTATTGTTTGTGAGATTCACACAGTGATCTCGAAAAAAGACTGGATAGGACCAAAGTCGCAGTAAATCTGTAGGCAGGTCATGAATGGTTTTGCCCAGTAATTTGAAAAATGTCTTCTTGTCCTCTTTATAGTAAAATTATTTTATTTTATTGATGGTAAGAGCACATAGGATCCTCATAGGATCCTCAGTTGGTCCCTTAGTAATGGTGGACTTCTGGCTTCATTTCCCAAACAATAGTTGCTCGATCCAGTCTTCTTTCGAGATCAGATTAATTGATATTTTCTTCGTGTCCTCTCACCTTTCTACCAAATACCATGGTGTTGTTATACTGCTCAGCCAGGCAATGTGATCGTTCCTTGAAATTATCCAATGATTTGTTAGTCCACCAAGAGCGCAGGTTACCTTTAGCATCAAACTGACTTCCTGATTGTGGAGGGAGATAAAAATAATGATAATAATAGTGACAATAGTGGTGGCAGTGATGATGGTGATGATGGTGATGATGATGTGATGGTGATGGCGGTGATGATTATGATGATGATGATGATGAAGATGGCAATGAAGATGATGATGACAATGAAGATGATGACAATGAAGATGATGGTGATGACAATGAAGATGATGGTGATGATAATGAAGATGATGGTGATGACAATGAAGATGATGATGTTGATGACAATGAAGATGATAATGAAGATGATGGTGATGATAATGAAGATGATGATGGTGATGACAATGAAGATGATAATGAAGATGATGGTGATGACAATGAAGATGATGACAATGAAGATGATGACAATGAAGATGATGGTGATGACAATGAAGATGATGGTGATGATAATGATAATGAAGATGATGGTGATGACAATGAAGATGATGATGTTGATGACAATGAAGATGATAATGAAGATGATGGTGATGACAATGAAGATGATGATGTTGATGACAATGAAGATGATAATGAAGATGATGGTGATGACAATGAAGATGATGGTGATGATGACAATGAAGATGACAATGAAGATGATGGTTATGACAATGAAGATGATGGTGATGATAATGAAGATGATGGTGATGACAATGAAGATGATAATGAAGATGATGGTGATGACAATGAAGATGATGGTGATGACAATGAAGATGATGACAATGAAGATGATGATGATGACAATGAAGATGATGATGATGGTGATGACAATGAAGATGATGATGATGGTGATGGCAATGAAGATGATGATGATGGTGATGGCAATGAAGATGATAATGAAGATGATGGTGATGACAATGAAGATGATAATGACAATGAAGATGATGATGACAATGAAGATAATGATGATGATGGTGTGATGATGGTGATGACAATGAAGATAATGATGGTGATGGCAATGAAGATGACAATGAAGGTGATGATGGTGATGACAATGAAGATGATGATGACAATGAAGATGATGGTGGTGATGATGGTGATGACAATGAAGATGACAATGAAGGTGATGATGGTGATGACAATGAAGATGATGATGACAATGAAGATGATGATGGTGGTGATGATGGTGATGATGGTGATGACAATGATGGTGATGATGGTGATGACAATGAAGATGATGATGGTGATAACAATGAAGATGATGATGGCGAAGATGGTGATGACAATGAAGATGATGATGGTGATAACAATGAAGATGATGATGGCGAAGATGATGATGACAATGAAGATGATGATGATGATGGTGATGACAATGAAGATGATGATAACAATGAAGATGATGATGGCGAAGATGATGATGACAATGAAGATGATGGTGGTGATGATGGTGATGACAATGAAGATGATGATGGTGATGACAATGAAGATGATGATGGTGATGATGGCAATGAAGATGATGATGGTGATGACAATGATAAATGGTGATGCCAATGATCATGATGACGGTGATGATGAGACATATTACCTGACACATCAAACCCATGACTGATTTCGTGACCAATAATCATACCAATAGACCCATAGTTTAACGCTCTGAAATTTGAAGCATTTGTGTGTTTAAAATTCGAGGTACACGAATATAACAACTGAAATTAGAAATACAAAATCATTTGGCAATTACTTTAGTCGGTCGTTCCCGTAAAATGGTTCGTGTAGCATTCCCATTAGTACAGCTGGGAGAATAAAAACATAATTGTTAAAATAAAAGATGGAAGGAAGGGAGGGAGGAAAGGAGGGGAGGAAGGGAGGGAGGAAGGGAGGGAGCGAGGAAGGGAGCGAGGAAGGAAGAAAGGGAGGAAGAAAGAAAGTAAGGAAGGAAAGGAAGGAGGAAGGGAGGGAGGAAGAAAGGGAGGAAGAAAGGGAGGAAGAAAGGAAGGAAGGAAAGATGGAGGAGGGAAGGAAGCAAAGAAGGAAGGAAGGAAGGGAAGGATGGATGGAGGAGGGAAGGAAGCAAAGAAGGAAGGAAGGAGGGAAGGAAGTGGGAAGGAAGGAAGGAAGGGAGGGAGGGAGGAAAGGAAGGAAGGGAAGAAAGGGAGGAAGAAAGGAAGGAAGGAAAGAAGGATGGATGGATGGAGGAGGGAAGGAAGGAAGGAAGCATAGAAGGAAGGAAGGAGGGAAGGAAGGAAGAGGGAAGGAAGGAAGGAAGGGAGGGAGGAAAGAAGGATGGAGGTAGGAAGGAAGGAAGGAAGAGGGAAGGGAGGAAGGGAGGGAGGGAGGAAGGAGGAGGTAGGGAGGGAGTTAGGGAGGGAAGGAGGAAGGAAGGAAGGGAAGGATGAAGGGAGGAAGGGAAGGAAAGGATGAAGGAAGGGAGTGAGGGAAGGGAGGGGAGAAGGAACGAAGGAAGGAAGGAAAAGAAGACTTACTCATTCCATTCGATAAAGGATCATAAAATGCATTGACTCCAACGGGTGGCTGAGGAAACCTAGAAAGGAATACAGAATAACAGAAAGCCAAAACACAAAAGTCGCTAAAGATTCAAAGATGACATACAACATGATGGCTGGTACAAACTAATTCATAAACGTCACGTAGTTAAATCGTATGATGATGATAATAGAAAGATATATGAAAGATATGATGTAATGTATTGCATAACCCGACTGGTAACATATGATAACATTAAATACCTGGTAGGATCTGGTGGTTTATCAAGGTCGTCTATTTTGTTCAGCGTGGTAGCTTTGAAAATATTCAAATTATTTTGAAAGAGATCGTCTGGACTAACACGAATCTGAAATAGATTTAACAAAATAAGATTGTGAGAAACGAGTATTTGACACAACCCAATCTCTTCATCAAATGCACTATACACACTATAATGTTGAACCTGTTTCAACGGCCACTTGTCAAAGCCTAAAACTATCTCAGCAATTCACTGTAGATTGTCCCTACATTCATTCACTCATTCCATCATTTGGTTTACTGCTTCTCATATTAAATTCGATTCACATGGCTATTGGCCAAGTAGTTCTAGCGTTCTCTATTTACTGCTGCTTGGATTGTTTGCTATTCCGTCTGATCGTGCAGCTTCGAAACTTGTTGAAATAATGTAGAGAGATGTCTGCCGCTCTTTTTGTATTTGTTGGCATTGAAAAGTAGTCTTTTTGAAGAGTTTGACCAGTCACTTCGAATAACATGATACCGGTACTTGGTGGTTTTGATAAATGTACAAATATCCTGAGATTTACAAATTCCGTGGAGCGTTTCGTTCGTATAATAATATTTGAAGGCATCACTTCCATCCGTCCCCTTCTTTCTACGAAACCCACCCTTGATCATCCTTCTTAAAAATCTCCGATAAATCACATTCAATCTCTGACAACCATATGTCAGTCTGTTCTTCACCAAAGCATTCACAAATACAACCTTAGACTCATCCTAATCGTCTGATTCTTCAACATCATCTGATTTTCGGCAAAAGCTGCCTCTTTAAGCGGATGATTAGAGTTTGTATTAAGGACGAGCAGTTCTGATACAGTCAATTTGCCACGCACTAGTGTGTGTAGTAATTTGAGGAAAAGACTGGGCTAGTGAACAATAATGGTTTATATGTTAGTGTATACACTGCTGTAATGAATGTGGGAGAGCTTAGAGTAGACAGACGATACATGGACGATCGTCAAGCTCGTATCCTCAGAAAAATGATTCTGAGGATACGAGCTTGACGATCGTCCATGTATCGTCTGTCTACTCCAAGCTTTCCCACATTCACTACAGCAGTGTATATATTAACACATCCGAGCATTACCGACATATAGTGACTGCCGCGTATAAGCAGTACATATATCAATAGAACCAGTACATCATATTGTAACCTGCGCTCTTCATCTAAGTCTCGGTGGCTCAATGGTTAGAGCGTCTCACCGGCAATCAGAAGGTTACAGGTTCGATTCCTGTCCGGGACTTATTTTTCTTACGATCTTCCATATATCGTCAATAATGGTTTATCATAACTCACCTTCTCGTACAACATATTAAGTTTAGCAGGATCTTTGATGAAAGTGGGATAACCAATACTTTGCTTCATTGCATTAACCTAACAAAACAAAAGGACTACATAGACTTGAATCCCTTCACGACATGACGACATATATAATGTTAACTGTAAGGATAGACTTAAAAAAACGGGACTGCTACCTCTGTCCTACTGGCACGAGTACCTGAACTTAGTATACCTTTTTAAAGCATTAGTTGGTTCATGTGACTCTTACATTTCTATTAAGTCCTCCAGCCGTGTAACAAGACGTACAAACCGATCAAATGAATTTGTTTTAAATATCCCTAAAGTGAATAGCGTAACTTTTCAGAACAGTTTCTAGTGTAGAACCCCTAGGATATTCAACTCTCTACCATCACATCTGCGAGATGTTAACATTTCTATTGGTCAATTCAAGTCTGAACTGTTAAAACATGATCATTACACAACCAAACACGTGTACGATGTCGAAATTCCGCATATTTTTAAAACCGTATGTGTAAAATGTCACCTGTGTCGTCCCCTGTCTAGATTTCTTGTTAAAATGTGCTGTTAGTTTATTATTTCATCGTAGGGAAAGGTTGTAAATAAAAAATATTAAATAAATATATAATGAACAACCTTAATGCGAGCTTCATTGCGGGTTTTACTGTCCATCCAAGTTTGTTCTTGCAAACCGTCAATAAACTGTTGCTTTATTTCAGAGAATAAATCTGCAGCCTAGGAAAAGTTACAATAAAGCGAGTTAAGATTTTGCTTTCGTTTTCGCTTTCCGCTTATCGTTCTCCATTCCTCCCATTTAATTTCCCTTCCATTTCCTTCCCTTGCTCTTTCCTTTCCTTCCCTTTCCTTCATTTCCTTTTCCTTTCCTTTTATCTCCTTTCCCTTACCTTTCTTTCCTTTCCTTTTATCTCCCTTCCCTTTCCCTTCCATTTCCCTTTCCTTCCCTTCCCTTTCTCTTTCCTTTCCCTTTCATTTCCCTTCCTTTCTTTCCCTTCCCCTTCCTTCCCTTTCCATCTCCCTTCCTTCCCTTTCCTTCCTTTCCCTTTCTTTCCTTTTATCTCGCTTCCCTTCCCTTTCCCTTCCTTTCCTTTCCTTCCCTTTCCTTCATTTCCTTTCCCTTTCTTTCCTTTCCTTTTATCTCCTTTCCCTTACCTTTCTTTCCTTTCCTTTTATCTCCCTTCCCTTTCCCTTCCATTTCCCTTTCCTTCCCTTCCCTTTCTCTTTCCTTTCCCTTCCTTTCCTTCCCTTTCCTTCATTTCCTTTCCCTTTCTTTCCTTTCCTTTTATCTCCTTTCCCTTACCTTTCTTTCCTTTCCTTTTATCTCCCTTCCCTTTCCCTTCCATTTCCCTTTCCTTCCCTTCCCTTTCTCTTTCCTTTCCCTTCCTTTCCTTCCCTTTCCTTCATTTCCTTTCCCTTTCTTTCCTTTCCTTTTATCTCCTTTCCCTTACCTTTCTTTCCTTTCCTTTTATCTCCCTTCCCTTTCCCTTCCATTTCCCTTTCCTTCCCTTCCCTTTCTCTTTCCTTTCCCTTTCATTTCCCTTCCTTTCCTTCCCTTCCTTTCCTTCATTTTATTTCCTTTCCCTTTCTTTCCTTTCCTTTTATCTCCCTTCCCTTTCCCTTTCCTTCCTTTCCCTTTCCCTTCCATTTCCCTTTCCTTTCCTTCCCTTTCTCTTTCCTTTCCCTTCCATTTCCCTTCCCTTTCTCTTTCCTTTCCATCCCTTTCCCTCCCTTTTCCTTTCCTTCCTTTCCCTTTCTTTCCTTTTATCTCCCTTCCCTTTCTCTTTCCTTTCCCTCCCTTTCCTTCCCTTTCCTTCCTTTCCCTTTCTTTCCTTTTATCTCCCTTCCTTTCCCTTTCTTTCCTTTCCTTTC